>OX246749.1:37957683-38440183 GCA_945910005.1 Isoperla grammatica
AAATAAATAAATTAAAGTAATAAATAAATACTAACTAGAATTTGACTGTGATTCTCACAGGATGAGGTGGACAATCTCCAAAAGGAAAACGAGGTTCTCAGAGAGTTACACGAGAAAGCGGTTCAACAAAATGAAAAACTTGGAATCGCCCACTCCCGGCTCGAGTTTGAAACCGCAAACTGCAAAAAACTTCTCGATTCTGCTCACGAAACCATTAAGGTAATGCATAGGCGTCATTTCATTATTATTACTTGTTGGCATAGTCTTTTTTTTTTCTCATGCAATGATGACTTTTCAGCCATTCATTTTTCTTGCTATCCAGTATAAATTAGCTTCTTGATCTGGCCTGCTCTGGTTGTCTAGTCATAGTCATAGTCTAGTTTTATTTAAGGTCCTCCTTTGTAAATCAGTTGTTATAACTGAATAGGATAGACATTAAATAAATAAATACCGCAACCTGTGGCCCAGCATGCTGTTGGACATAGCTTGTCTCTCAAAGACTGCTTCACAACGAGAGTCATAAAGTCACTTCCCGATACGTGCAGGCAGTTGGAACTAAGAAACTGGGAACTAGCCCACCAACACATCACCAAATCTCGCCAGCTACCCAACCTGAACAACAGGTAGCAGATGTGTTCTGTTTCCCCTAGACCTAGTTCCACCTGCCACCACCCACCCTCGACAGCGCCTTCATTGTACATATATCATACTAGCTTTAGATAATTTTAGTACGTCTAATCACGCTGAGTGATAAAGACCACCTTGGTCGAAACATATCAGCAACTTGTCTACTCATCTACTTGTGTTTAAGTGCGACCTACCTAACGTTTTAAGGTAAGCTGTCGTCCTTCTATACCTTTTCCCTCACTAGAACATGTTAATTTGTGTTCCTAGTCCAACTTATCCTAGCCATTTAGGCCTCTTCTAATCATGCAAACTAAATACCGCGGTATGTACTTCAAGGGTGGGCCTTTAAGCCAGGTACTGCACACCCACCAGTAAAGGTAAAAACATTGAGCTCTGTGAAGAAAAATTCTTCGTTTTTCGAGTACTATGTTGTGTAGTGCAGGGGTTGCCGTGAACTGAATAAGGATTAACTGAATAAGGATTGTATAAGGAACGAACTGAAGAACTGAGAAATTAACTGAGGAATGAAATGATGAAATGAGGTAAACTGATGAATGAACTGAATAAGGATTGTATAAGGATTTCTACACACTGCTAACACATTATCATTATACATAAATTATCAATTATGTATGTATAGGATATATGCTTTTGAATCATTATTCCATCTTTTGTGAAAAAACTTTAATTGGTGTAATGGTATAGGTATGTAATTCAAAAAAGTGTAGGACTACGTGTATTTTTTTTAACAGGATTGTACAACTTGCTGTGCACGTGGTTAACATTTATATTAATTATATTATTATCGCAAGATTATTGAGTTACCAAACATGTGTGCTGTATTTAAGTGGTAAATCTCCTACGTGCGAACTCTCTTAAGTAGGACTCAAGAATAAAGAGTTTTTACATTTCTGACTGAGAAATTACTCCATTGTTCCAGATATTAAATATTTTTAAATTTATTCTTTCTGTTTTAGGCAATGAACAACACTAAGAGTAATGACCCGGTTCTCTCTGAGCTCCAGAAACAGCTGTCCGCAGCGCATGCAAACGCCTTTGCCAAAGAGAGCACTATTAAGGTAAAATACTTTACATATAAGTACAACCTCACTATATTTCGAAAGGAATGCCGTGCAGGAAATTGAAAAAATCAATACATTACTTAATAGTTAATGCAGTTTTTTTTTTTCATAGCATTGATTCCAACCAATTTGCTAAAATGCTATAAATAGTGTTGTTGTTTGTATTCATATGACTGCAGCTACTTTTTTATGCTCCTAAAATGCTCTGCTAAAATGCTTCCCCCCTGCTCCCACAATGCGATGCAACAGGTTGACCAAAAACCGACGAGCATAGAATTGATATTTTTAATTTTTCTCAATTGTCAGGCATGGCTGAATAAATTCACAAAATTATTAACGATCCTTTAAATAAGTTACTGCTTAGCAATTTTTCCGTTTTCAAGTAGGCCTACTTAAAAAAAGTTGTTTATATCCCCATAAAAGCCCGATTTTGGTTATAAATAAAACCCGAATTTCGGCTATGTACAACTACCCGGAAAAAAAAAATAAAAAAAATGGTTTATATCCCCATAAAAGCCCGATTTTGGTTATAAATAAAACCCGGATTTCGGGTATGTACAACTACCTGAAACTCATCGACGAAATTCTGGGTACTCGCAGATCTTTACTTAAAAGAATTATTTTTCTTACAGGATTTGAAAACTCTGTTGGACGAAGCAAAACAAGACTTCGTGAATATCACCACTGACAACCGCAATCTAGAGGCTGAAAATGCAAAGTGGGAACAGCTCTTGGCTGAAAAGGTAAGGTCCAGTCTTACAATGTCCCAGTAACTATTTATTCGTCAAATAGCTTGTTTTCTCCATGACAACCACCAATAAAAGACCTTGAAATCCTCCAAATAGCTTAATTGCTACAAATAACTTTCTTATTCGGAGATCACTACGTTTATCAAGCAGACTGAGCTCGCAATTGACGGTGCGAGCCAGAGTTTAGTGCGCACCAAGTTCGACTGATAAACACCTCAGCTCGAGCTTATTTCAGTTCTGTTAAGAAGCCGATCCAGCCCGGTTTCATATGACTAGGGATAGGGTTCAATAGGAGGAGTCCGGATTGAAGTATGCTTGCTAAACGGGTTCCGAACTCGGTGCGTACTGAAGTCAGTCCGAACCCAGTCCGCTTGATAAACGTAGTGTGTAAGACCGGCCCTTAGTGTAATAAATTGAAAATAAACTGTTTTACACCTAAAGCCTAATGACACGTCCATTAACCAGTTCAGTGGCGACTTTCCCTCGCGCTTGCCGTGCGCGTAGTGGCGACTTATTTCCCCACGCTACTTGCGGTCGGTCGGTCGTCAGACCTCCTTCTCTACAAACACGTGTTGCTGACAGCATTTCAATACATCTAGTTCTATCTAGCAGAAAAATATTGAACTAACTTCTTTGCAGAGAGTGCGGGAAAATTTTAAAGCGAGACTTGTCACGGCCACTATGGGAGGGATTTCAAAATACTTTTGACGAGATATTACGTCCAAGGCGCTATGGGGATATAACCGGCGTGACGGAATATCTCGTCATGACCACGGAACTGGTTAAGAACAAATTATGTACGGTTCTCTTAAATGTAGTTCTAAAGGTTTTTTTTCTTGCATGGTCACTTTATGAATTAAATGGTCTAGGCCTACAAGTATGCTTATGACATTTTGCCTTGAAGGTATGGTTTTTAAATATAACTTAGGAACTAATTGTTAATAATATTTAATACAAATTTAAAATAATGAAAGGCCTAATACATAATAAAAATAATTTATTATTATTACAGTATTATTATTATTAATTGTAATTGCAATTGCAATAAATGTAATCTAAACATCCTAGCTTTTTTGTGTTACTTTACTGTAAGTCCTACACAGCCTATTTATGTGGGCTAGACGAAATACCAATGACTCTGGTAAAAAAATGCATCCATTACATTGCTACACCATTATGCTTTATTTTTAACAATTGCATTGAATCTGGAATCTTTCCTGAAAAATTAAAAATAGCTAAAGTAGTTCCACTTCACAAAAAAGGAAAAAAGTCATCAGTGGAAAACTACAGACCAGTATCTATTTTACCGTCATTTTCCAAGATACTGGAATCAATACTAAACACACGTATAGTAACATTTCTAGAAAAAAATAATATCATTTCTGAATGTCAGAATGGTTTCAGAGCGAATAGATCTACTTACAACACTGTGGAACGTTTTCTTAAAACTATAGTTAATTGTATTGAAACAGGAACTCCGGTAGCCGGAATTTTCTGCGATCTCAGTAAAGCTTTCGACTGCATGAACCACAGAATCTTACTAGACAAATGTAGTTACTATGGAATCCGAGGTACTCCACTAGCTCTACTTAAGTCCTACCTTGCAGACAGGCAACAAAAAGTTGAGATAATTCACACCAATGATAATGGAACTGAACTAAAGTTTCTTTCCGATAATGAGCGTATCTCGGTAGGGGTCCCTCAAGGTTCAATCCTAGGACCACTATTCTTTTTAATATTTATCAACGACTTTCCTCTTAACATACTGGACTCTGAACTATTTGCCGATGATGCAAACTTGATAGCTAAAGCCAACGGCAACTTAACTTTAAAACAAGAAGGCGAGCTTAAAATTGCAAAAGCTACCAATTGGTTCAACGACAATGAGCTCATATTAAACGAAGCCAAGTCTGCGCTAGTTGAATTTCTGAAAGACCCACAAGAGGAGTTAAAAACCCTATTAAACAAAACCAACAACACCTCCATAAAAAAAGAACCTTCAGCAAATTTTTTGGGGCTACTAATAGATGCAAAACTTAAATGGCATGATCACATAAACCGGTTAACTAAAAAACTAAATTCAGGTTACTTCGCAATTAAGTCAATTAAGTCCATAACAAACAATGCAACAGCTAAAATTGTTTATTTTGCCAACTTTGAGGCACACATCCGATACGGGATCGAATTTTGGGGCAATTCTTCCAGTTGCAAAAAAATATTTACAATTCAAAAGAAAGTTATAAGGTCAATGCTAAACAAGTCCCAAAGGACCCATTGTAAACCTCTATTCAGGAAATTAAATATATTAACACTCTACAGCCTTTTCATTTTGCAGGTAATCTTAAAAGTAAAGAAAAATTTTAATACATTGCAGAAAAACAAGGATTTACACAACTATAACACACGAGTAAATAATAACATTCATATAAATTACTTTTCTAAATTATCAACACAAACAAACTCAAATTTTACACATATAAAACTATTTAACAAACTGCCGGCTAAGATAAAAGAAATGCACTCATTAGCTAATTTTAAGTACTCCATAAAAAAGTTTCTATTATCCAAAGCTTATTACGCAGTAAAGGAATACATTGAGGACAATATCATCTTGTAATTCTAGCCCTTGGTGACAACCAGTATTGTACAGTAAAGTAAATTAATTTAATTCTATGTGTAATTAATAATATGTAACTTACTTTTGTATGTTCTGTTCTGAACATGTATGTTCTGACAATATTATGTAAATTCATATAATTCAAATTCATTTAATTATTAGTTACTATAAGCCCTGTATTGACTATCATCGAGTCTAACTTACCTGGGAATGATATACTTTTATGTTATATTTATATTGTCCTATTCTTAGTCGTAAGCTACATTGTACTAACAACATGTCTTACTGACATGGGAGCCAAATTTCCAAATACCCTTATCACAAAAATCTCTATGATTCAATGATTCAATGGGTCAATATTGTTACAGCTATGTAATGAAATGTACTACTGTCTACAAATGG
Organism: Isoperla grammatica; assembly: GCA_945910005.1. Classification (NCBI taxonomy): domain Eukaryota; kingdom Metazoa; phylum Arthropoda; class Insecta; order Plecoptera; family Perlodidae; genus Isoperla; species Isoperla grammatica. The sequence continues at coordinate 37,963,161 of OX246749.1, forward strand.
AAATAAAACCTTACCTAGGGCTATCCAATTCTTTCGAGTTTTTCATTGGCCTGAAAATTGAAAAAAAATTATCGCTTTTAATTAGATTTCAATCAATATTTTCCTCTGTATGTACATTGTTAGCATTTAGTAGAATTTTGTATTAAGTGTTCAAGTAATATTCAGTGTTCTGGTTGGTTAGTAATATTCAGTAGGGCTGCCCAACGATATCGATAATTCGATACGATATCGATAATAGAAAAATAATTCGATATCGATATACGTAGAATTAATATATCGTACGTTTCGCGATATCGATCAAGTGTCAACTATCGTAAAAAAAAAGTTTGGCAGTGTTTTGGTTCTGCATCTTTGTGATACATACACTGCCACATTCGCGACTCGCGTTGGTACCTACTCGCCTTTCGTCGCGCGGTCTCGCCTTTGTGTTCGCGCTCCACCCGCCTTCTGCCAGTCTGTCACACATCACGTCACGCCAATCACAACATCGCTGTTTTGTGGATACATTTTTAATAATACAACACACAAATTGACGCACATAGTAAAACATTTCGTCGTTAAATTATTCACATTAAATTGTTTATAATGAATGGCCTCTGTTTGGTTTGACAAAAGAAAAAACGATATCGGCGATATCGATACTACGTTTAAAAAATTCGATATCGCAATACGATATCGATAATTACATCCGCGATATCGATATGAATTTTTTTATCGTTGGGCAGCCTTAATATTCAGTGCTCTAACCACTGGTTATAACCATTATAAAAAACATTATCACTTCACTAACCAATCAACTTAGTAAACGGTACATTTGTAGCATATTCTGTTTTCAGTTTTTAGTTTGTAGTTTTTAGTTTTTTTTTTTAGTCTTTAGTTGTTATTCACTGCCATGTAGGGCCTGGTAGTTTAGTCCAGTACATTAACTAGTTTTAATTACATTATAAATTTATTTGCTAGTTTTTCAAAGAGTTTAACAATGTACCATGTACCTTGCAAAAAAAAAAACATATATAGACTATTCTATTCTATTCTATTCTTTGTTCACAGGAGGATGCATTAGAAGAAGCATTACTTTCTTGTTCTCAGTCTCAAATGCAGTTAACAGAGTATAAAAAGTCGAAGAAAATTGAAATAAATCAATTGAAGGCATCGAACGTAGAGCTACAAACGCAAGTTTTACAGCTAAAAACTGCCAACGAGGATCTCGTATCTTCACGCCGTGTTTATGAGCTAAAGCCCGATCCTCCAACGTCGGCCGTACCAACAAACAACGAAGAAAGAGACGTTCTACGTAAAAAGGTTTCTAGTCTCGAAGATGAACTTCGTGATCTTCAAATCAACCCTAAAGTTAAAGATGAGAACCAGGTCGAGTTACTTGCCGAGCTGAACTCTGTGAAAACTGAAAAACAGAATTTACAGAGTCAATTCCAGGCGTTGAGTGATTCGCACAAGACCCTGTGCTCTCAACTTGAAGCTCAAAAGAAAGAGTATTCAAACAAGGAGGAAGAAATTGGCAATCTTGAAAAAGAAGTGAAAAATCTGTTGCAAGGTAACCGAGAGCTGCAACAGGTCATCGAATCAAAGAACATAGAGATTCACGCACTCGAGGTAGACCTGAAAGACGCAGTCCAAGCTATGAGAAATGCAGAGGCAGCCTACCAGCAAGAAAAGCAAAACATCCAAACCCTTCAAATGTAAGGAAATAAGTCTACACACATTTACAGCAGGGTTGCCTTTTTTTATGGATTTGATCCGTTTTCAATTTTCATTGATACTTGGGGTAAAACGGATCAACAAACAAAACTAACAAAATATCCATGAATACAGAAGCGTTAAACAAAACGTTGATCCGTTTTCATGGATAGACCTACAGATCAACTGGTTTAGGTTATTTTCATTTCCTTGCTATTTTTTTTTGTTTTATATAAATTGGTCGTGTCAAATATTTGTTAGACACATACATAACTGGTTGGCAATGAAACTCCCTTTTCTTTAAGTTTATCCATCTTTCATGCAACTTAAACTTCTTTTGATAGACCCAAGTCTATGCTCTAGGTTACATCTTTTTTGCACTCTATGAAATCGAATATTACAGTACTGGGTTCAGATCCACAAAGAAAAATGGTACAGTATTAAATAATGTTAAGTGTTTTGGTCTTGATTCGAGCCTTTAAACAAAATCGATCCAAGCAATTTAGGTGTTTTCAATTCTCCAGTGAAAACCAAGTAGTGATTTTTGGGTGTTCCCTGTTTAGTTTTGAATAACAATGGTGGCGTGCTTCCAATCCAATCTAATCTAATTTAATTACGTGACATTCACTTCCAGAAATGTACAGTGTGAAAGGGAAACGTTTAAGATGCAGTTGTCGACGTATGCGAGGAGTAAAGAACAAGAATACGAGAAGAGCGTTCAGGACCTTGCTCAACTAAGGGAGGAGAATGATGTGCTTTTAGATCGTATCGCTGCCATGGTAAGTCAATCTTCAATCTATTATATTTAGTTACAGGTATCTTATCATACATAATGGAGAATAACAATATATATATTAGGGATGACATCGGGTATCCGGGTTACCCGAATCCAAAAATTACCCGAATCCGTTCTAAGGATTCGAATCTTGTTCTGGTACATTTTTAGTTGAAGTTTTGTATGCTCCAACAATGCGCCAACATTGGTGATAACAAAATGGCTTGTTTCCATTCCATAAAATACTTTCCTGCTCCGTAATGTACCCATTATCAGCTTGATTAAAAATAGACTAAGCCTATTTTATGTGGTGTAATTGAGTTCTGGTATGCCTGTGCTCCCACTGGCTCTCGGCCTACCCCCACCCCTTCCCGAACGTCATCACTGGCTGACAAAACGCACGCTGGCAGCTTCTGCCACGGGCGGTCAATGGCCTTCAAGTAACATGTTGAGCGACGTGATTTAAACACTTCTAGGATTCGGGTTACCCGAATCCTTGAGGGGCTGGAATCGAATCCAGATTTTACTACCCGATGTCATCCCTAATATATATATCAAACACCCTTATCCAACATTCGTCAGGTCGGGGGGTGACAAGTCACCAGTTTCTCGGGCTATCTTCTAGTGCTTGCTAGCCAGGCTCAGCACCTCATCTTCGTTTTCTTCCATAACCGCCGTTTCTAATAATTCTCTCCACTTCTTTCTGTCTTCCCAGCGTCTTTCTTCATTAATCCTATCCCATGATTCCCCTCTTTCTTCGACGCTTTGATTTATTTGGTCCCTCCATCTATCTCTAGGCCGGCCTACTCTTCGTACTCCTCCACATGTACGTTCAAATTCTCTTCTTGGGATTCTGTCTTCCTTCATTTTTTTCATATGTCGATACCACCCAAGTCTCTTATCTTCCTATTTTGTCTTGTAGAGTTTCCACTCCTAATTTGTGTCTTATTGTTTTGCTTCGTACCTTGTCCAGTTTCGTTACGCCCACTGCACTTCTTAGGAATTTCATCTCTGCTGCTTGCAGTCTGCTCTCGTCCTTTCCTCCTATTGTCCATGTCACATGATGCATATGACATAATAGTAACAGAACAAATCAAGCACATTAACAATTCATGGTTTCCCCGTGACGTCACAGTGGCCATGATTGCAGCACAATTGATGAGGACCAATCCTAGATTATTGCCGAATACTTTCCAAATTAAATAAATACCCCTTATTTAGAACTTAAAAAGTAAACGTAAGTAATATAAAAATAAAAAAAATACCACACATACAAATTTTACTTCAAGAACAGGGCACAGCTAAGAATTTCTGTGTTGTACTGTAGCAGGCTTTAATTGTTTCTCCGTGGTAACGTCAAAGTTTGATCACAAATGTGGCCGCCACGCGCAAAGACGTGACGTACGTGCAACCTATGAATAAAACAAAACTTTAAACCAAAACTCCCTTTTTAATGGATTTTGCGATATTTAGTGCACCAAGAGAATAGGGAACACGCAACGCATATGAAAATTTTAATCGATTTTTAAATACCTTGTCTCTCATTTAATAATTTTGTGTCTTTGAATTTTGAAAAACGGATCAGTCTATGCCTCAAAATAATTGGTTTAGTAACGATAAATAAAAGGCCGCGAAAAACGAGCCGCCGCCATGTTGATGGGATTTGACGTCATGGTTTGTGGTTGTGTACGCTCACCGCCTCAGCGATTGGTCTGTTACGCCACGTCTACTGGATCATGACGTCACAGCCACCTGTACGCGATTCAGATCCCCGAGTTGAAACTTCAATAAATGCGACCACATTAAACCTATTTAAAAATTTATTTTTTACTTAGGACTTGCATTAATACACTTTATGCATCTGATACTATTTAACTAAGTGCTTGGTTTAACATAAAAAATCGTACGCGTGTTGCCTATTGAATGATATTAGTGTATTGTGAAATGTTAAAACTTGTTGTAGGCTTTCGCGGCCCGAGTCAATATTAATAATTCTTGGCTGTCGGGTGTCGCCACGTCTGACGTTTATTAAAACCTGACGTTTCGGACTAATTGCATAGTCCATCTTCAGAGTGAAGAGACAGTCACTGAGAGAACCTACTCGATCCAGCTCTACCCAGGGACTGTGTCTCACACTGCCGTGCAATCTCCGACGCGCGAACATCCCGCGCGTGGGCGCTAGCTTGTTCTCGAACCTTTGCGATGTGCCTCGCATGTTCCGCCCGCGCGAGTTTCAAGCGCTGCAACGTAGGCTGCCACGCCCTACTCAGCTTCAATCCGTCCTCTCTATTGAAATTATCAGGTTGCATTTCAATTTCAATAGCCTCCCGTACCAGGCGGGGGCGGTAGTCTTTACTGGTAGCCAGGACGCGCGTGTTGTCAAAATCTATAATGTGGCATTTGTCAACACTATGCTCTGCAATGGCTGACTTCTCAACATGTCCTAAACGTGTATGGCTCTTATGTTCTTTTACTCTTGTTGAGATTTTTCGTCCTGTCTCTCCTATATAAACCTTATCACACGCCCCACACGGTATTTGATACACGCCTGGTACACCTAAGGGAGGGGGTTTGTCTTTTGCTGAGTTAAATAGGGTACTCAGCTTCCTGTCAGTATTAAAGATTGTTTTTATATTGTGCTTCTTTAATAATCTAGCAATACGCACAGTATATAGGGTTGCCAACTATTGAATATGAAAATACGGGAATTTTAAAATTGATTTGAAATGTAGAGCGAAAGAGGACGGCGATGTCCCAGTTGCCGAAGGCCAAATCGCCGCAGGCTCAAAAACGTTTTCCTATAATAGACGTTAGGTCCCAGAAAATGAGTTTAGGGATTTGATATTAACTTGCAGGTGTAATTTGTTCATTCAGTTAATGTTTAATTTGGGAGGGTAAATTGAATTAATATGTACCTTCTACATTTTGTCAAGCTATTTTGCATCACGTAGAATCTTTATACCCCGTTTTAAATAATTATAACGTTATTGACACGAAAGAGAATAAATACCAACAACTTGTAACTGACCTGGTCGATCTGTTTCTATTGTCTAACCATTTATGTACCATCATGATTGTATCATAATGAAACAATTGTCTCAACATAAGACTTTAAGTTCAAAATGTTCAGTTAATGCTGAAAACTGTGTACTGTTAGTAGGCGGAAGTTTGCTAAATGTGTATTTTAAAACAAACTGAAAAAACGGGAAAACTGATTCCCGTGTAGAGTTGATACGGGAAGCGGGAAATCACAGTGGAAAACGGGATTTCACGGGAAATACGGGAGAGTTGGCAACCCTAACAGTATATATATTGTGAAATGTTGTTGTAACAGACCACGGACATGGAGCAGCTGCGAGATCGTCACAAGAAACAATTCCAGCAGTACGAAGACATGGTACGTCGCGAGAAGGAAAACGTGGATCGACACAAGAGGGAGGTGAACAGCCTTCAAGACTGCTTGTACAAAAAGACGCCGACACCCGTCGACAACGATCAGGTACGTGCGTGGAGTCACTAGTTAGTAGTTACTAATACTCTTTTTTTTTTTTTTTTTTTTCTTCCTTTTTTTCTTTTTCTTTTTTTTCACTTTTATTTATATATATTTTTCAACATTTTTTCTTCATGTTCTTTCTTATTTACATACTTCTATTTTTATTATTTAATATTTGATTTGATTTTATTTAATTTCATTTCTCAATTATTTTGTCTTGTTCTTGATTTTTTTAATTTTTTTTTTTAAATATATATATATATTATATATATATATATATATATATGTGTGAGAGGGAAAGAAGGATAGGAGCCAACAGCTTACCTGAAACCATTTGGCAGGCTGCATAGCGTAGATGACACAAAACAAAACAAAAAACACAACACAAAAACTTCTGGACGTTTCGACGCTTCGGTCTTGGTCACCAGAGACGAAGCGTCGAAACGTCCAGAAGTTTTTGTGTTGTGTTTTTTGTTTTGTGTCATCTACGCTACGCAGCCTGCCAAATGGTTTCAGGTAAGCTGTTGGCTCCTATCCTTCTTTCCCTCTCACACATGTACTAGCCTTTAGGCCTGTTCTATATTTCCTATATATATATATATATATATATATATATATAGTAAGTCATTTGTTTTGTTTTTGTTGTTATTGTTATTTATGATTTCATTATTATGTAATTAATTGTTTGCATAGTTTTATTTAAGGTCCTCCTTTTTGTAAATCAGTTTTTATAATTGAATAGGATAGACTTTAAATAAATAAATAAACTCCTCGTAAATTGTTAGTTATTTCAATGTCCAGTTAATTTCAGTTAAATTGTTTTCACCATGACAATGACCAATAGAAATACACCAAACTTGGCTTACCTGACAGTTAAATTTACTTAACACTTTAACTGGACATTGAAATTAGATCCACTACCTATTTCTTGAGCTAATATCTTCGTTGCCGTTTTTATTAAATTAGAATATAGTTCAAAGTGATGATCTATAATATTGTATACTATTTTCTCCTTAGCTACGACGTCAACAGGAAGATATACAAAAGAAGGACGCTGAAATCATCCGACTTCAGAAAGACATCCAGGTGTACAAACTTCAAAACAAAATGAACGAACAGAAGAAGTTTTCTTTACTCAGTATCTCAAATCCATTCAACAAGGAGAATAATGGAACTCGAAAGCAAATAAAAGATGACGACAGGTCTGAACTTTGTGCTGGGAATGAAAAAGCTAAGCGTAAGGCTACACCGTATAAAGTCTCACGTGAACAGTTAACGGAAAGCGAGAGCGAGCAGTCGGAAGAAGATGTTCCAAAAAGGAGTGCACGAAAAACTACCTCGAAAAAGAATCCAACTTCGGAAAAGAAAGGTCGAAAGGGTGCTAAGGAAAACGATCCTGATTTTGAAATCCCCAGCAGGCCTACTCAAAGGTAAGCGTTTTATAATATTTATAGCATTTTTATAATAGCAGTTTATTTTCTGAAAAATATGGTCTTAAATCTAGGTCTAAACAGTTGCTTGCAGATATTTATTTATTTATTTATTTATTCATGTATTTATTTATTTATTTATTTATTTATTTATTTATTTATTTATTTATTTATTTATTTATTTATTGTTTGTTTGTTTGTTTGTTTGTTTGTTTGCTTGCTTGTTTGTTTGTTTGTTTGCTTGTTTGTTTGTTTGTTTGTTTTTTTGTTTTTTTTTTTTTTTTTTTTTTTTTATTTATTTATTTATTTATTTAATGTCTATCCTATTCAGTTATAAAAACTGATTTACAAAGGAGGACCTTAAATAAAACTAAGCTATGCAAACAATTAATAATAATGAAATCATAAATAACAATAACAACAACAACAAAAACAAAACAAACTACTGAATTATATAAAATATAATCAAGAACAAGAAAAAATAATTGAGAAATGAAATAAAATCAAATGAAGTGGAAATTCAACATATTAAATAATAAAAATAGAAGTATGCAAATAAGAAAGAACATGAATAAGAAACAAAAAAATTGTGGGAAAAAATAAATATATATATAATTTATTTATTTTATTAAATGATATACTTAAATGATAATACTAATATAAAGGTAAATTCGTTGAAGGTAAATGATAATACTTGATTTATTAGAATTATGTTCTGCTGTTGCAACAATGGCAAAAAAGAAAGTATTCATGTAGTTCCCCCGTGACCTCACAGCGGCCATGATTGCGACACAATTGATGAGGATCAATCCTAGATCATTGGCGAATACTATTAAAATTTAATAAATAAGTCTTATTAAGAATTTTTAAAGTAAACATATCAAATAAATATTACCACATATACCAATTTTATCTAAAAAAACAGGCTGAATTTTACAGAACTAAGGATTTCTGTGTTCTACCACAACAGCCTTCAAATGTTTCTCCATGGCAACGTCACAAATGTGGCCGCCACGCGCAAAGATGTGACGTACGTGCAACCTATGAATTACATCTGGGTAGAACTCTACGTATTCAACAATGTCATCCTAAACCTTAAAGGCCTATTTTCACATACAAGTAAGTATTTTTTGTTTTCAAATAGACATTAAAAAAATAAGAAAACCGCAGCTAATGGCAACTTTGGACGAAGCCTACTCCCCCTACAATGATTTGTTTTGACGCGCGCCTCGGGGCATGTGACGTTGTTGGATGCGGACTGAGCGGCTGGGCGAGGCGCGACTCGGGTAGGAACACCCGTTGCGTGGTGCAGTAAGGGGTTGACACTTGACAGTCTGTATGGATGGTTGTTTCTCAGATTTGCTTCAATAGATGTACAAAGAATAGTTTTATTAATAACTAATGTGAGTGCTAATATCCAGCAGTTTATTAAGAGAGTGCACGGACAAGTGGATTGTGTAGAGTACGTCTTAAGGTTCTAGTTGATTTATTTGTAGTTGTAGTTTCATTATGCTTGCCGTGGAGGCATTAAGCATAACGGACATAATAAGTGTCAAAGCTTTTATTCTATTATTGTAAATGGCCATTTAGACTATAGTGTACGTATCGCACCAGCTATATTAATCAGTAATCATGGTATTAAATTGTTGTGCGTACGGATGCAATAACAGTCTTGTAAGCCCGATTGACATGTCGTTTCACCGTTTTCCAAACAGGGACAAATCTCCAGTGCCTTTGGGTTTTTAGCCAGTGTAACATAAAAACTGGCTATCGAAAATTAATAGTAAGAACTCTGTAGGCCTACCAAGCAAATACACTCGTGTATGTTCCGAACATTTCATTAAAGACGACTATGAAATTACCAACAGTTTGAAAATGGAAAATGAATCTAATGAAAAAAAAATCGAAACGTGTGTTAAAAAAATGAGCAGTACCGTCTGTCAAATTGAGAGGCAGCATTGATACCCCTTTAAAAACAGCGAAATTCATGTTACCTTGCCGCTCGAAACAAGCATCGTCTTTGAAAACATTCAAACCCAAAATGCCCAAAGTACATCTCCACATCACGCTGTACTACGCTACGATTAATGTTTATGTAATGACGACTCAGTAAATCACGAAACATTTCAGAATAAACCTAAAGACATAGAAATAAAGTTTGAGCTTGATATTGAAACACTAAATAAGAGCCAACCAGTTTGCGAGAGGGGATGACGTTTTGTGCAAGCTCGGAAAGTGAAACCGATTAAATAAACGACCACGACGAATCGTTTGAAACAGAAGATTTTGACGAATGTGAATCTGTCAATGATAGTGAGAGTGATCACACCGATGACAATCAATTCAATACGATGACAATACAAGTTCCTTCAAGCCAAACATACGGCATCTCGAACATACACCCATCAACTGTCCGATAGAGGTCGGGGGCGGTGGAGCGCGCCATGGATGGCCAGCAGCGAAGATGAGTGAGCGCGGCACAGCTCGCATCCAACTACGTCACGCGTGTGACGTCACCCAATGAACATTCTTGATTAAAATTGCTCATAACTTGTTTAAATACGGACCGATTTCTTTCATTTTTGTTCCTAAATTCTTTAAATAATTCAAGGTCTGACATAGTCTAACTTCAACGCTAGATGACAATATGCCTTTAAGGTTAACTAATTATTTCTCTCTTTTTCTAGATCTAAATTGAAGAGGAAAGATTCACCTTTGCCTGGTAAGTAGGCTACCTGAATATAACAATCCTACTAAGCCTCGTTTATTGTTTTCAAGGGGTATGATTTTACATATAGTCTAGCCTACACAAGTAAACTGAAACGATATGTATTTGTATTTGTATTCTTTATTAGTTTAGTTTGGAGCTCTTTCACTCAGTTACAAAACATTTGACATAAATTTCTCACTAAATAAGTATAAAGTAATTATTAGAACCATTGATTAAGGAAGGGAGAAGCCCTTTTATAATTAATGTTTACAATCATAATAATAATAATGTTTTTTATTTTTATGTTACTTAAATACTACTAGATTTGTTTTTTATAATCATATCCCTAAATTTATTACAGTTTTTTGGCATGGGATTTAAAATTTCTTCTTGAAGACCATTTCACTGTTTAATAGCAGATCCCAGAAAAGAAAGTACTATTATATAAAGTATGGTGATATGGTGATATGTACCAACGATGTCGAAGTCAATTCATTGATGAGCCCTCTTTGCAGGCACCGATCACCACGTGCAAAACCAAAATGGATAGCATAGAAACCTTCCCCGTGAAAAAATACATGTATGTGCCAAGTTTCATGGAGATCGGATGAATGGTTTAGTAATGTCACCATATATAAAGTACTGTTCTACTGAATAATGTATGTAAAAAGAAGTTCCACCTTAAAGAGAAATGTAAAAATGTGCATAGTTAGCATAGCAGTTATATGGTGATAGCATTATTATTTATTTCATTTCAATAAAAATGAAAAATTAAATTAAATAAGCCATTTCCACTCGTATAGGCCTACACATCTCGCAAGGATGTGTGAGTATTAGAAGTTGTCATGTTTGTTTACATAGCCTACAATTAGGGTTGTGCAAACCAGTTTTTTTAAACTTCGAACCGAACCTCGAACCTGCATTAAAAAGGTTCGCGAACCTCGAACCGAACCTTTTTCAAAGGTGTTATTAGGTTAGTGCTCACCTGACGGTATTTGAAAAATCCGCTTACAATGGTTGCATTCACTTTGCGTAGCTTCAAGCTTGGTAAAATGCGTCTTAAAAAGTGGGTTGTACCCAGGCCTAGGCCTAGGTCTTGCGAAGTACCTGGTACCGCTAGGCCTACGGCGCACGTTGCATCGGACCTAGGCCTAGTCAGTAGTCACAGTACCGGTAGGCCTATCAGTCTGGCTTGGGTGGTCCACTACCTCGCCCACGTGATCATCATCATCATCATCGAACACCAGCACACGGCGTTTCATTTTGAAGTGCAAAAACTAAACACTGGTGGAATGAAAGTGAAACAAACTGTCAAACTCGCTAAAACATCATAAAACGCCCAAAGAAGTCACTGTATTTTCGACTCTCGATTATCGAATATGGATCGGTCGCGACTGTAGGCGTGGCTCCGGAAGGCGGGGTTTCGAGCGCGCGGGAATTTCGAAAGGTTCGGTTCGAGGTTCGACGCATAAAATAGTTGTTCGAACCGAACCGAACCGAACCGGGCTCAAGGTTCGGTTCGGTTCGGTTCGAATTTCGTCCCGGTTCGCACATCCCTACCTACAATACATACATATATTACATCATATTATAAAACATATGTAAAAAAAAAAAAAACATATTGTAATATTAAATATTATTAAAACTATTTTTATTGTGTATTTCACATTTGTCATTTAAAATTAGGAGGAGGATTTCATATTTTATCATGGGGAATTTAAAAAGTTACATAGCCAGCCTCAAAGAATTTCTTTATGGAATAAAAACTATGCTCTAATAAAAATTCTGGAAAATTAACTTTAAAAAATTAACATTCTAGTACCGGTAAGTAACTCAACTGAAATATAACTCGATTCTTTTTCCGCAGGTTTGCAAGTCACGTCTGATCCTGTTTCAAAGGAAAAGGCCCAGAAGAAACCAGCTGCAAAGAAGAAGTTATTCTCTCATTCTGACAGTTTGGTTGAGGTGGAACCTGATGAGGTAAGCCAACTGTAATGCTGAGTATTGATGCATGTTACACGTACGGTTTGCCAGAACTCGCATTTACTCGAAACAACTTCACCATTCAATTTTATCCGTTATTGTTACCGATAGTTATTTCTCATCATCTATTCATCCGTAGATTAGATTGAGCCAAAAAGTAGTGGAGTCCAGGGCCTGGATTCACAAAGATGCCTAACTCTAAGTTGTCCTAAGTTGGCAAATCCTAGATAGATAAATCAAGATAAATCATCCTTGGGTATTACTGCACATTCACAAATACAATATTATTAGTTAAATTGTTGTTATTATACTATGTTGTACCTTTAGGACATTGCAGAGCAATATATGCGTGGTTAATTTCACTAAGATTTGCCTAAACTAGGACGTCTTAGCACTAGGCACTTTTGTGAATCTGGGCCCTGGAGTGTTATTATATACAGTGGGTCCGTGGTTTAGTTGAGAACAAGAAAATCAACCGATCTTTCGTCAAACTTAGCATTTCACAAATGATGTACACCCCCACTACCTGACCAGCACAAACATGAGACGAAATCCCCGAATTCATTACCGGAAGCCATAACAGCTGAAGTTCAACGATGCTCACATTTCTTGGAAACACAACATCTAGTCAAATAATGCTGAAAAGTCATCATCGCATAAGAAGAAAAAAAAAATAATAGGCGTCCACACAACAAACAAACGATTACATTTGATTACTTTTTGACAGTTCGGACCCAACAAATTCAAGGAAACTGCGGTCGCACTCGGGCTGTACAAACAACTTGTTATAAATGCAGTGAAACAAATGCCCTGCAGCGTTCTCAGCTTTGCCACGGACAAAGTTTAGTAAAGATATCATGATACGTTCTGTCTGACCTTTGATTTACTTATTTTGGCAAACGTCCAGTCCTGTATGGCTCCAATCTCTATCATACCGGAAGTCACGTGATAATAGAGACTTCCGACCCAGTCTTTCCTCCACCTTCGTCGGGTGATCAAGGCCACCTCAGGCCGAAACCGTCTCAACGTTTTTTATATATCTTTTTTGTGTTTCTATCGCCTCCGAAGGCCGCAACTACTACAAGGTAAGCTGTTGGTTCCTTCCTATCGTTCCCCCCAAGCTCAAACCCAGCCGTTAGGCAAACTTACACAAATTCACGCTTCCTCATTCAGAAATTTCAGGAATATGCAAGGAATTTAATTACTTGTATGTATATATTATATTGGCTTAATTTACCAGATATACTAATCAGGACATGTTCTTTCTGTTCTTCAGAGTCAAGATGTAGGCCTACCCCAACCAACAACACTTAATCCCGTTGATTATGTTATTCGCAACCTAAGGCCACGTCCAAAATGAGGCCGTGAGTCTACGTACATCTTCTCTGCTCTTAATGTGCCACCGCGGTATGTGGCCCATGCCTAGTTTTAAGTTGTATAGTAATATGTATGTTTTTTTTATTTTAAAACTAAGTGCATTAGTATTTATTTTATGATAATGACATAAACTTAATGTTATTTGTGTAAGAAATGTATACCATATTCAATATAGGCATGTACTATCTGTTGTTTGGTCAAACTCTGGAGCCGGATTCACAAGAGGTCTTAACTTAGGCCTAGCCTAACTTTAGGACCACTACGCCATTGGCTGATACAGACCTACACATAGCCTCGACTCGACGTTGCTAAGAAACCCTAGTAAATAACAAACACTTGAGACAAATATTTAGGCCCGGTCTGAGTTGGTCTTATCTTTCTTCAAAGATGGTGGCAATACTTGTATCACTTTGAAGTGTGAACATAAATAAATATTGTTTACTAACCTTGACATACACATTTCTCTGTTTTTAGATTGTAGAGGTATAAGAAAACAAAACACTAAACTTTAAAACACCGCCTTGCAATATTTTAAGTTCACTGTGATTTCCACGAAAGTAGCTATCAATTGGGCTGTGTTGTAGGTCTCCCATGGATTTATAATAGCACATACGTTACAGCAGGACTTAGGACCGGTCCTAAGCTAAGACCTCTTGTGAATCCGGCCCCTGGTTTGTAGGTTTCCTTGTGTTTCTAATTAGTACTATACTAATTAGTACTAATTACTAGAACTAATTTATTATTATTATATTATTTATTTATTATAGTACTAATTAGTACCTACTATACTAATTATATGCCTACGTTTTATAGAAATTCCCATTGTACACATGCATTGAGTTTTTTTCAGTTATGGCAATCATGATGATTTGTATTTAAAGGGCCATACAGTTATTATTTTACATATTGTTAATTATTTGTAGAGATGAGCTTATTCCCGAAATAAGCGATTCCGATTATTTTCCAAATTTAGGGGTTGTTACCGATTACGATAAAATGTGTATATTTTATTATATAAGGCTTGAGGGCAATATCCACAACAGACTGTTGCTAACTGAAGGCTATTCTATATGTAATAATTTAACTAGAAAAGCTAGAGAAATATTGACTAAAAATGAGTTAGTCTAATTACTATTGAATGAAGTACCTTAACAATCTGTAGAAGAAAAGTAGACACTGGAATCGGTAGAGTGTTGATGTTGGGAATAGTTGGAATGTGCTCATCTCTATTTATTTGTAACAATAAGATAATTCGTTTTTTTTAATTCTGTTTAATACATCAGGATTGCCACCAAGTCAATTTTTTATATCCTTGAAAAAAACAAAAGAAGTCCTGAGAAATCCTTGAAAACAGTTATTCAGCATTAGCATATTATAACCGCGAAGGAACGTTACAAATTTTCAGGTTTCATGCCAAAATATGTTATGCCAACCTGATTTTCGAGAATCTAGTCAACATTACGTGCAGAAACGCATAAGAATAGGAATTTTCTTTGAATATATTTTAACGTTGTACTTTTACCACTTGCGGGAAATGTTATACAGTTACTTATGTTTATTTTTACTAGTACATAATGTTCTTTTACTGTCTACATTGCTTTTTTTTATCTGAATTTTAAAAAAACTTTTCCTTTGCAAAAGGGGGGGGGGTGTTTGTCCAATCCCCTCCCCCCCTTGGATACACCACTGGTTAAAATTTTTTAAAATTTGTTTGTATTCAGAACTTGGTACATAGCTGCATATTGAATATTTAAAAAAAAAAGAACACGGATATTCCGTTATATCTTCCCAATTATGACAACCCTTTGAAACCACACATTTTTTAAACCTGTGTACTACTTTGTACTTATATTGAATAATAAAAAAAAGAACATGAATATTATCTCTTTTATTGTATCTTCCCAATTATGACAACCCTTTGAAACCACACGTTTTTTAAACCTGTGTACTACTTTGTACTTATATTGAATAATAAAAAAAAGAACATGAATATTATCTCTTTTATTGTATCTTCCCAATTATGACAACCCTTTGAAACCACACATTTTTTAAACCTGTGTACTACTATGTATTTAGCAAGAATACCATTGTTAGCCTAGAATGTCATGGAAGTAGGCCTAGGCATATTGTACTTTCAAGGTTTGTTCCTTTCCCTTCCTTTTATCATAAACAACTTTTAAATGTTACATTTATTGATAATGATAAACTGCAACAGGGAATTTATAAACGTTTTTTTTTTTTACATTTTTTTTTATATCTGCTCCCTGTGTCCAACAATGAAGTCGGGTAGGGGATAGGAAATTAATCCCATCATATTCTGGCCCTTAGGTACAACGAAGCTGGCTGGCCATGCCTAACGCTTCCCTCATGTTAACTTCCTCCGGCTCCTCTTCACTTTCTTCTTCCTCTGCTCTTTCTACTTTTTACATATGAATTAATAATTTATTTCTTTAACTAAAACATGTTTGTGATAAAGTAATTCCTAAACTACTCAAGTTTAGCCTAGCCAAGTTGCAAAAATATGAGATGTACAGCCCAAATATCAATCAATCAATCCTTTGTATGTACGGCATTTGAATAGATGACAGGAGCAGACAGCTTACCTTAAAAACTTCTGAAGGTCGAAGATACGACGTAACAAATAAATAATCAAACATAAAACACTCACTTGCCATGTGATGGATTGCGATCTGACCGTAACTAGGCCTACTAGGAGTCCGTTCAGTAAGTTGCTAGCACAACCTAGTGACGAGAATGTTCCAGAACATACTGGAAAGCACTTGCTTCTTGCTAGTAGAACCAGAATTTAAAATTGTTATATTCTTATTATGAAGGTCATTTCTTATTTCATAATAATAATGTTACAGCATAGATAGGCAAATGTATTTTATATGGGAAATTATTAAGCGAGCGAAGCAAGCGTCTCCATGAGAGTCTTATGGCACTTCGTTCTGTTTTTTTTTTTTTTTTTTTGTTTTTGTTTTTTTATGTCCGTCGATAGCGGTCGAACAGAAAGTCCGATCAACTTGAAATTTGGACCATCCACAAGCCTCGATGTGGATTGAAGGTGTATAGTTTTGAGGCAAAATCGTTAAAAAGTTACAAAGTTACACCATAGTTACTGCAAAATATTTTTTGAAACAAAATGGCGGCAAAATGTGAGATAGCCATATTTTTTGAAGCTTTTTCCAATCACGAATATGTTCATGTTATGGCGATCTGATAAATATTGGGAAAGTTACACAAAAGTTACTCGAAAATATATTTCTGAAACACAGTAACAGCAAAATGTGAGGTGGCTATCTTATCGACATCGTAAATTTTTGTCCGGTCACGAATATACTAATGTAAACGCGATTTGATACATAGAGGCAGAAATTACATTTCTATTGCTGTCAATAACTGTTAGTAACGGTGGCGGACCGCGCAGAAAACATGACAGCGAAAATTCTTAGCAACGCACATTGCACTGCATCCAACAATGTCGGGAAGTAAAATAGCTATGGAAATTAGAAAAATTTTTGCAATGCGCATTCTTGAATTGTTGTTAATTGTTGTTTGTATTAGCATTGGAATCTTTTCGCCAGAAAGTTCGTAGATATTGACGCGCTCGCTTATCAACGCGTCAAACGGAGCGTTTTCATAGTTTAATACATCATTTAGTACTCTGTAGCGCGTACCAACCACTGCTGACCCAGATATTTCATTTCGAGTAGTAAACTTGATACAACTTAAAAATGTAAATGTTGAGCGGTTGTTAATGTAAGACTAACATTCGTTCATAAATATCGGTTAAAACAGTAATTTTCTTACAAATTTTTCCCTATTGTATCCCTATTATTCCCTATAATTTTCCTGATTGTAGATGAACGGTGGTACCTAGTTAGTCGTAACGTCGAACTTAAGGTCAGTAATAATCCTTGGTGACGTAGTATGAGCGTCGGTAGCGTCGGTTTGCACAGGTCGTGGTGAGGGGACGCCAACTTCAGGTAACCAAAATAGTAGATTATTTGAGGTTTTTATTTTTTTACGGGAAAACGGTGTGAGATTTTTTGGATGTCAATTCCTTCTTACTCATCTCTCTCTTGATTTTATTCGTATTTTTAAAACAATAAAAAAAATTCAAAAGTCTCGGATTTTGCTCCTCTGAGAGAAAATTTGAAAATTTGGGCGCCTGTATCTCTTTTAGTATGACCCCCAGAATAATTTAGTTTTAAGGAAGTCAGGATGAGTAACAAAAAAAAAACAGAAACAAATTTGTTCAAAAGCATGTTCATAAATCATAATGCATTAGCCGTATTTCGTTCTGCTTGGGCGTTTGTAGTGTTGGAATACTCAAAGATCCCGTCAAAATACTGGGTCTCGGGCCTCCTATGTGATTACTCTCAACTGTGACACATCAGACGTGTTCAAGGAATGTTTCTAGTATACACTGGTATAGATAACACACTGCTCTCAATGTATGCATGTATGAATCTCATTTATCCTCGATTAATTCTTATTGTAATTATAACACCAAAGATAGATGGATTTACGGACAGAGGGTCTCATTGGATTTAAAAAATATCCAAGAAGCCGTTTTTTAACTAACTCCACGAAATCCAGTTTCAGCACATTGTCTTTTTTAAATCGCATTTGTTAGATCTTGATCACGTGATCGCGAAAAGGTAAATCGTTTGTGGAAAAAACAAACCGTTTGCCCGTTAAAAAATAAACCATGTCCGTGCACGTTGATGTATTGATATAAATATGTGAATATAGTGGAAAAAAAAGAGTGGGTGTAACGGGTCTCGAACGCCAGACCTCAAGCACTCGAAGCTACAACGTTCTGCGTACGCCATGCCTACGATGGCGGTAGGGTTGCTTACACTAGTAGATAACACACTGGTCTCAATGTATGGCATAGCTTGTCGTATTCAGATAGCTCGTCATCACGCCAACATTAAAACATGTTTCCTCGGCTAACTATTAATGCAAGGCAAGCATTAACATGTTTTATGTATAGAGTATGAATGTCTTATGGAGAAACTCTAATCATTTTTGTATTAACCCTTTAACAAGAGACGTGCTCAAATTCACTCTGTTTTTTAGAATTATATTTTTTACGGCTATATTGTTTATTTGGGGGATCTTAAAGTTAATTCCCGAGGTAGGTGTAAGCATTGTCTACTTTCAAAAAAATCATCGCGTCGCTATGTTTGTTGTGAACGACGTGAAGCGTCGTCGAAATTTCAAAGATTTTCTTGTCAAGTTCCACTTTCGGTACCGATTGTGGATGAACGGTGGTACCTATAGTAAGTCGTAGCGTCGACTTTAAGGTCAACAATAATCCTTGGTGACGTAGTATGAGCGTCAGTAGCGTCGGTTTGCACAGGTCGTGGTGAGGCGACGCCAACTTCAGGTAATCAAAATAGTAGATTTTTTTGTGGTTTTTATTTTTTTTACAGAAAAACAGTTTGAGATAGAATTTTTTGGTTTTCGATTCCTTCTTATGCATCTTTCTCTTGATTTGTTTCGTATTATTAAAAAAATTAAAAATTTCAAAATAGTCCGATTGTGCTCTTCTGAGACAAAATTTGAAATTTTGGGCGCCTGTATCTCTGTTAGTATGACCCCCAGCATATTTTTGTTTTCAGGATGTCTAGATAATTAACGCAAAAAAAAATAAAAAAAATACAGAAACAAAATTGGACTACCCGTATGGTAGCAACGAGCGCTGGAAAAAAAAAATTCCCCCATGTAAACCCTTCTCAACTTTCCTTGTCTGAATATGGAAGAAAAAAAGACTGCCGGTTACGGGTCTCGAACCCCGGACCGCGAAAACACTAGTCGGCGTCGCTACTGCATACGCCATTTCTCACAATGGAAGTTGGTTCGCTTACACTGGTACATAACACTCTGCTCTCAATGAATGCATGTATGTATCTCGATTCATTCTTATTGTAATTGTAACACCTAACATAGATGGATTAACGAACAGAGGGTCTCATTGGATTTAAAAAATATCCAAGAATACGATCTGAAGATAAAAAATCCGAAAGTTGAGAAAAAAACGGCTTCAATTTTTTTTTTCGTGTTTCGGAGTTTTTATCATCAGATTGTATTGATTGATTGGTTGATCGCGAAACCGTAAATCGTTTGTGGAAACAACGAGCCGTTTAACAGTTAAAAAATAAACCGTGTCCATGCACGTTGATGCATTGATGAAAAATGCGTGAAAATGGTGAAACAAAAAAAAGTGGTTGTAACGGGTCTCGCACCCCAGACCTCAAGCACTCGAAGCCGCGTCGCTACTGCGTACGCCCTGCCATCCGATAGAAATTGATTTGCTTACACCAGTAGATAACACACTGCTCTCATATGTATGCATGTATGAATCTCAATGTATCTCGATTCATTGTTTTTGTAATTGTAACTACAAATATAAATGGATTTTCGAACTGATGGTTTCTCTGGATTTAAAAATATCCGATAATACGATCACACGATAAAAAATCCGAATATTGAAAAAAACTTGATTCAGTATTTTTGTCTAAGTCCAAAAAATAAGTTTCAACACCCTATCCTTTTAAAATCGCGTTTTTTAGATCTTGATCACGTGATCACGAAACTGTTAACGTTTTTTGGTGGAAACCAACCGTTTGTCTGTAAAAAAAATAATGAATATTCTACTTGATTCTTATTAAGCGAGCGAAGCGAGCGTTTCCACTTGACTCTTATGGCACTTCGTTCTGTTTTTTTGTTTGTTTTTTTTTTTTTTTTTTTGTTTTTATGTCTGTCGATAGCGGTCGAACGGAAAGTCCGATCAACTTGAAATTTGGACCATCCACAAGCCTCGATGTGGATTGAAGGTGTATAGTTTTGAGGCAAAATCGTTTGAAAAGTTACAAAGTTACACCATAGTTACTGCAAAATATTTTTCTGAAACAAAATGGCGGCAAAATGTGAGATAGCCAGATTTTTCTACAGATTTTTCCGGTCACGAATATGTTAATGTAATGGCGATCTGATAAATATTGGCAAAGTTACACGAAAGTTACTCGAAAATATTTTTCTAAAACGCAGTAACGGCAAAATGTGAGGTGGCTATCTTATAGTAAATTTTTGTCCGGTCACGAATATACTAATGTAAACGCGATCCTAAACGTATTAGAGGCAGAAATTACATTTCTATTGCTGTGAATAAGTGTTAGTAACGGTGGCGGACCGTGTTGAAAACATGACCACGAAAATTCTTAGCAACGCACATTGCACTGCATACAACAATGTCGGAAAGTATAATAGCCATGGAAATAAGAACAATTTTTGCAATGCGCATTCTTGAATTGTTGTTAATTGTTGTTCGTATTAGCATTAAAAACTTTTCGCCAGAAAGTTCGTAGATATTGACGCGCTCGCTTATCAACGCGTCAAACAGAGCGTTTTCCTAGTTATTATAATTGTAACTCCAAATATGGTTGGATTTACGAACTGATTAGTCTCACAGGATGCAAAAAGTATCAAAGAATGCGATCTGATCAAAAAAACTGCAAAAAACAAAAAAAAAGTATTTTTCGACGTTTTGCAACCAAGGCTATAATTCTTCTCAGATTTTCAATTTTTACACATTGTCTTTTTATGATCGAATTCGATTAAAAAT
This sequence comes from Isoperla grammatica, assembly GCA_945910005.1. Taxonomy (NCBI): domain Eukaryota; kingdom Metazoa; phylum Arthropoda; class Insecta; order Plecoptera; family Perlodidae; genus Isoperla; species Isoperla grammatica. Next base: position 37,984,263 of record OX246749.1, read on the forward strand.
GACCCCGTGAATACGAATCCATCAACAGTTTTTTGCGGAAACGAACCGTTCGTCTGTAAAAAAAATAATCTTTTTTCACTCCATACTTTCTAATTGTAATTGTAGGGACAAATATATATGGATTTACGAACTGAGGGTCTCGTTGGACTCACAAAATATTCAAGAATGTGATCTGACGATAAAAACTGAAAAAATTGATAAACAAAATTGAGCCGTTTTTTTTCTAAGTCCAAAAGAATAAGTTTCAACATGTCTTTTTAAAATCGCATTTGATAGATCTTAATCGCGTGATCGTGAAAGAGTAAATCGTTTGTGGAAAAAACGAGCCGTTTGACCATTAAAAGATTAAACCGTGTCCATGCACGTTGATGTATTGATATAATGAGTGAATATGGTGAAAAAAAAAAGTGGGTGGAACGGGTCTCGAACCCCAGACCTCAAGCACTCGAAGCCGCGACGTTCTGCTTATGCCATGACACTCGATGAAAGTAGAACCCCTTACACTGATAGATAACACACTGGTCTCAATGTATGGCATAGCTTGTTGTATTCAGATAGCTCGTCATCACGCCAACATTAAAACATGTTTCCTCGGCTAACCGTTAATGCAAGGCAAACATTAACATGTTTCATGTATAGAGTAAGAATGTCCAATGGAGAAACTCTATTCATTATTTTCTTAACCCTTTAACAAGAGACGCTACGTGTCGTCAAAGATGCTCAAATACACTCTGTTTTTTAGAATTATATTCTTTACGGCTATATTGTTTATTTGGGCGATCTTAAACTTACTTTCTAAAGTAGATCTGAAAATTGTCTACTTTGAAAAAAATCATCGTTTCGTTATGTTTGTTGTGAACGACGTCAGGCGTCGCAAGTTCCACTTTCGGTACCGATTGTGGATGAACGGTGGTACCTAGTAAGTCGTAGCGTCGAACTTAAGGTCAGTAAGAATCCTTGGTGACGTTGTATTAGCGTCGGTAGCGTCGATTAGCACAGGTCGTGGTGAGGCGACGCCAACTTTAGGTAACCAAAATAGTAGATTTTTTGAGGTTTTTATTTTTTTACGGGAAAACGGTTTGAGATAGAATTTTTTGGTTGTCAAGTCCTTCTTATTCATACCTCTCTTGATTTGTTTCGTATTTTAAAAAAAATCAAAAAAATCAAAAATTTCAAAATTCTCCGATTGTGCTCTCCGGAGACAAAATTTGAAATTTTGGGCGCCTGTATCTCTGTAAGTATGACCCCCAGCATATTTTCGTTTTCAGGATGTCTAGATTATTCACGCAAAAAAAATAAAAAAAATACAGAAATAAATTTTGACTACCCGTATAGCTACGAGCGCTTAAAAAAAAATTTCCCCTTAGTAAACCCTTCTCAACTTTGCTTGTCTGAATATGGAAGAAAAAAAGACTGCCGGGAACGGGTTTCGAACCCCTGACCTCTAAAACACTAAGCGAGGCCGCTACCCCATACGCCACGCCACTCGATGGAAAGTGTCTTGCTTACACTGGTATAGATAACACACTGCTCTCAATGTATGCATGTTACCAAATATATATGGATTTATGAACACAGGGTCTCATTGGATTTAAAAAAAAAACAAGAATAACTTACGATCTGATGATAAAAACTCCCGCATCTTCAGATATAAATGATATAAATGTGTGAATATGGTGGAAAAAAAATTGGGGATAATGGGTTTCGAACCTCTGACCTCAAGTTTTCGAAGCCACGGCGTTACTCGTACGATAAGCCAGACGATGGAAGTAGTGTTGCTTACACTAGTATAGATAACACACTGCTCTCAATCTATGGCTTAGCTTGTTGTATTCAGATAGCTCGTCATCACGCCAACATTAAAACATGTTTCCTCGGCTAACCGTTAATGCAAGGAAAACATTAGCATGTTTCATGTATATAGTAAGAATGTCCAATGAAGAAACTCTATTCATTATTTTCTTAACCCTTTAACAAGAGACGCTACGTGTCGTCAAAGAAACGCTCAAATACACTCTGTTTTTTAGAATTATATTCTTTACGGCTATATTGTTTATTTGGGCGATCTTAAACTTACTTTCTAAAGTAGATCTGAAAATTGTCTACTTTGAAAAAAAACATCGTTTCGCTATGTTTGTTGTGAACGACGTCAGGCGTCGCCGAACTTTTATGGACATTCGTGTCAAGTTCCACTTTCGGTACCGATTGTGGATGAACGGTGGTACCTAGTTAGTCGTAGCGTCGAACTTAAGGTCATTAAGAATCCTTGGTGACGTAGTATGAGCGTCGGTAGCGTCGGTTAGCACAGGTCGTGGTGAGGCGACGCCAACTTTAGGTAACCAAAATAGTAGATTGTTTGAGGTTTTTATTTTTTTACGGGAAAACGGTTTGAGATAGAATTTTTTGGTTGTCAATTCCTTCTTATTCATACCTCTCTTGATTTGTTACGTATTTTAAAAAAAATAAAAAAAATAAATAAATTCAAAATTCTCCGATTGTGCTCTTCTGAGACAAAATTTGAAATTTTGGGCGCCTGTATCTCTGTAAGTATGACCCCTAGCATATTTTCGTTTTCAGGATGTCTAGATTATTCACGCAAAAAAAATAAAAAAAATACAGAAATAAATTTTTACTACCCGTATGATAGCTACGAGCGCTCAAAAAAAAAAATTTCCCCTTAGTAAACCCTTCTCAACCTTGCTTGTCTGAATATGGAAGAAAAAAGACTGCCGGGAACGGGTTTCGAACCCCGGACCTCTAAAACACTAAGCGAGGCCGCTACCCCATACGCCACGCCACTCGATGGAAAGTGTCTTGCTTACACTGGTATAGATAACACACTGCTCTCAATGTATGCATGTTACCAAATATATATGGATTTACGAACAGAGGGTCTCATTGGATTAAAAAAAAAACCAAGAATACATTCTGATGATAAAAACTCCCGCATATTGAGATATAAATGATATAAATGTGTTAATATGGTGGAAAAAAAAAATTGGGGGTAATTGGTTTCGAACCCCTGACCTCAAGTTTTCGAAGCCACGGCGTTACTCGTATGCTAAGCCAGACGATGGAAGCAGCGTTGCTTACACTGGTATAGATAACACACTGCTCTCAATCTATGGCTTAGCTTGTTGTATTCAGATAGCTCGTCATTAAACATTAAAACATGTTTCCTCGGCTAACCGTTAGTTCTAGGCAAACATTAACATGTTTCATGTATAGAGTAAGAATGTCCAATGGAGAAACTCTATTCATTATTTTCTTAACCCTTTAACAAGAGACGCTACGTGTCGTCAAAGACGTGCTCAAATACACTCTGTTTTTTAGAATTATATTCTTTACGGCTATATTCTTTATTTGGGCGATCTTAAACTTGATTGATTTATTCGATACCTGTTTTAGAAGATTTCGTTCCAACGTAATTCTGTCACTTTTACCTATGACTCGGCAGGCCTATTTATAGGGCTGCGTTGTTGGCAATGTTTGTGTAAAACTTGTTATGTAATGTTTACTGTTATATCTAATTATTGCTTTTTTTATGTGACTATACTAACGACAATATGTACTTATTTTCAGGTTTTATTATATTTACACTGGTGGAATCATTTGTATTCTGTTGTAAATAAAGGCATTATTATTATTATTATTATTATTATTATTACTTTCTAAAGTAGATCTGAAAATTGTCTACTTTGAAAAAAACATCGTTTCGCTATGTTTGTTGTGAACGACGTCAGGCGTCGCCGAACTTTTATGAACATTCTTGCCAAGTTCCACTTTCGGTACCGATTGTGGATGAACTTAAGGTCAGTAAGAATCCTTGGTGACGTAGTATGAGCGTCGGTAGCGTCGGTTAGCACAGGTCGTGGTGAGGCGACGCCAACTTTAGGTAACCAAAATAGTAGATTTTTTGAGGTTTTTATTTTTTTACGGGAAAACGGTTTGATATAGAATTTTTTGGTTGTCAAGTCCTTCTTATTCATACCTCTCTTGATTTGTTTCGTATTTTAAAAAAAATAAAAAAAATAAAAAATTTCAAAATTCTCCGATTGTGCTCTTCTGAGACAAAATTTGAAATTTTGGGCGCCTGTATCTCTGTAAGTATGACCCCCAGCATATTTTCGTTTTCAGGATGTCTAGATTATTCACGCAAAAAAAATAAAAAAAATACAGAAACAAATTTTGACTACCCGTATGATAGCTACGAGCGCTTAAAAAAAAAATTTCCCCTTAGTAAACCCTTCTCAACTTTGCTTGTCTGAATATGGAAGAAAAAAAGACTGCCGGGAACGGGTTTCGAGCCCCGGACCTCTAAAACACTAAGCGATGCCGCTACCCCATACGCCACGCCACTCGATGGAAAATGTCTTGCTTACACTGGTATAGATAACACACTGCTCTCAATGTATGCATGTTACCAAATATATATGGATTTACAAACAGAGGGTCTCATTGGATTTAAAAAATATCCAAGAATACGATCTGATAATAAAAACTCCCGGTTATTGAGATATAAATGATATAAATGTGTGAATATGGTGGAAAAAAAAATTGGGGGTAATTGGTTTCGAACTTCTGACCTCAAGTTTTCGAAGCCACGGTGTTACTCGTACGCTAAGCCAGACGATGGAAGCAGTGTTGCTTACACTGGTATAGATATAACACACTGCTCTCAATCTATGGCTTAGCTTGTATTCAGATAGCTCGTCATCACGCCAACATTAAACATGTTTTCTCGGCTAACCGTTAATGCCAGACAAACATTAACATGTTTCATGTATAGAGTAAGAATGTCCAATGGAGAAACTTTATTCATTTGTTTCTTAACCCTTTAACAAGGGACGCTACGTGTCGTCAAAGACGTGCTCAAATAGGGGAGAGTGGGGCACAGTGAGACAGAAAAAGCATTTAGGCCCATCAAATTTTTATTTGAAAAGATAGAAAGTAGTACAATGGCTTATTCTTGAGATTGATCCTTCTTCTTAATAAATACATAATTTATGTCACTTGGACAAAAATTAAGAATTCACATTTTTTATGAATTTTTACAAAATACCCTGCTCGGTGTCTCAGTGTGCCCCAGGGCGGGGTACTGTGAGACACCCTATGGGGCACAGTGAGACATGGTGGTTTTACAATAAAAAACAAACATTTAATTATTGTTTAGCATGAAAATGAAGAAATAAGATAAATACAACAAGATAAGAGCTAATTGCTTTTAATTATTTATTGATCGAGAGTTAATAATAGTGAATGAATTTTTTTCAAAATTATTGTCTTATTATCTTCTCAACTTATAAATTGTTGTTGTTATATTATTTATTTAACAACTTTACTATTTAGTTGCAGATCCATTTGCCAAGGAGGTCACCTAAATAAAACTTTTTACATAAAAAATCTATTCCTCATGATAACACAATGTCTTACTGTGCCCCACCTTGACGTGTCTCACTGTGCCCCAGAACGCACGTGCGAAAATACAAAAATCCACAGCCTTAGTGACTGAAAGTACGAGAATGATCAATAGAGCATCTAAAACCATCAAATCAACATCTAAATTGTTGCACTTTTTGATGCAACAATGAATAAAAATTCATTTTTGATAAATTGACGCCTCAAAACAACAAATGTGTAGCAAAATCCTGACGCCTTTAAGCAATGTGGCTGCAATGACACTGACAGATGTAGCTTGGAGCTAGCTTCACACCACTAGGACCACCACTTGGTGGGAACCTTTACAATGCCTAAAAAACAGCCTTGTCTCACTGTGCCCCACTCTCCCCTACACTCTGTTTTTTAGAATTATATTCTTTACGGCTATATTGTTTATTTGGGTGATCTTAAACTTACTTTCTAAAGTACCCTAGATCTGAAAATTGTCTACTTTGAAAAAAATCATCGTTTCGCTATGTTTGTTGTGAACGGCGTCAGGCGTCGCCGAACTTTTATGAACATTCTTGTCAAGTTCCTTTTTCGGTACCGATTGTGGATGAACGGTGGTACCTAGTTAGTCGTTGCGTCGAACTTAAGGTCAGTAAGAATCCTTGGTGACGTAGTATGAGCGTCGGTAGCGTCGGTTTGCACAGGTCGTGGTGAGGCGACGCCAACTTTAGGTAACCAAAATAGTAGATTTTTTGAGGTTTTGATTTTTTACGGGAAAACGGTTTGTAAAAAAATAAAAAAAATAAAAAATTTCAAAATTCTCCGATTGTGCTCTTCTGAGACAAAATTTGAAATTTTGGGCGCCTGTATCTCTGTAAGTATGACCCCCAGCATATTTTCGTTTTCAGGATGTCTAGATTATTCACGCAAAAAAAAAAAAAAAAATACAGAAACAAATTTTGACTACCCGTGTGATAGGTACGAGCTCTTAAAAAAAAATTTCGCCTTAGTAAATAAACCCTTCTCAACTTTGCTTGTCTGAATATGGAAGAAAAAAAGACTGCCGGGAACGGGTTTCGAGCCCCGGACCTCTAAAACACTAAGCGAGGCCGCTACCCCATAAGCCACGCCACTCGATGGTAAGTGTCTTGCTTACACTGGTATAGATAACACACTGCTCTCAATGTATGGCATAGCTTGTTGTATTCAGATAGCTCATTGAACATTATAACATGTTTCCTCGGCTAACCCGTTAATGCAAGGCAAACATGAACATGTGCCATGTATAGAGAAGGAATGTCCAATGGAAAAACTGTAATCATTATTTGGTCGTCAAAGACGTGCTCAACTACACTCTGTTTTTTAGAATTATATTTTAGGCGACGGTTACCGTTTTGCATACATGGCATCAGTGTCGTTGCTACGCCCGTCGTTTTTTTTTATTACCGACTTTGAAGGTTCGAAAAAAAACTGTGTGTCGGCCGCGTTGGTTTTGTGGACGTAGCTCGTCTCACGACCGAGTTATTAACTAAACTAAACAAACATTTTAAATGAGAAGTAACGTCATCACTTGGTAAGGTTTCTCGACGTTACCATACTGTGTGTCGCACGTGTACGAAACTCGTACGGTGCATTAGCAATGTGAAACAACTTCGCCGATCGGCATAACGGCCACCGTCTTGCGCCGCGACGCTGAGCGTTTCATTTTGTAACGCTAATGTAATGGGCGAGCAAAACTGTGGTCGGCAGCCGAGCTTCGTATACGTAATAACACTGTTGTATTAGCTGCTCGTTATTAGGATAATTTCGTCTGTGAGTGGATTTGAATGTCAAAATTAATGAATAAAACAATGTAATCAATAACAATATGCTTTTTATTGGGCAGAAATCATATACAGAACATGTAGGATACACAAACAAGCAATGTCAGCTACTATGGTCGTCACAAATAACTTATAACAAGTACACAATGCGTAGGTCTGCGCGATGTACGAGGCGCTTGAAAGTGCAGACCAACACAACCTGCCATATCTACGTCCTAACAAGGAGATGGGGCATTATCATGATAGACCCACACGGGTCCGCCCCTCCCAACGAGGTTGATACGAGTCAGAAAATAAAATACATAACAGTACTTTACATTGGCGGACCTTGCAATGTCGATACATCGATAACGTGCGTGACTAAAATCGTTCTAAAACAATGTAAAGTTCGACTGCAGAACCGCCAATATTTTTAAATATTCGTCGATTGGCGAACATGGCACTAATATCGACCTATCGTTCACAACCTCGCCACAGAAAATTCGATACTGGATCATAACCTCACATTCTCAAAATGCAATCCTGGGTCTATGGCCCATTAGTGAGCAGACGTTACTGGTATCGACCTATCGATTACGTAACCGTAGGCAATGTATGCATAAGCACAGCCAGTTATGATTTGTCAACAGCAAATGTTGCAAAATTAGGTTTCGAACCAAGATAGCATAGTACATGACCTACAATCCAATATCAATTTTCCTAAATTCTGAATTTGGTTGGGATTTACACCCCTTAGGGGGGAGGCCCACCGCTGATGTCTAATGTGAGACCGCCATCAGCAAACGGCTATTTAAAAAAAATCTCACTAATTTCATTGCATGCACATACCTTTCCACCAGTCGTAGCTCCTTCGGTGTCGGCTAGGGTAAATAATTGGTAGGCAGGGATACATTTTTTTATTACACACAATGTTTCATTTATTGCAGTGCACCAACCTTATTCCAGTAAGAGCTTCTAGATGTATTTAAATGACAAGACAAACACGTGTAGACATTTCGGAAATACTTCCCCCCCCCCAGTGCCGTATTTAGGCCTAGGCAACCTAGGCAGCTGCCTAGGGCGGCAAGTTTTAGGGGGCGGCATTTCGCCAAAGATTATTTAATATTTTGTCACTGTTAAAAAAAAAACAGTTAATATTTTGATGAATATCGTTAAAAACCGCTATTTTGCTTCCGCAGCCTATCAAAACTTTTTCGCTTCGCGAATTGGCCTCCGGCGGCCGCTGCGCGGGGCGTCCCTGCGGCAGATGTTTCTCATTGTTGGGGCGGCAAAATGTATTTGCCTAGGGGCGGCTTTCTACCTAAACACGGCCCTGCCCCCCCCCCATCAACACCAAATTCAATTGTACCCTTCTAGTCCGGTGTTGTGTTGGCGCGAGTGCGGAACAGCGCGCTTACACAGTAGAAGCCAAATTTATGAAAACCGAACATCGCCAACAATATTGGCAGATATATTAGACCTAGCCTAATTTGTAATGGTCATCATAAAAAACCCTGGCCTTGTCTTCGGTTTAGCAGCGTCGCGCAATTCGGTCAAGTTCGTTTCGCAAGAATTTGGCTTCTAGTTCATATGGGCGCTAATCTGACTTCCCTTGTTGGCTAGTCAAAATAAAATGATGTAATGCCGAATCTTTTAGGGCGTTTAGAAATCCCTGAATTTATTCTATTCATAGAGCAATAAAAATTATTTCCGCCAGTTAGCGCTTAAGAACGCTACTAATGTATTTAAGAATGTAGTTGCTCCGCGACGAGCGTCGTAAAAACTGTTCAACATCGCTCGGCGACAAGAGCCACAAAGACACGGGTTGGTACCTGATCAGACATTCGAGCCCGTCTGCCTCTCGACAAGTCAGCTGCTCAAAATCAAGGATTAGTGAAGTGATTTGCTTTGACAGTTAAACAGCAACAATAAATATTCATACAACATAGCCTACAGAAGAGAAGAGTTAAAATTCGAATCTATTGATTTGAGAACGAGCGCAAGCTAGCTCTAGCGCAAACATGAACGTGTGACACATACATGACATGTAATGAATAGGAATAATTAATAAATAAAATAAAATAAAGTAATAAATACGAACTTGTGAGGAGTGAGCCGTAACGACTATCCATAAACAACATCCAAGTTAATACTTTTAGGATATATTGTATGAAACACCTTGTTTATAAATATGGTGAAGTTCACAATTCCCTAATGATGGGTCATCATGGATGTAAAACAATATTGACAGTATATCTTGCCAAAAATAAAATGTTCGAAATTGTTCAACTGTAATCATGTGTGTAATGTTGTAAGTACCTAGTAAAGTGTATGCAGGAAGTATGAGGACATAATGTATGAATATTAGATCATGATGTAATTAATGAAAGAAAACAAGAAAGATCAAGATGCAACACATTGTATTATACATCATACTTTTCATCATACATTGTGTTTGATGAAAAGTATGATACATGTTTGAAATATGTATGATCTGCTAATAAATCAGACAGGGTATATTTGGAATTACGGATTATTCGAACCTCACGTGAAATTAACAAAATTGTTCTACTGTATTCACAATGTGTAATGTTTTGAGGTAAAGTGTATATGAAGCAAGTATGATGCAGATATGATGCGTGCATCTTATTCTCACATCATGATGTAAATAATACGTGATAAAGGCAAGATGTAACACATTGTATTATACAATGCATGATAAATGATAGATGTGAAATGTATGAATAATGTTTGAATGTATAAGGTCTGCTAATTATAAATTTCATTAATGCAAATTATAGACGGTTTGCACCTTAAAGTGAAATTTGTGACACTATATAGCAGTGTAGGTATGAATATGATGAAGGTATGAGTTATTCTTACATCACAGTGTGGTGTACACAATAACTACCTACTATACTGTTACTAAAAGTAGCTTAGAAAGCCAGCATGGTTATGTAATTTACAATGTCATGTATGGTACAAAGTAAGATGCACGTTAAAAAGTATGAATTACGTTTATGTGAGGTTTGATGTCACCCGTATATCAATAATAATATAAATTAAAGATGGATTGTGTCCAAAATCAAAAGGAAAGCTTAAACGTGTTATGTCTGTTCCTTGAATATTCCTAAATTAATTGGACCTAGCATTTAAGTTATAAAAATAATTGGACCAGAAAGGGTTGAACTTCACTCCTCACAAAGTATGTTTTTAAGTTTCCATCGATATTGAAGAAAACGCAAGTGAAACGGCATTGAAATGTTTGCTTACAAAAATTCCATTTTCCCCAATCCATTATTGAGCCCTACCGTCATCAAAGTGTATGGAATGGCAATGTCAATAAACTACGTTGTTGACTCTCTCTTGCATTGTATGTACGTACATGGTTGTTGAAAATAAATAATGTAGGGGCTTAGCACTCATCATCTGCGTTGTGACTGTACTCAACATCAGAAAAGGTGATGAGATGATCCTGTTTTATCTGCTTCAAATGTAGAAGGTCCAGGGTTCGATTCCCGGTCCTGGCAGTCAGTCAACTATTTAAAGGTACTGAAATCTATTGATACGACAGGAACCCATATTTTAATGGTGGCATTATTTTATTCATAGTCTATACCAGTGTTTCTCAAAGTGTGGTCCGCAGGGAGGTCAGCAGCAGGTTTTTAGATTTTACCTAATTAACTACCAAACGTAACCCATTTGCTCATTTTTTAATATCTAGCTAACACAATAATAAAGCAATGAAGAATGTAATATAAGTAGAGACTACAAATAAACTGAACTTAACTAAACAAAAAAAACTCTCACTGATTTAATGAGAAAATATTACTGTAAGTGTAATGATAGGTATTTTCACATTATGTAATAAATTTAGTGAATGAAAATTGATAGCTGATAAATGTTGTCTTATTTATTAGCTATATAACCCGTATTCGAATGCTTGTTGCGATATGACTGTGTATCATAGATAGGTGGTCTGCGCACACAAAAAGTTTGAGAAGCACTGGTCTATACAATAAAACTGGGTTGAGGACAATACTTTAAGAATAATACTTTTGTGCCCTCATAGCAACGAGGCACATAATTAATGGTATAAGGTCTCCTACTGAAAACCAGTTCTAGTAACTGAGGGCGTATCTCACCGCTCTATTTTGATGCTAGTCGACTAACCTAGTGGACTAATGCAACAATTAATGACAATTAATTATATTAATTATTAAGAAAGAGGGGAAGACCAAGACTGAGGTGGCAAGAAGTAATAGCAATGGACGTGGAAAGAAGAAATGCAACTTGGGAAGAGGTCAATCAGGAACGATGGTGGGAAGATAGAAAAGTATGGACAGAATTTGTAGAAAGAGCAGAGGAAGAAGAAAGTGAAGAGGAGGAGCCAGAGGAAGTTAACATGAGGGAAGCGTCAGGCATGGCCAGCCGGCTTCGATGTACCTAGGGGCCAGAATATGATGGGATTAATTTCCTATCCCCCACTCGACTTCATTGTTGGACACAGGGAGCAGATAAAAAAAAAAATTATTATTAATTGTTGTATTTCTACATTGTACATGTACATTACTACATTACTCAACCCAGTGGACTAATGCGACAATTAATTATATTAATTATTAATTGTTGTATTACTACATTAGGTTAGTTGACTAGCGTCAAGATAGAGCGGTGAGATACGCCTCAGTTACTAGAACTGATTTTCAGTAGGAGACATTATACCATTAATTATGTACCTCGTTGCTATGAGGGCAGGCACAAAAGTAGTATTCTTATTGTCCTCAACACAGTTTTATTGTATAGACTATAAATAAAATAAAGCCACTGTTAAAATATGGGTTACTGTTGTATCTTAATAGATTTCAGTACATTTAAATAGTTGACTAACTGCCAGAACCAGGAATCGAACCCTAGACCTTCTATATTTGAAGCAGATAACACAGGACTGTCGCATTCTAATAATGTTTACTAGCCTAATGCACCAATACAACAATTTATAATTAATTGTCATTAATTGTTGCATTAGTCTACTAGGTTAGTTGACTAGCATCAAAAAAGAGCATCGAGATACACCCCGACTACAATAAATAGAGCTTTGTTTTTATTTTGTTTGCTGCTTGCGAAGGCGGCATTAATATACATTTACCACATACTAACTCAAATTCGATCTGCCGTTTGAAATGCAGTGTACTCGATTTTGATTTGCAATATTTGGTATCTTAGTAATAGGATGGTCAACGAATGAAAATCGAATACTGGTTTTGTCCAATATTAGCCAAATCAATATTTTCTACAAATTTGTAACATTTCCCTCCAAAACGTTTACACTCCCTCCCCTCCAATAGGGAACCTAAGTAGCAAAGGCACAAACTATTTTGGATCACAATTAATGATCTCATTCCCATAAGAAACAAACAGAACAACACTCAACTTTCCACCGTGATATCTCAGAAGGTGACAACTATAACGTATTCGATTAGCACGACGAGAAAGCCTGTTCTTTTCTTCATTGGTTACTATTTAATTCTTGTTGATAGCATTCATGGAATTTAAATGAGAGCGAGTTATACAAATCAGTGTTAGCCACCGTGCTTGCGCTGATGCATCACTTGCAGCTGACAAACGCTCCAGTCTTCTAAATAACGCTTATAGACGTGTAAAATATGGCTCTCTGTCCTACAGTAATAAGTTTCTTTAGACAAGTAAAAATATTTGTTAATCGATCGATCAATTTCAAAACAAATTGTTTGTACTTTTCTAAAGAAATTCATTACTGTAGAAAAAAACAACAGCCTCATACAAGTGTTAGCGTTATTTAGAAGAAGGAAGCGTACATCAGCTGCAAGTGATTTGACTGCGCATGCGCAACGGCTAACATGGATTTGTATAACTCGGTCTCATTTAAATTCCGGGATAAGCTACCATTACCAACAAGAATTAAATAGTAACCAAGGAAGAAAAGAACAGGATTCTTGCCGTGCTCATCCAATACCTTTGCAGATTTGACAGTGGAAAGTTGACTGACGTTCTGTTTCTTATCAGAAAGAGATCATTGCTGATGCAAAATAGTTTGCACCTTTCGGTATTTAGGTTCCCTATAATGTATAATGCCTTCTTCAGGGTCAGTCAAATTTGTGTGAACTTTCAGCATATTCGGAAACTAAATTACATATAGTAGTACCGGTACTTACTGCAAAGATCTGCATTTAATGTTTCAATAACTCAACAGGGAGTTTATTCAGTAGTATCGTCGAGTGTATATGGGTTGGCAGTCTAACGCTTCGTACCTTTCAACATAATCTAGTCGGCCAGTAGCAGAACACAAGTGCGTGGAAGATGAAAGCGCACGACAGTACGGATAAGTGACTTGTGCACGTGTTTCCATTACTAGCCGACTGGCATATGTTAAATGTACAAAATGGTAGACAAACAGACAATCGAATTGGCATTCAACCATACAATACACACTCAATGGTAGTACTTGAGACCAATCAGCCCAGTTACTAAGTTAAAAGTGACTGGCTACTGTATTTCAAAGATGTGAAGGGGAAAGTCGACCAGACACCTGAAGTTTGTCCCACTTGAATGACGCTAGAATAGCGTGCCCGAAATGAGGTGGTATTATTTGATATTATGTTTTAACTCAAACTTGATCCATACTGTGGAGGAAATAGTCCCATTAAAATAACCTTTCAAAGAACCAACGTACAAGTCATTTAGCCTGCATTTCTTAAACGGAAAATCCTTCTCTAAATATAACTATGTACATACATTTAACGCCCACACTTTAATTTCCAGTGGCGGCAAAGTCACGACAATCGCAAAACATTCACCATGTCAAACCGCGAAAAAGTTTTCAGTAAATAACTCACGAGATTATGTTTCTATATTAATTTTGTGTCGGTCAATTTCGTATCAAGAGGGCAACACATGACACTATTGTTATTAGATAGGTCACCATCAATATCAGTTCCTGCTATCGTAATAGATTTCAGTCAACAGGTTTTTAAACCAATAATATGCATAACTAATTTCAATACGTGATAATCGGATAAGCCGAGGCCAACGAGTCTACGAACGCAGTTTGCATGTTTCCACCCTGCTACGAAACAAGTGCGCAATGTACGGGTACATCATAAATGTATGTGTGTTTGTGGATGTTTTATGTACGTATGTTGTGTGTAGGTGTCAAAACACATAACAATAACGAAATGTCTTACCTTACAAGAAAATACAAGAACCCAAAATTTATACTGGAATAAGGCTGTTGCAGTGCAATTTTCAGTACAAACAGAAATTCACTCATAATACCTGAAATAAATACACCAGTACAGTAGCGGCTTAAACATATAGGTGAATATCAGATTTGCGTTAGCAAGAATCCTCTAAGCAAATGAATAATCTAGAGTACAGAGTACTGTAGCACATGGACTACCCCAGTTATAATACAGTCAAGCTTTGTAAGGAGTGTTTGAGGGTCCAAGAAAACGTGGACATCATGAATGTGATGATGAACATTTTACCAAGAAAAATTAAGTTCCCCAATTAACCAGGCAAAGCATTTATGATTTAATTTATATTTTACCAAAGAAATAAATATAATTATGGTAAAATTACTCAATATTTACGTCGCCACATTATTTATGCCCAACAACAGAGATATTAAGCAAGTCGGGAGAATATTTCCATTCCCTCGACGACGACCCCCCCTTGATGTCACTGGAGGGGGGGGGGGGGAAGAGAGAAAAAGAGAAGGGGGGGGGGGGAGGAGGAAAGGACAGTAGCCTGTGGGGAAATGGATTCGGTACATAGTAGACTACAACCAATAATCGGTACCTAACCAGTTTCTGTACCGTAAACTAAAAGAAGATGTTAGCCCAAGAAATGGAGTTGCACGCTGCTTCCTTAACCCGAATGTAAAGCTGGATAGGAGAGGCCAAGATATATATAGTACAAAAACATACATTTTGCAACCAACAAAATCTAAGAAATCAAATATATAAATGAACTGGTTGTCTGAAAATACAAAGTATGAAGAATTTAGAATATTGAACTAACCATGCTTTGCCAGAGCGTAGACGGTTATACTACACTAGTTATTCTACATTTATTAAGGACACCTTCCTGCCTCCCGAGATGATGCATTTAAGGTGAGTCCTGCCCTAATTTACATGTTCAAAACATGAATAAACACACTGCATGGAGTATATATAAAATATATGCTCTTTTAAGAAGATAGAAAGATTTTAAAAATATATTTGGTTGACGCAAATGCTAAACATCTAGGTATGAACCAAATACATATTTGAAAAGTGATTAATTATTTTTGCATAGACCTTACCCTCACTACAAAAATCTAAGGTCAAGATTTTGAGATTAGATTTTGTATTTGAGTTTTGTGTTTGAGATTAGATTTTGTATTAAAGCAAGACTTAATTTCTTACACTGGAATTTTTTTTTCGATAACCAACAAAACAAATCGTAGAAGACAAAAGAATTTACAATCAAGTAACTACTTTAAAAGAATCAGGCCCGAATGCATAATTCACACTCAAGCCCTCCTCAACTCAGCCTCTCCTTAGCCTCACCTAACCACCTATCACAGAGCCGTCCACATGACAATGCCATTCCGTGATTGGTGGTTGGGCGAGGCTGGGGAGAGGCCGAGTTGAGGAAGGCTCGAAACTGGACTATGTATACAGACCTCACTGACCTTAGATTATAGCGCAGATAAGGCAAATACAACAAATAAAACCTAAAGTATGTATGTGGCTTACATGAAGGTGTTTGTCATATTTTTCATAAAACCATATATGGGTGGGATATAATAAAGTTCCACCATAATGGTTTTGCCACTTGTATATTGTGCTTTGTGCATTGGGGTGGAATCAACTTAATGGAAATAACCCCAATTCATGCAGTGGAGGGGAGGGGGCAGTACAGGCAGTACATCACGATTAACTTGGGGATTTTCGGTGCAAAGATTCATTTGGTGTAGTCTCTAGTAACTAGTAGAATGTAAGTGGATGGAGCTTGGCATGTAGACACAGTGAGAGCGAAGAATGGCAGAACTTGTAAGGGAAATTTCATTGACCAAAACATGAGCAATTTCCGCCCCTGTTCGTGGTGAACAGGGGGCAGGCTAGCTGTCCATTTGATCTAGGGTGACACTACTTCTACTTGTTTGTGACTTTAACTAGGGCTGGGCTATGACATAAAGTTCAAATATCGATATCAGGCAAAAATTTCGATATCGATATATCGAAAGCAATACATCTGTTTTCAATATCCCCTCCCACTTCCCAGTTTGCAGTTAAATGAAAAACAAAATATTTTCTAAACCATTGTGTCTTTTATTTATTAATTTAGTACACTGATCTGGTCATAAAACTGTTAATGAAGGGGTATTGTATTGTTATTATTAATATTAATTATTAAAGTAGGCTACTATGTAGAAAAAGTCTTGCTTCTTTCTTCGTCTTTGTGCGTGTGTAAGCGCCAAGCGAGTGTACTTTGTGCGTGTAACTGGGGCGAGGGGCGAGAGGGGAATGCTTATGCACACGGCCGGACTCCTTCCTCTTTGCGGCCGGCTGACTGTTTTAGGCGGGGGGCGAGAGGGGAAGGCTTTTGCACACGGCCGGCTTTCTTCCTTAGTGCGGCCGGCTGACTGGTTGAAGCGGGTGAAGTGGGAGTTGGGGGACGGACAAGAGTAGCGACGAGTAGTAAGGGGAGGCAATGAAAGGTGACGAGAACATTTTCAAGTTGGGGTTTTTTTGCACAGGCAATTGAAACATGAAACATTGGAAATCAAAACTTGATTTTAGAAATTTTGATTTAAAATTTTTTTTTCCAATATTACTGTATTTCGATATTCAACCAAATATCGATATCGAATAAATCGGCTCGTATCGATATCGTATCGAAATATCGATTTCCTTGCCCAGCCCTAACTTTAACAATATGTACAGGTCGACAAATAAAGCCAATAGAAATGATACCCGGTTTTAAAAACGTCTTTAACATATAAATAATTTATGAGAGGACTGACATCCATGCGTGGCAAGCATGTTGTTAAAAATGCCAATAATGCATTCTAATTAGCATATGGAAACTGCTTAACAAAGTTTGACTGTACATATACAGAAATACAATACATTTTCTTTTAAATGTATCTGCAAACCCACCCATTATCGGTACAATTTTTGATACAGGTTAAAGCCGCTACTGCACCAGTACATGAACAATAACGCCATGGGATACTGTATGACTGTAAGCATTCCTACCCAGGTAATGTGCAGTATGCCCCTGCAATACAGATGGCTGCGGTATGGACTAAACCTTACCCGCGTGCCATGAGTGTGGCAGACTGCGATATTTAATCGACTGTTGTGATTGCTTTTATTCTTCTGAAGATAACTTCGTACACAAATCTATAATAATAATAGTTTACCGGATATTTTATTAGTAATTTACTAGATTTGAAGCTCGCTTGCTTGAGCATACCCAAGGTAGGCACGACTGCTCGTAATGTGTTCTTTGTGTCGTACGGTATCCCATAGTTACGATAACAGTTCCAATGATCTGCAGGGCGGTTCTGTGTGAGCGACCATAGGTTTATCAACGGTTTTGGTCGTTAAGGCGAATGCAAGGCGATGATTGGCTTGACCTTCTTCTAACAACCGAAACTGGTAAACATGACCGGTGCACAACAACCGGTGCACATTCAGAATCGCCCTGCAGGAGCCAGATTCATTTAAGTTTTATCACTAGGCAGCATACTTTCAATATCACAGATCCAGGTTTGTCACTAGCTAATTCATGTTCCAGACTTAGGTATGCTTAGCAAAATTCACTATTAACATTCTAGTCGGAATTGTTCTTTCAAAGATGATCTCAATAGCCAGCGACTTTACAATCCACCAAACATGTTGGTTATTGCGCTGCAACTTGACACGTGAGTGTTTATTACTAGTGAAAATAACTGCTTTGAGGTTATAGAAACTTATAACAGTGTCTTATAAAGCCACGACGTCACCGGTAATGAGAAAGGAATGCAACGATGCACATAATAAACTGTATAGATGTCCCTTAATGAAAATCAGTTCTTGTAACTTATGGGTAAACTAAAATGCACATTTATTTTTATTTATTTAAGTGCATGCACAAATTGAAAATTAAAAGAAATGCAATATTGTAACTTATTACTTATTGACTCCCTGCCCGACGCAATGAGGAGGGCAGAGAAGGAGGCAGCCTTGTATTGGATGGCAAGAAAGAAGAATGGTTGAAGAGACCAACTCTGCACAGGACAAAAAAAAAAAAAAAAAAAACTTTGGATTTCCCAAGTAACGGATATGTTGATAAGTTTGTATAGTTCAAATGGCTTGAACTGTTTATTTTGATGCGAAACAGTGATTTGATTACGGAAGTGACCTTTAAATGGAGTTAACTGGCTGTGAAAATGGCCGATGACCTTGGGATGAAGAAAAGATCAAACTTTGTGATCTTTTGCATTCTCTTACGGAAACGAGAAAGGCGTTGCGTAGCCTACAATAACTTTTACGAAACATACTTGAACATTTTCAGACATTGTTTCCGTTTCCATTCTCATTACCGAGTGATTGCACGAGACTATCGTCATTAGGCTGTGTAGAGGACTGTTGTTAGACTTTGAATCAGCTTAAACCTTGGAGATAAAACGTTTTGCGAATCTGGCCCAAGGCCATCTATTCCTGAAATTTGTCATGGGCTGAAGAAATTCATTTTCCCTCATAACAAAATATACTTAGTTGGGTTAGGTTTTGAGGCTAGAGATTTACCAACCAAAAATATTTCCCTGTTGGCAGTAGGCCTACTTTGTTAAAACTAGCAATAGGCATAATATAGTGGCTGTTTTATGTCCACGAGAACAATCAGTTTTCAATTTTCAATGCAAAAGAGATGAGGCTAAAGAATGATTACGGTCACAAAGCCAGACCACATTCCGAATTAAAAATGTTTGTTGGTGACTTAATTTGTGCATTGCTACTAGCTGGCAATGGAGGTTCGTCACCTCAACCCACGTCAGATTTTAGGAAATAATTGACACCCGAAACCAAGGGTACAACATTTCCTTCACACAGTTCAGAAGTAGCCTATCAAAGCTAATAACACTTTTTGCGGGAAGTACCTAGCTTTAGTACTTAGCGGTTTAACCAACCAACCCATATTTTTCCATCTTCCATTGAAATATGTACAATTGTGTTTGATAGAAGGCCCAATGGTCTCCGTTAGTAGAGTGGGAGGCGAGGTTTGTTGACAAGAAAATACATTTACAAAAGAACACGTTTTCCCCAAAATTTAAATTATGATGATTGCAGCCAGTATACCAATATGTGCATTAAGCAATCTTACTGAGCAAGCACAATTACCATCAATATTGTCCAATTATACGTTTGGTTATGTGACAGGGTTGTTTAAGGGGGGACAACACTGAAAATCCTAACTTCTGCTCTATGGCAACAATTAAACTAAAGGCGGGTTCACACAAAATGACTAAGACTAACGATTAGTGTTTAAGACTAACGATTTAAGGTTTAACAGGGTTGAAGTATACGATTTATGTCTAAGCGTTAACAAACTTTTATAGTGATTAGTGTTTAAGAACGAGTGATTAAGAAAGTTGATTTTTGATTGTTGGCATTGTTGAAATACATTTGGGAATGGATGTTTCCGAGTACGTTGTTTTCCCAAGGCTTAATCACTCTATTGTTAGTCTTAGTCCATAGTCATTCTGTGTGAACGCGCCTTAAAACTTGTTGAACACACCAAACACTTACCTAAAGTTATAACATTTTTTTTTTTTTTTAATATTTACATTTCTATTGTTATTGACATTGTTGTTGTTATTACAACAATGCACACTGGAAAAACAATTACATGAGAACCAATTGATATAATCAACTTTTGTAAAGTGTTATTTGAAGTTATGCAGACAAGCAATGAAATGATGCATCACCACTTTGAACCTGTGTTTTTTATGATGGCTATACATTTTTTACTTTGAACATTTTTATAAAAAAAATAAAAATAAAAATGATTTTATGAAAAAAAATACTTTTTTCACAGATACGAACTTGGCCATGCATCATTTTATCTTAATGGCATTGAAGAACATACACATAAAATAAATTAAGATTTAGGTGACCAGTTTAGAAGATATGAATTTCTCCATACTGTATTGTGTAGGAAAAATACTTCCTGCAAAATCACAACAAAACCTGTCTTTGCTCGCATTTTAGGGCAAATATGGAGCGCATACATCCACAAGAATATAGATATGAGTATTTTATATGAAATATATAGACTTTGTGTTTTGAATCGATTGTTAATAGTTAAAACAATTAAATAAAAGAAATTGTAGATTGACATTTTTTTTTTAAATAATGAGATTTTCAGTGTTGTCCCGCCTTAAGCTGATGTAACCTCTTGTCCCACTCTACTGGACATGTAATCTTTGTCACAAGCTTTGCAAGAGATTTCATGTCAAATATACACTAGGCCTATACAGTGAAACTTATTTAAAACAAACTTCCAGGGACCAAAATAGTATGTTATAAGAATATTTGTTTATAGGGATCTTACATTTCCATGTATATCGTATACCAACATCTGGGGCATCGAAAACACTTTGTCATCAGTTTCTTATAAGAAGTTTTACGGTGTACACGTAGGCCTACTAGGAAATGTTATTTTGGCTCATAAAGCTGAAAGGTTCAGTGGTACATTTATGATTGAAAACTAGAAGCCTACAAAGAGTATTATATACAAGGCTAGGTACCTCAGTTTTGTTACAAAACCAATACGTTTCCAATATGCCCAGCAATTCACTGAAAATGACCAGGTTATTGAAATTTGTCTTCAGAATTTTCTGCAAATGTGATTTCATTTCACCATTAATTTCATAAATCCTGAACTATAATAATTATGCACAACCATTACAAATTGTGTAACAACAACACACTCATATTATGTTCATACTTCATACAACTGTTTGCATTATATCAGAGACAATATAGAAGGCTCTAGGCTAAGTGCAATGAGCACTAATGACCATTGATCACTGTTCTGCATTTTCATTTACCCTGTCAAGCAGATAGTTATGTTAGCCAGCTGTGGCTGCCTTACGGTGCAATTCTGTACCACCAAGTCCTACAATAAATAGACCATTCAACCAGCCAATTTAGTTTCATAAGATGCCATGACAGTGCAACAATGTGCTTCGAATGCAGACACCCTTAAAATCCTTAAACCCTTAAAATTAACTAAACCAACCCTTAAAATGAACTACTCGTACCATTAAATCAGAGGATTTAATGCAGTAATGCAGGAAGGTTTTCGGGTCTGGGTCGAGTCTCGGCCAGGCTCAAGCGTAATTGACTCCAGGGTAAAACGGATCAATCCATCAATTACCTGTCCTTGGCCCCCCCCCAATGCACTCAACTCCTATTAGCTCACTTTGTCCGTCGACGCGCGTAAAGGCGTGTAGGACACTTGCGGTAGTGTGCAGGGGTGGAGCTCTCCCAACACAGTGTGGGGGAACGTGCTTTTACCTCACTACTGCACCCCCTTCAGCAGACTACCAGAGGTGGTGTTATTGGGTTCGCCTCTGCAAAAAAGGGCCACCAGACCCAGGCGGATACCACTACCAGCGAAAAAAGTGCCGATAGTGGCGGGAGATTGGAACTTGGTTACCCATACCACCTACCTAAATCAGAAGAGATACCTAAATCGCTCTATATCTGTTTCGAGACACGACAAGGCTCAAGCGTAAATGTGATGCCCGGGTAAAACGGGACGTTCACTTTACCTGTCCTTGGCCACCCCTAAGGAACACGCTCCTAAGCTCTCCATGTCCAGGCGTGCTGGTAATCTATGGGCGTGCTTATACGTCAGGAGCAATAGCGTACGTGCTTCTCCATCGGCGGCCAATGTGCTTTTACCACACTATAGCTCCACCAGTCAGTGCTATCCAATCTGATACGTTGCAGCCAGAGTTGTTCCTAAACGTTCGCCTCAGCAAGAAACCAGAGTCATAGCGGATACCACTATCAGCCAATTGCTGACCGTGGTATAGGGTGATGGACCTTGGTTACCCAACCCACCACACACCTACCTAAATCAGACCCAAAGTCCGTAAATCCCCTGATGGGGGTTCTTTTACTGAACGTCCGCCATCAGACCGACGGACCTTGAATCAAAGCTACCTAACTTTCATACTCCCATCACAGGTATGGCCGAATATAAAAGTCTATTGTAACTAATAATAGTAAAAAAAAAAGTAAAAAGTAAGTAAAAGTAATAATATCAAAATCAAAGCAAGGAATATCAAACAAAATGTGGCCTGTTAAATTGCCTTATCCACCTCTCAATACATGCAGTAATTTTTTTATTTAACTACACGTTAGGCCTACCCAGGATAGTAACTCATAAAAATTACACTCCGAATACATTACCATGGACGTCACATAATCCATCAATATGGCTCGAGCTTCGATGTAGGTTAGGCTTGTTTCTTTTAAATGAGCATCTTGCCCACTCACTATACAATCCAGCATCCAGCAGTGTCCTAGTCCTAGTGGTCTTCTTTGTAGAACCAGCTATAAAAAACAAAATGTTGAAATTACAAAAAAACTTTAGAAAATGTTTATACCCTCAGCACTAGGTAAGTAGGCCTACTGGTCAGTACTAGTACATACTGATTCAACTTTGCATTTGTGGGATATCTTACAGCTTGAAATTTTTCCAAAGAAAAAGTTTTTCAGAATGCAATGTTGCAGATCATAGCTGAAAATTTTTAAAATTTTTTTTAAACACCTCCATGTCATGTTACAAAAACAGATTATCATGTTGTCACCCCAATTTCTTTGCCTTGAAATTATTATATAAAGGCCGATCCACAATTGAAATTTCTCCCCCCCCCCCCCCACCCCTGTAGATTGCATTGCTGCATCATAATTCATAACACCCAGCCTTATGAAATTTATTTAGTTAAAAATTTATTAGGCTATTTAAAATGTATTTAGTTTAAAATATTACAATATACGTTATTAATGTAATTTAAAAAAATTAAAATGTAATATAATTTACTTTAGGCCCTAATTAATTATTTAATATAGCCTAATAATAACTAGGTCCAGTGGTTAGCATCCCTGCTTCCAATGCAGAAGGTCCCGGGTTCAAATCCCGCTTCAGGCAGAAGTTTTTTAACTTCTAATGTGGTTTCAATTCTATTACTTCTAGGCTTAGGAATAAGTAAACGGTGACTTTAGAGCCGTCCTAGCAGCGAAGCACTCAATAAATTCAAAGTTGTTCTGAATCGGCCTTGTTGATTCTGGCATTTGTCCGCAGGTGTTCGCACTGTCCAATCACTAATTCATATGTTTCGTATTTGAAATATCGATCTTTGATTGGTTATCGCTCACTCGTCGATGGTGTTCGAAGCCTACAGGGTTGGTTCAGTCACTTTCAATTAAAGTCCCCCACTGCAAATCAGTTTAGTTACTGAGTGGGTAGACTCTAAATGTGAATTTATTTATTTATTTTTTATTTATTCTATATGGGTCATTCTCAAATTTATGGACAATTCTTGTTCTAATCGAATGAAATGTACATTATCCTATATATGAATAATACATAATTTTTTTTCTATTCTAATTGTATATAGTTTACCTAGTACCACAGCAAAAGATTGTTTTTTTCATTTTTTCTAGTTTAAAATTCATATTGAAGACTGAAATATCACCTCCATGTCATGTTACAAAAACAGATTATCATGTTGTCACCCCAATTTCTTTGCCTTGAAATTATTATATAAAGGCCGATCCACAATTGAAATAAGGGTTGAAATAAGAATCCGTGAAATAGTGAAATAACAACGAACTGGTTCACAACAGACCCGTAGTACCTTATTTCAACATAGGAGAGCGTTACAATCGAGCACTTCTCGACCGGATCTGACGCCATAGCCACTGCCTACTCTAAACCTATAGCAGGCCGTGGCCAAATGGGGCTTTGCACTGCGACTTTTTTCCACTCGCAGCGCCAGCACCGACAAACAACGAGCTGTCAAAATAATAAAATTGCAACATTATGAAGAAAACGAGGTATGGCGATAGTAACTGCTCACCAGTTAAACGATTAATGATGGGCAACCAAGTTGTGAAAGTTTTGTATGTCTCTTGTTTGTTTTGAAGATTTGTTTTCAAAATCAGAATATTTGATTGTTTGACAGCTTGATGTTTGTCAATCAATTCATTTCATTTGTTTCATTGTTGTAAAGCAAGCTTGCAAGAAGCCTACCTACGACGACGACATTCAACAACAACACAACAACAACAACAACAACAACAACAACAGCAGCAACAACAACAACAACAACAACAACAACAACAACAACAAAAACAACAACAACAACAACAACAACAACAACAACAACAACAACAACAACAACGACCACATCCGGTTCGACTGGAGTAGGCTTCTCGAGCTCTGATTGGTTCGTCATAAGAAGTTGAAATAAGAAATGGAATTGAATCATTTCTTATGACTATTTCAATCCACTGTGACAGTTGTGAACCATAGCATTGTTATTGCATGTTCCATTTCGCTTAAGACTCCGCCGGAGATGGGGGTATCGTGGATTTCGGTAGCGGGCTGAGGAAGAGGGGAAGACTTGTGGGCGTTCCTTTGTGCAAAGGACGACGCTATGACAAAGACAGAGAGAGAGACATTAATGCCAGTTCCCCCTGTGCCTCTCTCCAGAAATGTTAGGAGACCCTATGCGATAACAACTCAAGGTCGAGATACAAACAAAGAGCATATTGTGTGCATGCGCGGAAGCGAAGCTCAGTAGTAAAGATACAGGATTCTTGTAATAGTATTATTCTTCATATTTCTTGATAGTTTCGAGTAACTGGAAACAAAAAGCGTTGCTTATACATAATCGGTTTTAAACCGTTTATCTGTTATTCTATTTAGGCCATTATCTTAAATTATTTTATATATTATAAATATAATATAATACAATACAATACAATACAATACAATATAATATAATATAATATAATATAATATAATATAATATAATATAATATAATATAATATAATATAATATAATATAATATAATATAATATAATATAATATAATATAATATAATATAATATAATAAATATAATATAATATAATATAGTATAATATACTATAATAACACAGGTCTTTTCTCGGCCGGTAGTAGCCGCGCGTACCGGTAAAAGGCGTCAACTTCACCCCTATAGCCCTAGCCGGCTGGTTTTCTACGATTAGCCTACCTAGAAAACTCAGTTACATACATTGTCACTGCATGAACTAATTTAACAACACACTTTTCATATACTTCGTGTCCCATTCTTATTTACATGTTAATTACGAAAGCATATAACAAATTTCATTTTAGCCCTTTGAAATAATTTGCCAATATTGACTTGATTGGTAATTTGTCATGTGATAATTGATAGATAATACGTGCGTTCGAAAATAGCAATTTCAGGAAATATAAATCATAAGTAAATACTAAAGAATAGAACGTAGTGAATAATGCATCTCGTGATGCATGATGAGCGTACCAGTAAATTCTGATAATTACATCTGTCACCAAGAAACCTTTTTCATTTTATTTCCTTTTTCTGGTCAACTATATTACAGTTGTTGAATCAATTTTAAAATTGATTGTTTCTTGTCACACGAACATTGAAATGCGAGAAAAATGTACAATTAATAACTAGGCGTACTTCAAATATCAGTTTGAAATACAATTTGTGACTATCTTGGATGAGCGTAGAAAGTACACATACGGTATAAGGTGCGTGACATTGTAGATTGTGTATTGTCTACGCTGAAACTTCGAAAAACCCAAAACCTGAGACAAATTTGTTTATTTTCTGCATAGTATTATTTATTCATAGTTACTGATATTATCAAGTTTAAAGTATTGTCTACAATATGTTTATCAACGTTTCATATGTATAGACATATTTAGGTCCAAACTATAACGAGTTATGAGTGTAGGTTTTTATTACCTCTCTTGTACATAAATCTGTTTACCTTGATGCACTGACTATTTCCAACAATGATTTGCTCATAGGAGACAGCGTACTTTAATTTATATCTGGTAGTATGTTACAACAACCTGGTCGGGCGGGGGTGCTTCACTGGCGTCGAGTAATGTAAGGGTTCTCTTATATATTGATACATATCAAAAATTTAAAGAACACCATTATTGGCTAAAATCTATACTAATTCAAGGGCATCATTTACGTACATTAATTGAAATAGCATAATCGTGCAGGGGTTTAGCAAAGGGACGATCAGCGTGCTCGCCCCTGCCCCCATAACCCCCCCCCCCCCCCCTCCTCCAGGCAGAAAAAAACGAAAACATTCAGTACGTATACGCTATGTTCATATGCCTTGTTTAAACTTGTCTGTATTCGTGTCCAATGTCTCCAAATTAAAAACATTTTGCAGTTGTAAACACTGTAAAACATTCCAAGTCTAATGTTAGTGTACTGTAGAGCAAGAACAGCGCCTGCAGACGCCTCCGGAGCGCTGAGCCACAGCTACTGTTCAAACCCGGTCTAAGGGAAAATTACAAGTGAGACACCTCAAAGGTTTATTGTTTATGTAGCCTTTCTACGTACCAAAATTTGTCAATAAATCCAATTATTATTTTTTTTTTTTTAATTTATTTATTTATTGGTCTTTAACGTCGTACTTTCTGTTTACAGAGTGTGCATTAGTGTAAACTACTCAATGTTAGTGAGGGGTGTTACGTTTATGTGTACTGTAACATCCTAGTCGAGCTTATGGACGGAAGCGATGAAGGAAAACGGGACCATTTACCAAAGTTTCAAGGTTGCGTGCGATGGAGTTGAGCGCAAGCGGCTGGGTGATGTGCCTCGTGGCCATGGGGGGGGGGGGGGGGGGTTATGGAGGAGGAATAGGGCTGGCAATTGCGTCATACATAAAAGCCATCCGAGTCTTGAGCTAGAAAATACATATATATTTATTGCTGTTGATAGAATTCCTGCATAGATAGCCAGGGGCCAATAAAAGGTTGGAACGAAACTTTTTGGATGGGTCTCCCCGTATCGTGACCAGATGGCTAGGACTGAATTTCGGAACACTTTTTTTACCTAACCTAATACAGGTGTAAACACTGTCGGAGGTCAAATGTTCGCTGAAAGTGAAACGGGGACAGTGGTTTTTAAGGGATTTTAATCCTCTTACTCGACATTTACATTTTTTAGATTTTTATTCCGTGGGGAGAATACAAATATCCATAGGATAATTGCTTCATTATAGAAGTAGCCTATTACTTTTAAAAAGAGCATTATACCTTTATGTACCCTGTCTACACTTCTCAATCACAAATCACAATTTACAATAACACTATATAAATGGTATAGGGGCACATGGTTATTAATACCTAATAATAATTGATAACGTAGCAGTAGCACTGAGGGTCAAATCCATGGTCGTGACTCAAGCCTTCCTCAACTCGGTCTCTCCTCAGCCTCGCTCAACCAGTAGTCACGGAACGGCATACCTTGTGGAGGGAGGGCTCTTGTGATTGGCGATTGGGCGAGGCTGAGGAGAGGCTGAGTTGAGGAAGGCTTCAGTCACAACTATGCATTTAGCCATAAGTGTTGATGCAATGCAATTTGCCAGACTATTTTTTCTAAAGATCTAGAAAATAAATGTCCATGATTAGCACATAAATCTGCAAAAATACTCAATACTCAAAAGTGAACTTTACGTTATCAATATTATCGGAACTGATTATATATAAATTAATAATATGCTTTGCTATACCAATATATCAACTGAATATACTGTTTGAGACATGAAAAATATGGAATGGGTTGGGCCTAATAATTATTAAATAATAAACACAATAATAATGATAGCACAAAAGTAAAAAATTCTTCTAACATTTGAAATACAACTTGATACAAATTCAATTAATCTCATTAGTTACAATTAAACATATTTTTCAGAAATGTTTACTTTTTAACACAATATCTCTTCTGGAAATAGCAAAGGCTTAAAACTCGTCCTGTGTATTTTAAAGTTCAGCGCGAAATTACATTTACCACTAACTGTTTGCCTTCACGTAATTTCGTTTTTTCTCGTTGAAAATTGTAATTTTTAAACGCAAATCAAAGACAATCGTGAATTTACCAATTTCGGGACAAAACTAAAAGGCGCCCCGAATTGTAACATTTCGGGACGCGGGACACTTGGGTCGATTCGGGACTGACCCGCATTTTTCGGAACGTCTGGTCACCCTACGGGTGCCGCCACTGTGAACACTGATAAAACGAATCTTAAATTTTATATTGTAACATTTACTTCAACAGAAACGATTGGTGGATGATTACCTTTCATTACTGCATTTGTCTGTGTCCGTAACAACGAATTTACCCGAAGAAGTGTTTACAATATCCTCTACTACTTTAATGTCAAATACACCAGAAGTTGCACAGTGACCGAGCTGTTGGCTACCGAGAATGGGGTCACACTTTCCTGATCAGTGACCCTAAAGAAATAAATAAAACGATTATGCATCATATAACCTTAACCCAAGAAACGTTTTCATTTCATTTTAACACTTCTAAAGGGTTATTTTCTGCACACAGAACAAATAACAGTCAACGATAGTGTAATGTGATACGCTTTTATGTAAATCAGGAATTTGTTTTCTTACTAGGCCGTAGTACCACAATAATTATGAAGATGTCTATCTATACCTGGTTGTACTTTCCACTTTCCAGCGGTTCCGTGAAGCCTCAGGAAGCCTTCTTTTTTTCCTTCTAGCCGTTAACTTGAGGCCTGATTTCCTTCCCATTATTAATTTCTCACTCACAGTTCAGGCCCTACGCTATAACAATGGCATATTCTCTGTCGTGTTTGAAAACAACACGGAATAGCGGCAAATTTATTTAGATAACCATCATAGTAAAAAAAATCACTTACCAAAAGTGTGAAAGAAAATCAGTGATAATACACTAATATGGAATCACAAATCTACAATACACCGAATATAATAACAATGATCGAGAAAGACGCTTCCGTTAATTACTGCACTTCATTATTTTCTACGGGCACGATGTTATGTTCGTATGTCATCTGACAGCATGCGTTCGTACCGAGCACGTGGTAACAGACCGGCGGGGGAGGAAAAGGAATTACGTCGCGGACCAATCAGATTTCACAGCCTGCCGTCTGCGGGCGATGTCTGGCTTTCCAACGGAACGGACGAGGCGCGCGATCTCTTGAGCAATCATAGAACGACGATTATAGTAACTCACGTCACTCTTGCCTTTGTTTTGCCCTTTTTATTAGAATTTTGATGAAAACTATTATGGAATGATGCTGTATTTGATAGAGGAAGAATTACATTTCATAATCATGTTCGTAAATCTCCAAAAAGTACTAAAGCAAGAAAAATACGCAAAAAGGTCAATTTTAGTTATATTGACCTTGAAATGTACAGTAGCTGAGAAAAATAAATTAAAACTCGTCAAAATATTATTCTTTTATATAATAAAGAAAACCCTATGTAATTTTGTGCACTCATTTCTTAGTAATGCGTCACCAAACAGTCGCGTGCATAGCGGTTTCAAGTGTTTTCAACAGCAATTCTCATTAAAAATCATACAAAATATATTTCGATAGTAAAAATTTTTTCGTATCTGTACATAGCTATGTATTATATACAGTTATAACAAAATAGGTGCCTGATTACATTTTGTTACGTAATGTTAGCCGTAAATGAGCCAGAAAAATGACGTGTTTTGAGATTTTGATGTACTTTGATATCGAATTCCTATAATATTCCAATTAAAAATTTAAATTTGCATGTATAAAAAGATAGCTCATGTCTTCACTTGTTAATGGCAGAAAACTTTATTTAGTTTGGTCAAACAGTATACGAGAAAAGTGCACCCGAAAAATGTGATATTTCTACCGTCACCTCCGGTGGTCTCTTAAACCTTATTGCTATTTCACTATTTCAACTCTTATTTCAATTGTGAATCCGCCTTAAGCTATTATGTAACTTAGTAGTTGCATCAACTCATGAAATACATAATTAACTATGAGTTAATTTTTTTTACATATTTTGTTAGCATTTATGACACATTTTGGTACTGTAACACTTATTTCAGTCACCTCCATGGACAAGTTAGTTAAGTTCTATAAAATCCCACAGGTGACTCTGTGCCATTATTTGTCTGCACAGCTGACTAGTGGCAACCATTTAGAAAAAGTGCTTGTGTTATAAGTGTTGTGCATATGTGTCGTTTACTTTGTCTTCTTGAGAAGGTCTTGGATCTGAGGTGAGTATGTTTTTATACCATCACCTCCATGTAATTCAGAAATAGCTATTAAACTAGTTAATTAATTGTGTAGGGCCTATTCCTCTGAGAGAAGTACAGTGTACTTGACATTCCCACAACCATGTGGTCCAGTCTTTTTTAGGTTAGGTGCAAATCAAGCCTGGGCATGAAAACATCAACTCCATGTCCATCACCTCCATGGACAAGCAACAACCATGGAAGTGATGCACAGTTACTAGCTAGTTTGAACATGAGTATAAGTGAACGTGTCGCAATCACTTATTTCTAGGGATGTCATAGGGTACCCGGGTTACTCGGATCCAGAAATTACCCGAATCCATTTTTAGGATCCGGATCCTTATCAGGTAGTATTATTTGTAAAAAAAAAAAGAAAAAAAAAAATACGCGACGATATTTCTGCGGCTACTTTTCTTGAAGCTACAGTGAATTCCTGCTTGTGGGCGTGGCCAGCTGGTCGCTGGTTAGTACGCGCTGTCATTACTGCGGGCGAGTTCTGTGAGGCCATATACACTCCCCTCCCCCCGCCCCCCTCGCCCATCCCGCGCGCAGCGGCCGCACAGAGCCCAACCCACACAGCGGCCGGCAGCTGGCACGGGCAGAGAACGACCTTCAACCGCGTGGTTTCGGGAGGGAGGGGGGGGGTAACCAAGATAAGATGACATAATTTAGGCTTTTAGGATTCGGGTAACCCGGTTCTTGGAAGGTCTGGAACCGGATCCGAATTTTCCTGCCCTATGACATCCCTACTTATTTCTACATTATTTTAGATATTTTTTCTGACAATTGTGCAAGGTTTGGCAGGTTGCGAGAGTTCTTGCTAGTTTGTAAAATACCAACTTTGTAATTTTTTTCCGGCTCATATTTAGCATAATTTTCTTTTTGTTACTCGGTTAATTCATAACTAATTGAAC
The DNA here is from genome assembly GCA_945910005.1 of Isoperla grammatica. Classification (NCBI taxonomy): domain Eukaryota; kingdom Metazoa; phylum Arthropoda; class Insecta; order Plecoptera; family Perlodidae; genus Isoperla; species Isoperla grammatica. Next base: position 38,015,803 of record OX246749.1, read on the forward strand.
TTTATCAATAATAATGTTTTGGATGTACGGGCAAATACGCCTTTAACAGTTAGCCTAATTAATTGTTACCAATGTCACCTCCATGGATAATTGCAATCGAGCCTTATGTCTGTTATTACAAGAAATGTATTGTTCATTTACGATTTTATGTTTAAAGCATGCATGAAATACCAACACAAAGGTAATTTGTTATTGAATTATGCTTAAATTTAACGATTTTTGCTTCATGTAACCTTAATTTGTCACCTCCATGCATTAAAACCTCAGCTTTAGTCCTGCAATTCTACAAATTATTTTTTTGTACATTAACATTATATTTGTAGACAATAGAAGCCAGATAATAAGTTCAAAAGTTAAAGTTTGGATACCAATTACTGTCAACATTATCACCTCCATGTAAATGTATGTCACCTCCATGGAGCATGAGATCTTAAGATTAAGTTTAATCAAAATAAAAACGTTGTTGATCTTGGCCAATATAGAAATTGTTTTATTGGCCAGTTAAAGAACAATACAAAAAATTGGCAATTAAAACAAAATTTGTTTTTATTTTTTAATTCCACTCTTCAAATTGTCCACAAATTTGAGAATGACCCATATCTACGAACTTTCTGGCGAAAAGCTCTCAAAGCTAATAAGAACAACAATTAGCCAACAAATTATTTATTTAATATATTATTTAATATATAGCCTAATAATAATTAATGAATAAATTTCATTTAAATTAATGCAATCTTTAATTTTATGAATTCGATTAATAAATAATATTAATAAATAATTAATTCACTTTAATTTGAAATTGTATGTAATTTAATTATGTATTTATAAATTTATATTTGATTTTTTGTCATCATTTATTTATATTCAATTATAGGCCTACTGCTTAACCCCTACCCTTCTATGTTTAAATTAATTTAATGGTATTTAAAATTTAATTTAATTTAATACATATAAGGCTAAATATAATAAATAATTTTAATCCAAACAAATTAATTCAATTTTTAAATCAATTAATTAAATTAAATTAAATTAACATTCTTTAAATGTAAATGCAGCATGGACCTGTGCACGCCGCTCACACAGGGTTATACTGTGTGCGACCGGCCACAGTGTACAACATCGCACACAAAATGCATGTGTACGGGGCACATCCTTATTCATGTGAAAAATCTATTGGGTAGGCAGGCACGAACGTGTACACGCCTTTCACTGAGAGAGGTGGTACACGCTTACTGAAATACACGCTTTTGCACATCCCTAGTGAGAACCATGCAATACGGGCCAGTCCGTGGCGCGAAAGAACGTTTAAACGTTTCATTACTACTTCTTTGCCATTTGAGTTAAAACATGTAGGTCTACAGCCACATGGTCTAGACTGGACTCAAGGCTGACGGACACTTGTATTTGTGAAATTGTGAGGATGCCACATACATTCATATTCTCTCTCTCAAGGATGAATTATCATGGTGTCACTATCTAACATTGCGCCAACAAAGAATACTTTAGGTGGTCTTCGTTTATATCGTTCAATCAGCACAACGCTAGACGATGCGCGCGCTACGTTAGTACTCCTACTTACATTGGCTCTAGCTCTAGGGACAACTTTTGTCGCTAGAAAGCGTGTCCAAGCTTTGCGGATAACTACTTCATTTTGTACGGCAAATTCATCTGTACGTGTAGATCTGTACGGGAATTTCCTGGCAACATAAATCTGTGAAAATTTCCGGAGACATTTTGCATTAACATCTCTGATCACAGTACCTAGTACCTATCATATGTAAATGTTAAATACCAGATTTTCGTGTAGACTAGCTGAAAGTTCCGGTCGATGGGCAGCTCTCTGCTGCCGTGTAGTTCCAGTACCGCTGACCTCGTGGCGACGGCGTTAGTTCGACTTCCAGTCGAGCAGAGTGCATGAAGACTGTCCACCTCCACTGTCCACCCACCACGCTTGTAGCGTACTGGTTCATGTGTAGATCCTGATGCATAGAGTTAAGTTAAGATAAGATCAGATAAGGTTGAGTTGAGAGGTAAAGCTGTAGGTAAGAGTGAGACAGATTAAGTTAGACATGGTTTGGTTTCATTAGAGGTTGCAGTACACGTGGCAATATGGCCGCCAACAGCCATGAAGTCAGCTGATTCCTGAGTATAAAGAACACAAAAAGCCTGTTTATATGTACGGTATCACAGTATCTATGGGATGGGGGGCCCATGTGTAAACAATGGAAATTGAAAAATCTCACTAGGCCTACCTCTGTGACAGACCGCTGACCGCAAGGCGTTGGTTCATCTTCTAGTCGAGCAGTGATTGCAGCCAGCTGTGTCAGCATGCTTAGTTCCAGTACCGCTGACCGCAAGGCGTCAGTTCATCTTCTAGTCGAGCAGTGATTGCAGCCAGCTGTGTCAGCATACTTAGTTCCAGTACCGCTGACCGCAAGGCGTTGGTTCATCTTCTAGTCGAGCAGTGATTGCAGCCAGCTGTGTCAGCATGCTTAGTTCCAGTACCGCTGACCGCAAGGCGTTGGTTCATCTTCTAGTCGAGCAGTGATTGCAGCCAGCTGTGTCAGCATGCTTAGTTCCAGTACTGCTGACCGCAAGGCGTTGGTTCATCTTCTAGTCGAGCAGTGATTGCAGCCAGCTGTGTCAGCATACTTAGTTCCAGTACCACTGACCGCAAGGCGTTGGTTCATCTTCTAGTCGAGCAGTGATTGCAGCCAGCTGTGTTAGCATGCTTAGTTCCAGTACCGCTGTCCGCAAGGCGTTGGTTCATCTTCCAGTCGAGCAGTGATTGCAGCCAACTGTGTCAGCATACTTAGTTCCAGTACCGCTGACCGCAAGGCGTTGGTTCATCTTCTAGTCGAGCAGTGATTGCAGCCAGCTGTGGTAGCATACTTAGTCCAGTACCGCTGACCGCAAGGCGTTGGTTCATCTTCTAGTCGAGCAGTGATTGCAGCCAGCTGTGTCAGCATACTTAGTTCCAGTACCGCTGACCGCAAGGCGTCAGTTCATCTTCTAGTCGAGCAGTGATTGCAGCCAGCTGTGTCAGCATGCTTAGTTCCAGTACCGCTGACCACAAGGCGTTGGTTCATCTTCTAGTCGAGCAGTGATTGCAGCCAGCTGTGTCAGCATACTTAGTTCCAGTACCGCTGACCGCAAGGCGTTGGTTCATCTTCTAGTCAAGCAGTGATTGCAGCCAGCTGTGTCAGCATGCTTAGTTCCAGTACCCCTGACCGCAAGGCGTTGGTTCATCTTCTAGTCGAGCAGTGATTGCAGCCAGCTGTGTCAGCATGCTTAGTTCCAGTACCGCTGACCGCAAGGCGTTGGTTCATCTTCCAGTCGAGCAGTGATTGCAGCCAGTTGGGTCACTGCTTGAAGACTGTCCACCTCCCACATACTGTTGCACCATAGCACAGATAAACCATTCTTGTCCGTTATCCGTGACCGTAGCTTGTAGCGTACATGTGTACATCCTGCTGAATAGAGTAAAGTTAAGATTAGGTCATGCAGATAAGGTTGAGAGGTTAAAGGAGGAGGCAGGTGAAAATCGACAGTGCTCTCTTTAGTCCTTCATTTGAACAGCAAAAAGGGGCAAAACACTCTCACAAAAGGGGGCAAAAGGTATCATATACCATTCGATTCACAATATTTCGAAGAATAACGTGTTATATGATACTTTTAAATCTTAGTCGGCGTATAGACGTCGCGGCGCTTTAAAGATGGCCGACGCCTATATTTTCCTCTTACGCAACGGCAGATTGTTACCGGCGTAACTCAAAAACTGTCAAACCGATCGTGCTCTTGTTTATTGCATTGTTTTTGCCATACATTTTCCAAAATAAATAAGTATAAATTAAGGCATTTTTGGGGGTTTATAGTCTGATTTGACAACAAATAGACCAGACTTTCACCTGGTTTTAAGTATTGCAGTGGTTTCGTTTCCCTTGTAGGTCACACGTTATTGAAACTATTTTTTGTTATGACGTATTAGTAAGTCTTATATTATTATAAAACGAATGGCGATCTTCAAATTTGAAAACAAAAATTATTGTGGCCACAAAATATTGTTTTATGATTTGGTGTTGCGCGCCCTGTCCACTATTTTACAACGTGAGTGTATTACAAAAGTACACTTCCGTACATTGTTTAGTCGTATTTTCCATGAAGTCAGATATATCTACCAAAAGTCATTTTATTGAACATTTCAACAGTTCCGTCAGGCAAATTTGACTAAGTACAGTCACATTAAAAAAATAGACCTCCGTGAAATTTCCTTACTTAATGTAATGTTAGTATGTTATTTTCGTCTTTCAAGACTATCCAAATTAATTCCTGCACTTACACTTACAGCCACAATTAACGAGAGTTGATGTAAATAGTCAGGTTTGATTAAAATAGACCTTTTAACAGAGACAAATAATTACAATTACTCGTTCAATATTATACCCTCGGAAATTGTTAGTACCTCTTTTCTAAAATCATTCAAAAGCTAATTCTAAAAAACATGAATAGTAATATGCATAAGTAGGTAGATTTACGAATTAAGTTTTATGAAAATAGACCTTTTTGACTTACTTCATTAATATTTGGGCTTAACGTCTCATATTTTTGCAACGTGGCCAATCGAGACAATGAGTGGATGAAATGTGAAGATGATTGTGGGTGATAAGTAGTAAAGGGGCAACTTAAACTTAGGGGTAAACTTACTTGAAAGGATAGTATGGTAATCGACATTCTATACTACAAATGCAAATTAGTAAATAAGTAATGTGTGAGTAATACTAAATTGCTAAAATTGTTTCGGATATGAATTGACATCTATTTTTCTTGTCTTGTAAGTCTAAATCTTCATGATTGAGTAGTAGTATAGACATGTTACCTGCAAATAAATAAACACCGTCATTATTTGAAACTTAAATATAGATTAAAAACAATAATATTGTAATAATTTAATTGGCTCACCATCCCTCACGACTATTACTGTTTTTTGCAGAAAGTTCGTCTTCTGAATCCATAGACTCATCATCATTTTCATCTTGTTCTTGTTCTTCTTCTACTTCGTTGTCTTGGAAATTGGAGCATGTTTGAATTTTGCACATGTCAGTGCTCCTCAGGCCATTAGTGATGCAGCAGCATGTTGTTGGGAGACATTGCCGCAAGCATGTACATGATAAGAGCTCGAGAACGCCCACAGGTTCTGGATCACAACTCATCTAGTCGATTTCAAGTTGATTATCAGTGCTCATCTTCCAGCCGTGTTCATCTGGTGGTGGTATATTTGATTGGCGTTCCAGTGCTCTTAAGTGTTAAACCATATACCAGCTTGGTAATTGGCTCTGATGATATGTTTATGAAGTGCATTTTGACAAGGTGGTAGATTTTGCGATTCTATCTGACCTTTCTTCGCTGTGAAAATTGAATATCTTAGGCTGTGTATGTCTGTTGCCTTCTTTCCTCCATACAATATGTAAATAAACCCTTCGATATCTGTGAGAGTGTTTGAACTTATCTCAAAATCGTGGCCAAGTTTCGACAAAGTAAGTGCCAGTGAGCTGGATTTCATTACAAGTTTGGCGGCCGATGATTTTTCTTTGCCAGCAAAAGCACTTCTGGAATCGCAGCCTGTAATAGCATGCGTACCCAGCAGTGCTCTACAAACATCAGTCCCTAATGTTTTGTAAACTTCTGTCATATCGATGCATTTCTGTCTGGTGTGTGTTCCTGATTTAATGATGACTTGTGCAAGCTTTCCATTAATTATTGTTACATGATGTAATTTAAGAACGACCACATCTGTATCGTCACAGTTAATTACAATATTGGAATATCCAGAAGTTGCAGCGTGATGTGCGTGGAGAAAAAGCCGTGTATCAGCTTCTTCCTGAGATGGTTGAAACTCATCTACTTCGCTAATTGTCCGAGAAGTTAGACGGTGGCATTTGCTGGCGCAAGTTACATACAGCACTCTGTCACCAAGCCGTTTTCTAAAATCATCTTTGCTCCACGCAGAAGAAAGGAACTCAATCAATAAGTTTTTATTATTTTCGTCAGATAAGAAGTTCCTCAAGTTCCGTATGGTATGAGACGCCAATATATTGTGGAATCTTGGGAGCGGTGTTGATTCACTTCTTATGGCTCTCTCTGCATTTTTGATTGAGACGTCTAAATATATACACCAAACACTGTGTCAATTCTTTGTGCACTTCTCGAATCTTTCATCATTCGGTTGAACAACCGTGAAGACACATCATCAAATGGACAAACAGTGTCTGGAAGCTTTTGCACTAAGCTCATTTCGTCTATTAAGTAGGCATTGGCAATTGGCATATCTTGATTCTCGAGGATTTTGGCATCTATCAGTAAGACTTTCATCAGACTTGATTACTGTGTCTTTCGAGGGGTGCCATCGGCTGAAGCTAGTGCCCATGGTAAAGGCCAAGTGGATGGCTAAGGACCGCTCTCATGTCTAGTCTTCTGTTCTGAGCAACCAATGCCATGTGTGCAAATAAGCCCCTAACAGCACGAAGTATTACCACTTTGTCCTTTGTTTTAAACGTCTTACTTTTTTTATACCTGTGAATGTTTTCAGTTTCAATCTTTTTAGGGCTGGTATTCCTTGACTGCTAGCTTCATTTGAGCCCGAAAGGTATTTCTCTCTGTATTCCAAGTAATGGGGTTCACCTCTATCTCTTGCTAACAGTATGTCTTGGGTTGTTTTGGCATCAGCCAACACGCCAGTCCAACCCTCGACAAATGCGTGTGGTGTGCACTCGCCAGGGGAAATTTGCACTCGCAATTAGGTGGCGCGGAACGACAGGGGTCTGGGGCAAAGCCCCAGCCGCCGGAGTCGAACATTTTGTCGGGCCTGCTTTACGTTTTATGGCCTACAAAGCGATTTTAGACGAAACTGCATCATAAATAACGATGAAATAGTTCTTTACATGTCTGGGATTCGATCCTCGTTCTGCGTGAAAGTAGGCCTACGATCTAGCGCCGCGCACGGGTTGGGGTCTTGTTAATCAGCAGCCACCAAGTTCCTTTTATATACCAATTTATCACGAAACACCGCGCGATCGATAAACAAAAAGTCACCATGCTCGACAAGCGTACACTTATTACGACGCAAGTGCAGCGTGCCCGTGAGCTCAGCAGATTGCCCCTCCCGTGACTGTACGGAATGGAAAAAATAAGTATAGGTATAGGTTATCTTGGGAGAAAATCTTTTGAGAAGATCGAACTTGGAGATCGATAGTGGCGCCGCGCTCAATTCAAACGCTCGCGAAAACGATATTTTGAATACAGCCAGGAAAGCTACTCGCAAGTACCAACTTGTCACTCGCAAAATGCGAGCGTGCGAGTGGGTTTGTCGAGGGTTGCGCCAGTCGATATACTGATGAGCGCTGAGTCTTCAAATGGGTTGTTCCAATCTTTCTGCATGATGTCAGACAGAGCTAGAACAGCTGCTTTGTCTTGTTTTATCCTAGATGTCGATAGGTCAGTGTGCACGATGGATCTTGATTGGTGGCAGTCGGTGAACTCGCGAAACAGTTGTAAAAATGATGCTCGTACATCTGAGTTGAGGTAGAAACGGTCAACAGCAGCTTGGCGTTTACTACATCCTCTCGTTCCACTACATCCTTGGGTATCCTTGTTGACAGTTTCTTCTATTCCCTGGTCAACAGGAATGCGACCAAATGGGTTGTCAGATTGCAATTGTATGCCAAAGTTGCCGGCTTAAAACGCTTGATGCACATTGGGGGGGGGGGGGGGGGGGGGGGGGGCATGATGCAATCTTTAAGATTCATCATATCTGCCAGGTAGATTGGAAGATATTTTGCGTAATTTAAATGGTCGTATGCAAAGCACCAAGGTATCACATCTCTAATCCCATCCAAATACATTTCCCAGTCGCCAATCCTAGTAGGTAGCTCGAATCAGAGTAAGTAGTCTTCCTACCATATCCAAATAGGTGGACCAGAAGGCTGACAAGTCACCGTTTTCTTTTCGAAGAATATCTAGATATTTAGAGAAATTAGCAGAGACGGCAGTAAACGCATCACTCAGAAGTATTGTTTCATACTTATCGGAATCAATAGGTGACTTATCATTCGCCATCAAAATCTTATTTTTTACGACACTAATGTGTAGGGATGGCAAGCCGGTCAATTGACCGGTCAAATATTGTCAATTGACCAAGGAATATTTGACCGGTCAAAAAAATGGTCAAAATAAAATTTCTACTTATTTAGTTGGCATCACTCCTTCTGACAAAAGTCAACCTAGACTTCAAGAAGAAGAATAAGAAGAACAAGTGTTCTCCATGTGGTATCCTATGGTATCCCCCAACTTATGTTCTGTTATATTTATGATGTAAAGAGAATCTATAAATGTTTTTTTGTGTAAGTGTAAAAATAAAGGTGAATTCTTGTTCGTGAGGCCGCTGAGGCGTGCGGGTAGGTATACTAACTCCTACCTTAGCCTACTTGTTTTAACAAGGGTAGTTTACAAATATCTCGTGGCTGGTTGGTGGTTATCAAACTTAAAATAGTCTGCACAAATTCCTTTCCTTCTTAAGGCAACACAACTTTGGATACATTCCCTTACAAATTTGAAATTGGACACTTAATACTTTACGCCAGGAGCAGAGAAAGTGCTAGTAAGTGCCATCTCGACTACTTATTGTCACCATCAATAATTAATCACCTTTGAACGTTGATTATATTGACTTAGTAGGTTGCAGAAAATTTTCCGTAAGTATAATGTCTTAAGGCGAGGCAATGGTGAAAATTAGGCAAAATGTGTAAAAAGTCATTTTTTTTTTTTTTTTTTTTTTTAATACTTTATAGTATTATATTTTAGTTTTTTATCGCGGATATGGTATTCCGTAACTTATATCTCACTCGCGTCAGCCTCATTCTTTATGTTTCCTATAGTACTTCAAACACTAACCAAACTTTAAACGCGATTAACTTCCATAGTGTTTTTAGCACAGTTTGTGAATTGAATATAATCATATTTCACAAACCGTTAACACAATCTTTATGAAACTTTCTGTGCATGTTCTTTATTAGTAAGTCTAGTAACGCTGGCATGGCCAAGTAAATAAGTGTTGTAGCTACGAAGAAAAAACTACATAAGTACAAAAATACAAAATTTTATCAGAAATATTTTGAAATATAATTTTAAAAATTCCTACAAGCCACAATATGACTGACACTGCTATGCCCATGCCGACGTTCCTCAAACCATAGTCAATGAGCAGTGTAATAAAAAAAAAAATTTAAAAACGTTTCATTTTGTGTTTTTGTGATTTTTGAAAAAAACACACCAAATAAGGATATTTTTTGTATTTTATAGTTGGTAACAATAAAAAATTTTTTTTTTAATTTTTTATATTTTTTTTTGTATCACCTTAAATAACATACTAAATTGTCAGCAGAATCGGAGTAGCTGTATAGAAGTTAGGATTTTCACCATTGCCTCTCCTTAATAATGAATAAATATTAGCAAAAGAGCCTTTTTTCATATTTGACCGACTTTTGGTCAATTGACCGGTCAATTGACCGGTCAATTGACCAATTTTCATTTGACCGGTCAAAGTGCCATCCCTACTAATGTGAGGAATAACAGAATGGAACATGTCTTCTGCATTATCTTCAAATGCCTGAAATGCTAGGGACATTAGTGCTGAAAAAGTTTGAAAAGGTCTCTTTCCATAAAAATTGATTCGACAATGTACCTAATAATGCATGTAGCTATAGGCCTACATAGTTTTGCAGAATTTGTTTTCCAGTGACTTTAGAAAAGAGAAAAATCAATTTCAGCGGGTATAATTGTGCTGTTATTGAAGGAGTAATTGTAATTATTTGTCTCTGTAAAAGGTCTATTTTCATCAAAACTGACTGTTTACATCAACTTTCGTTAATGGTGGCTTTAAGTGTGAGTGCAGGAATTAATTTGGATAGTCTTGAAAGACGAAAATAACATAATTACTAACATTGCATTAAGTAAGGAAATTTCACGGAGGTCTATTTTTTTAAATGTGACTGTACTTAGTCAAATTTGCCTGACGGAACTGTTGAAATGTTCAATAAATATGACTTTTGGTAGATATATCTGACTTCATTGAAAATACGACTGAACAATGTACGGAAGTGTACTTTTGTAATACACTCACGTTGTAAAATAGCGGACAGGGCGCGCAACACCAAATCATAAAAAGATATTTTGTGCCCACAATAATTTTTGTTTCCAAAGTTAAAGATAGGCATTCGTTTTATAATAGTATAAGACTTACTAATACGTCATAACAAAAACTAGTTTCAATAAAGTGTGACCTACAAGGGAAACGAAACCACTGCAATAGGCCTACTTAAAACCAGGTGAAAGTCTGGTCTATTTGTTGTCAAATCAGACTAAAAACCCCCTAAAAATGCCTAAATTTATACTTATTTATTTTTAACAAAGTATGGCAAAACCAATGCAATTAACAAGAGCACGATCGAATTGATAGTTTTTGAGTTACGGCGGTAACAATCTGCCGTTGCGTAAGAGGAAAATATAGGCGTCGGCCATCTTTAAAGCATCGCGACGCCTATACGCCGACTTAGATTTAAAAGTATCATATAACACGTTATTTTTCAAAATATTGTGAATCGAATGGTATATGATACCCTTTGCCCCCTTTTGTGAGAGTGTTTTTCATACTAAATGAAGGACTACTTATCATTTTTTTAAATTACTAGAATATGTTTTAAGAATAATGGCACCATCCAACATAATTACAATAAATCTAGCGGTGATCTACACGACGCGTTCAGTTATCGTGATGACGTCACCAGGATGGATCGCCGGCCGAGCACCCCGCGAGAATGCACTTGCGCGGCCCGGCGCTGTGCTGCACTGTCACTGTAGTGTGACTACGGTACGTGAAGAACCAGGGGACACTATTTTAAATCTCCGTATTAACCCCCATCCACAACGTTAAATATATTATCAGACCCGCATCAATGCGAGCCAGACCAGAATACACAGATGCAGAATTGCTGGAATTAGAAACATCTCACAAGAATAAAGTGAAGTAGTGGGGTGACAATGGATGAATGTGTGAATGGATGGATGGATTATTCTAGTAGGGCGGCATGGTGTAAGTCAGGCGCGGACTGGCTAGGGATGCCGGGATGCGATCGCATCCCGGGCTGCCACCAGAAAGTTCCTATGATGTAAATACTCCTTTGTATATATTGCTAAAAGAATCTTAACCCCACTCTATAAGTATTATTTTGAAATTATAATTGAATTTATTGTAACATTTATTGTAAATATTTAATGTAATTAATTGAATATAATTGAAATTATTTTGCTACTGGTAGGGTGGGTGGCCTCTGTTAATCGCGCTCTAAAATCACATTTTAGGCCATAAAATTCATTGCAACCCCAAAAAATATTTTGCGCCTCCGGTGCAAATAGCATTTTGGACACACCCAACTTGGGTGAAAACAACTTGGGTGCAAATAGAATTTTAAGTGTTGGACACACCCAACTTGGGTGGAAACAACTTGGGTGCAAATAGCATTTTAAATGCTGGACACACCTGCGCATGCGCAGAACTTGGGGGAAAATAGCATTTTAAATGTTGCGCTCACCCAACTTGGGTGCAAATAGAGGCAGCCTTTTGTAAGTAGCATAGGTCTATTGCCATCGTCAAATACCAAAAATGGTAGGCCTACGTAAAATGTGTGTAAAACCAGCTAGGCCTAGGCTTACCTGTTGTCTTGTGTGTAGGGAAGGGCACCACTGCATTAGGCCTAGGCCCTTGTGAACCGCACACATCTGTGTCGCTTGGATCTGTAAAAAAAAAAAAAAATACATTTAAGCTAGACGGTAGGGCCTAGGTCTATACGATAGTAGTTATTGTGATTGTGGTGGTATTAATGTGACTTGCTAGTAGCCTACTGAAGCGTTTATTTCAGATTTCAATAAAGACTGTTCAGGGTTCAATTCCAGGATCCTACGATTTTTTTTATAGGCTATTTAGTAACTAGGCGACCTATCCAAATAGTTTCAGTTTCATCATAATTTTATTCGCATGTTTATACTAAGGCTGGGCGTCAACATTGATTGATCAATGTCGGTGACGTTATCCGACATCGATTTTTTCGTCAATTAATGATATGATTAATCAATTGTCAATTTTTGTGGTTTCCCGTGAAAACGTAAATTCACTTTAACGCGATAATTTTAATTTCACATTTCAATTAATAATTGTTATCACGCGAGAGCACCCCCCCCCCCCCCCCCGTCCGCGTAATCTTTGAGATGGCATCGCGTAATATGCAGTCGGCAGCGCGGGCGAGGGGTTGGCGCTTGGCCGACGGAGAGGCAACGATCGCCGTGAAGCGAGTCCGTGCGGGCCCGCACATACGCGGCCACTTCATCCCACCCCTCGGCAACAATATGCCTCATGTTGCAGTATTGATAGCTATTAGTGGTCGTAGAACATATGATTTGCAGCAAACAAATATTGCTCCATTTAACAGGTGACAAAGTTTTTTTTATTAATAATTGATTAATTATCAATTTAAAAAAAAAACGACGCCGATTATTTGCGTTTCGATGTTGATGTCGAAAATATTCCGACATCGCAATTAGACATCGATTATTTGTCGTCGATGTCGTCGATTTACATCGGTGCCCAGCCTTAGTTTATACAATATTTACAACATAACATTACATAGAAGTGTGGTAGAAAAAAAAACAGCGAAGCCCACGAAGTTTAATTTTGAACGTGAGTGTGGGCAGTTACCAGTAAATACATAAATATTAGTAGATGACTGAAGACAGAATTACAATTTTGATCAACATATTAGGTAATTTACTTTGAAGTGAGTACTCTAAGATACTAGGCCTACTAAACTAACTTATGGACTAAGGATTAGATCTAGGAGATCTAATCCAACTTAAAACTATTCAAGACAATAGTATTATTTAATGTTATGTAAATAAGTAAGTAATGTAGAAAAATAGGATGAAGTAGATTTAAGAAGAAAGACCATGGAAAGTTTTCCCAGATGTTAGGTCAGTTAGGTATTCACTGATAGGCTTATGATTTGTACATGTGGTCAGTGGGTCATTAACAACAACTTACGCCATAACATAAACCGTATAATCTGGTCATAGTGCCGTTTGAGGTGCCGCTAGGCATTAATACAGAACTGTCAACAAAGTGACATTTTTTCCAAAGTGCAAAATATGACAGCAGACAAATGTTTCACACTAAAACCTGATCAATGCAACCCATACTTCAAATGGTAGTATGGGTCACATGGGAAAGTTTCCTTACAAGACGTTTATCTGGCTCTGTACACAATTAATAGCAGTCTTGTCCAACATATCACAGCAGACAAGGACTAAAACCTGATCTATGCGACTCAAACTACAAACAGTAGTCTGGATTGCACGGGACAGTTTTGTCACAAGACGTTTATCTGCAAGTAAAATGTTTACGCTGTACCAAGTGGCTTGTGCAATGTAACATAGGAGACCAACATATTGGAGTAAAACCTGGCAATACAACCCAAACTACAAACGGTAGTATGGGTCAAATGGCAACGTTTTTTTACAAGACAATTACCTGCATAGTAAAATGTTAACTTAATACAAAAACAGCAGAAGCTGTTTTTGTTTTAACTTCGCACAGTACAAAAAGGTGTAGTATTTAGTGAATTTTATCAACATAACCAATTCTTTAAAGTATTGTGCATGTGGAAGCCTTCAAAAATGTTTATCTAAAGAATTAAACGATCGATATTTTGTACAAAAATGTCATTGACTTGTGAAAGAGGCAGTAGATAAATGTGTCGGAAGTAAAACTAGATCAGCATGACCCAAAATCACACAGGTGGTACAGGTCAGGTGGGGAAGGTTTTGTAGCAAATGGGTTATCTGCTGTGTGACTGTTGCACTTGGCTCTTCCTACTAATACCATTTAGCTTGAAGATGCATGAACGTACTTTAGCTGTACACTAAAGTAGAACCTCTAGCACCTCCTTTACTGGCAACACCCATGACCAGAGTAAACAGTTTTCTGCGTAAGCCCAAAACAAATCTATTGTCTTGGTAATGTCTGCTCTAAAGAACAGTTTTCAGAAACACAACAAGTGATGGACAAACAAGTGATATAAAACAAGAGACAATCACAAGAATGGTTGATTAAATACACTACACTAATGCTAAGTAAGATGTAATGTAAGGAAGATAATGAAGTAGGCTATATGAAGTATATAATGAAGTAGGCCTATAATACAATGTGCTGTATTAATTTTTTCTAGTTAAAGTACTATTAAATTACATAGCCAAGGTGGACTGTAGCCTACTATCTAGTTAATATCTTCAATAGGCCTAATCGAAAGTCCTACCTAGTGGGAGGGACCTGTTTGGGCCCGGGGAAGAATAGGCCTAGGTCCCGAGGGAGAGGCGACGAAATGAGACCCTGTCCCTTTCACCCCACTGTCCAATTGAAGATTTCTCCTCCCACTCTTGCCCCTGCCTTCCCTTGCTGGACTCATCTTATGATGACGCCGGCAATGTGCAATGGACTTGATTCGGACCTAACGCCATGTTTTCATCTTCACATTTCACCACTCATCACATCAATTTGCACAAATATGGGACGTAAAACCCAAATATAATCATCATCACGAAACACTTTTAAACGGTGTCCTCTACTGCTACCACAAAACTAATAGGCCTAGTAATGAATAATGATTTAGGCTGTGGATATTCGTACGGTCAGCCGTAATAATAGTGCAAAATTATTCGTACGGTCAATGATTTGATTGGATGGAGGCGCGCCGGAACAATAGTGTAAAATTAATCGTACGGTCACTGAAAACTGTACGGCCAGGCGTAATAATATGGTAGGGCCTACCAGATTATTCGTACGGCCATGATTAAAATAGTGTATAGGCCTACAGAGAGATATTCATAAAGTCACTGATGTAAACGATGTACGTGATCATTGTCAAGAAGGTTGGATATTCTAAGCTGTCACCATCGTAATAATTAGAGGCCATCTTTTCTTCAAGGACGTGAGCCCGAGCCATTGGGTTTGCAAACCCAATGCCCAAGCTGATCGGCTGCTATTGTGGTTCAAGGTAAACACTCCCCCTAACCTGTAATGTAAAAGCCCCTTATAGCCCCATGCTGTAACATGTATTTGTTAAATATCAATATCAATAAAAACCTTCAACCTTTTGAACGTCTTGAACTAAAAGCCACGAATTTATCCAAGGATTCATTCTGACAGTCAAACTGGTTTTAGGGTATTTTCATGTACTTACGTACGCCATATTGCCATATTTAACGTGATTTACATGTCAAGACGATGTATTTTATAAATGCCGATCAGCTGTTCGCAAGAAATACCGCAAAGGGAATTGAGTTTAGACCTATAGCATTGGGTTTGAATTTCAAACCCAATGCCTGCCGGCTCAAATATGGAAATTGTCATCATTTGGTCAAGGAGTGTATTTTTAATTTGAATACTTAACCCAACCATTCAAACTAAAAATACACCCCTGGATTTGGCTAATTGCTCAAAAAATTCACTCGGATTGCTAAAACGATCGCCTTCTAGCAACGCCATGATCCTACCTCTCTGGAAAGTAGTCGTTGAATGGCGCGACGCGGCGTGGCTGCACAGCTGTTGTCCAAGATAACCTAGCTGTTGTCGCAGTGATACCGACGCTCGCCGTTTAGCGCTTAATTCGCAAAATTAAAGATGGCGGCCCTGACCGTACGACTAGTGCAACATTATTTGTACGGCTGACCGTACGATTATCCACTCCGAATGATTTAAGAAAGCATTTAAACATATTTTGTAAGTAGGTCTGTAGGCCTATTGCCAATGGCAAATACTAGGCCTACCTATAAACGGTAGGCCTAGGCCTACGTAAAATGTTTGTAAAACCAGCTAAGCCTAGGCCCCCTAGGCCTATGCTTACCTCTTGTCTTGTGTAAAGGGCAGGGCACCAGTCACCACTGCACTAGGCCTAGGCTAGGACCTAGGCTAGGCCCTTCTGAACCGCACAGAAGATTCTTGTTGCTTGGATCTGTAAAAAAAAAATATATTTAAGCTAGGCTAGGCCTTAGGCGGTAGGCCTAGTAGTTACTGTGGTTGTGGTTTTGAGTGATAGGCTAGGCCTAGGCCTAGGCCTAGGTCTGATTTCAGTGAAGAGGTTAGGGTTCAAGTACAGGTTGACTGGTTTTGTGACATCTTAAAGTTGACAAAATGAATAAGCTCACATGCATAGGCCTACAAACAATGGAGCCATCGGTAATCTGTTGATGAACATTTGGTTGAAATAGGCCTAGGCCTACAAAATCGACCCATGAAGAAACTAACGCGTTTCAACAAGATTCATTCTAGCCTACTCTGCGGCACCTTCAAAAGCAGAGAACGCACCTGAAAATGTTCTAGGGCCTAATATTGAATTGGGAGCTAGAAATTGCATACAAAGTAGGTAGGCCTACCTTAAATGCGACAGGTTACCATGCTAGGGCCAGGCCTTGAGATGCTATCAAAAATTTGCAGTTTTCTTTCGCGATTTAATTACCTCGTAGAATACATTTCAACACCAAACTATTTCACAACAAAGTGGATATAATTTCAGTATCACTTGAAATGATTTTTAAGGAGGTGATGCATAAAATAAAGTGAGATACAAGGCGATTTGCAGCCAGCGAAAGGTGCTAAAAATGATACTGTCAATCGAGATTCGAGCGCTACCGTTCTAAATTGACATGGGCTGGGCTGAAAGTCGAAAGTCGAATCTAGTCGACAGATCGACGCTGTGTTTATGAATCGTGGGTTTGGTTTCGAACGTAAATTTGAAATCATGGCAAATTATCAAAATCGTTCGAATTTTCTAAACAGACCCGAACATTATTTCCTAGAAAGAAACAATGTGAATGCACGCCCTACAAAGGTGACATTGTGAAGTTATACAAACAAAAATACTAACGTAATATAGATTAAACACCCTGAAATTCAAATATTTTCCTTATTAATGGAAATAGTTCTCAGCTGGCATTTTACACAAAATATTACAAACATCGACACATCACAATAACAGCCGCGTGCCAATATTCAGCGGCTAAGTTGCTTGGAAGCGGAGTAAGTGGAACAAACCTCCGCTGAATTCGCTTGCAAGAAATCCATACGGCCAGCGGAAAAAAGCAGATTGATATCGGGACTGTGCGTCTAACTAAGCGAAGCCAGCCGTTGAACATTGGCACGCAGCAAACGTTAATCACCTTTTATTCTCACAATAAATGTAATGGTCCACGTTTGAGTGTACTCGTAGCAGATTGACAATGGAATAATAATAATAATAATAATCTTCTTCTTCTCAAATGCCCATATTTGGCTATTATGCCATCATGCTGGATCTGGTCAACCAGTAGACACGCTTCTTTCTGCACCCTCTTCATGCCGCTCGGCATTGCGTCACGTTCGCCTGCCAGTTTTGGACATACGAACAGGTGGCTCCTATCCTGCTCCCCATTTCCACACAGCTTGCAGGTACTCGTCTCAAACACCCCTATTCGGTGGAGATGCGTCCCTAGAAGATCGTGCTGCGTTTTAAGCCTGAGCTGGGCCGTTTCAATTTGCCGTGGAAGATGGTACCTAATAATAATAATAATAATAATAATAATAAAAGTTTATTGTCATAGAATCTACATTCTGCGAGAGGGATCAAGCGTTTTCAGATGTACAGACAATCATGATACAAACAATACATTAAATACAGTTTGAAGTTTAGGCCTTCAATGTGTGTTTGAATGTGTACTAGGTATTTCTATTACATGCACCTATACTACACACTTGATAGTTTTTTCCTTCATTGGCCCAATGGAAAATAACTGTAAAGATTGTTCTGTACCTACAAAAGAAATAAAGAAACTAAACTCAACTAAACTGGTACACTAACAGTGTTGTTTATGAATAGGTAAGCCCTACTGCATCTGAGTAATGTCAGCAGAGTGATAATGTTATAATAATGTTAACTACTTTAAGACTGCAAATGGGCCATAACTACCTGGTGGCAACCTGTCCCAACCTCCCTCCCACCCTCATCACTTGATATCCCTCATTCTATTTCTAAATTCCCTTACTGATTCACACTCAACAACCTCCTCGGGTAACTCATTCTATTCCCTAACCGTTCTTTCAACAAATCCAAACCTACCCCGATCACTTCTTACCACCTGCCGCTGAAACTTCCATTTATGATCCCCCCTCGCTCTGTATACCCCTTCTTGCAATCTGCTACAGGTTTGCCCCCCAGCCTCTTTTCCCCCTAGCTGCTTTGTATAGATTACACATCCTATCACTCCTTCTCATCTCCTCTAACGTCTCCCAACCCAGCTCCCCTATCATCGCTGAAATTCCCATCATCGCTAGAATTCACTCTGAAATAAGAAATTACAATTGTCCTAATAAATTCAGAAGAGCTTGTTGCAAGTTAGTAAAAGAAAAGAAAATTATCCCACTTCCCCATGAAAATCAAGGTTTCTGGGATAATTAAATTAAATAATATGTTTTTGTGTAGAATGAATAGACTAGGCCTATAGTTTGTATATTAATATTAGTCATACTATGTATTGTGAATGAAATGGTTGTGATGTGTGTATTGTGTATTTTATACACATATTGTATTGTGTAAATAGCAAAACTGCTAAAATAAAGATTCTACTACCACTACTACTATAAACCCTCATCGCATTCTCTAACTTATCTTCCTCATATCTCCATCGCCTAACTTGTCCCGTAATCCATCGTAATCCATCCATCGAAGATCTTATCCTGTTTATTACCGACCTACGTATAGGAGTCTCAAGGTTGCAGCCGGTAGGAAAGGATGCAGTGATGATACAGTGTGATGAAACTTTGCTAGAAACTCTACGGGAGAAGGCCGAAGAAGTCCTGGGGGAGAATTATGATTTAGAGGTACCAATCAAATATGACCCTCGTGTGATAATATTCGGGGTGGATGAAACCCTTTTGTCAAATAGTGAAGAATTTTGTGATATGATTGCTAATCAAAACCAGTTGCCGATTTATGAGACCTCTAAGATTAGAGTGGTCTATTGCGCGAAACAAAATATTAAAGGGTTAATAAATGTCGTCTTGGAAGTGGACGTTGCTCTGCGGAACCTGATAGTTGGAGAGTCTTTGAAAGTGGAATGGCGTAAATGTGTCGTTAAGGACTACGTACATGTTAAGCGCTGCTATAAGTGTAACGGGTTTGGTCACTGTAGTAAACAGTGTAAGAATACATTTTCGTGCACATATTGTGGGGAGGAACATAGATATCGTGACTGTAGGAGTGATAGCCCATTTCTTAAATGCAGTAATTGTGTGAAAACAAATTAACGGTTAAATCTTCATCTAAAAACTGACCACTTGTCGACTGTTACAAATTGTTCTTGTTATCAACGTATTTTTAAAAACCTTTCCCAAAAAATTGTAAGAGCATAGCAATCAAAGCAAAACGATGTATTGTACATGAATGCGCAAGGATTTATTAATATTTCACATAAAGATGAAATTGAACAGCTAATTTTAAAAATGCAGCCATCATTAGTGTGTTTAACTGAAACACATGTAACTAATGAAGTTTATGAATACGAGTTGGAAATTCCAGGGTTCAATGTAGAAATCACTGAAGCGCAGAGTAGGCATACAGGTGGTGTTATTGTTTATGTGAGAAAAGGTTTAAAATAAAGTAGGGTTGAACAGTGTACAATTGAAAAGAATATGTGGTTACTAGGTTTAAAGGTAGAAATATCTACTAAGAAATCAATCTATTTGTATACACTGTACCACTCACCGAATGCACCTAACTATGTATTCCTAGACTTCTTTGAAGATAGTTTGGAGTCTTGGTTACTTAATAAAAATGTGATAATAGTAGGCAGTGCTTTTTTTCTAAAATAAAGTTAACCGGTACGTTCGGTGTAATGTTTCATGTGACTGGCGTAGTATAGCTGGGGTCTGGGGCAAAGCCCCAGCTGCCGGAGGCAAATTCGCCGTAGGCGAACAATTTTTGGGATACTGCATTAAGTTTGATGGCCAAAAACGCATTTTTAAGGCGGATTTGTATCGGAGATATCAGCGAAATATGAAGCTTATGTTGCACAGCTCATGACTGGTATTAGATCCTGCGTAGCCACACGATTGAGCAGCGTGTGCGCGTGAACTAGCGTCCGCAGACACACATAAAATATCTTTTGAAAAAACGTGCCAATAGTGATGGTTTATTGTAATAAGACGGAAACTTAAATTATTTTTTCAGCCCCCCCCCCCTCCCCCGCGCCTCATGTTTGAATCCGCCCCTGTTTAAAAGTGACCCAAACACGAGACGTGCATTTACTCACTACAAATTTAATTTAAAATAATTTAAAATATAACTCATTCTTTTAACTCACCAAACTCGATGATATCGAATTCAAAGCAATTTCCAAACATTACTCATAGTCTCGTCAGCAACACATCGGTCTCTTGCTCTGCTTCGGGTATCGGTGGCGAGGTGACGAACCAAGAAGTTATTTTTCGGTTCATTTTTATTTTTTACACTCTCACTAAACACACACACACACACTCGCTAATCACGACGACATCTCCACTCGTCACCAGAGAGGAAACTAACCCTGCCACACACAACTTACAATCCCTTTACCACCGATCTACCCCTTCCTCCCCCAACACAACCCAATCGTTGTCTGTAAATTTAAAAGGCGCTTTCAAGGAAAACAGAAAAGTAAGAATATAGGTAAATTCTCTTTGGCGGTTCCCAGAACCTACTCTTGACAAGAGATGACATTTTAGTCAAAACAACTCTAATTATTCTTCCTTAGAACTAGTGACCCAAATGGTAGAAAAGATAACTGTAGTAAGTTGCCGCCAAAAGTCTAAAAAGAAGTGATTTACTACATGTCACATCCATGTCACCAGCAGGTGGCAACATCCTTATATTACAAAATGAAACATATTTTGCAGTCTCAAGCATGTCACACTGCACAATTCAAAGTTATTCACGCGCTTCAAGGCTAATCGTAGCGTACCGGCTATAGTGTGACTTAATTGCCTTTTACCGGTACGCTTCTTGTGTTAGCCGGTACGCGTACCGGCTCGTACCGGCCGAAAAAAAGCCCTGATAGTAGGTGATTTTAACATTGATGTTGATCAGTCGACTACATATTCAAATAGGCTTCTTAGTATACTACAATACTGTGGTCTGAGGCAAATAGTAAATGACAAAACGAGAACAACAGAGTACAGTAACACAAAAATTGATTTAGTTCTCACAAATATTATTGATTTGGCGGATGCCAAAGTTCTAACTTCTTTCTCAAAAAAAAAAAAAAATACAAAAACAAATTTGTTCAAAAGCATGTTCATAATGCATTATTTCGTTCTTCTTGGGCGTTTGTAGTGTTGAAAGACTCGAAGATCCCGTCAAAATACTGGGTCTCGGGCCTCGTATGTGATTACTCTCAACTGTGACACATCAGATGTGTTCAAGGAATGTTACTAGTATATCGTTAAGTGCTTAGTTAGGGGACGTAATGTCACGAAATCTGTGAAAGATGTTTGTCAATTTATTATTGTTCAATATTATCGATCAATAATACATTCATCTTTCCTATCATCGATCGTTTTTATTTCGTTGCTGTGCATTAATTAATTAATTTTATTGTGGTTTTCCTGTCCGAAGGACAAGATGGCCAGTGTAGGGTTATGGGCATGCCTATAAAATGGAATATATGGATGTGGTTGTATGATAAGAGGTATTTAAAAACAGTCTTGCTAAAACGTTCTGTTATGTTTCTTTATTTGTTTGTTTATTTGTTTATTTATTTATTATAAAGACCAAAAAAAAAACCATTGGTTAAACAATAATAATAATTGAATACCTTACTAATATTCCCAGCGATAACCACGGTCTACTTGATCTCCGCCTAGCCGAGGCTTGTCGAACTCGCAAGTTAGGTCGTCGCAGTCCGTTCAACAATGCTAAAAATCACGTTATTCAAATGGAACAAACGTGAAAGAAAACCAATGAAGCGATAGCTGTCAAATAGAATTAGTATCTCAAAAAATAAAAATTATATTATTTTTAGACCTTCGATCATTGTGTTGAGTATTCTATCAAAATGTCTCTTTTATGTGTTTTATTTACATGTATTACATGATATAAAATGTATATTTAATTATTATAATGTTCATTTGTTTTAGTGGTATACAAAATGGCGATTTTCGTTCCCTTGCGACGACCTAATTTGCGAGTTGGACAAGCCTCTGCTAGGTGCAGATCAATTAGACCTTGACATTATCATATAAATAATTCTCTTAAGAGGAATGACTACTAGCCAATATTAAAACCCGCGAAATTAACGTATTTTCGTCATATCTCAATAACGCCACACAATATCGAAACAGTGACACCTACGCATATTTTGGATTCGTGAGAGCTCAATGAAAAAGATTTCGTAGATTGTAGTAATTATAGTTGTAATTTCTAATTAACTTGTAACAAATTAGTTAAATTAGAAATAATAATTATAATTACTGCAAACTAATAAATCTTTTTCATACGGTATTGAGCTCTCACGAATCCAAAATATGCGTAGGTGTCACTGTTAAGATATTGTGTGGCGTTATTGAGATATGACGAAAATACGTTAATTTCGCGGGTTTTAATATTGGCTAGTAGTCCTTCCTCTTAAACAGAGGGTAACAACAATACATTTAGAATATCTCTACTAGGAGAAAGCTGCGTTGCCGTATTCCTACGTAACAGCTGGACCATTTTCCATTTCAAATACACACGTACAGATTAGTCGGTTCATTTCATTCATCTTGTACTGAAAACGAAATCGGCTTTCCGCCTGTCACATAACATTCCACACAAGCAAGTGAGCAACTGGACACACTATTAACTCCAAACTGCTCACACAAAAAAAAAAAAAAAAGGTTAAAAAAGGTAGCCTACTGCCTACACTATAATATGTGTAATGTGTAGTATTGGGACAGAAATATAATTATTCATAAATCCGGTACGGTTCTGCGATTAGAAAATTAATCATCACCGTAACAATTAAAGCCAGGTAAAAATATTTGTCTATGAGATTTAGGCCATGACATGTTTTTCTACAATTTAAACCAAACATACCTTCTCAAAAGAACGTCAGATTTTGGGATAGTATTACATGGTATGTACTACTATGTATCTAGTATGTAAGCACATTCATTATCCTTTTTAACCCACATTCTTCTAATTAAAATCCTTATTTTTGTTTTATGTTACGACCGATTCACAATTGAAATAAGAGTTGCAATAAGAAACAGTGAAATAACAGGCAACTGGTTCACAAGTTGCTTATTATACTAGTCCCAACGAAGGTATTCGCGTACCGATCTCAGGTCATTGTCTACTGCCCCTTTCAACCGTGCCAATTGAAAGAAAATCAACAGATACCTGGGGTTCTTTCACACATCCGTAAATGTATGGTTCACCTTAGTGAGTGCACAGGCGGTTTGGCCACACCCACCGTTACAGGTAACCAACGGAAGGTTTTAAATTCTCCCCAATGTAGGCCTACCTGTTCAGATTAGATGGTAGGAATTAGCGAAGTAGAAAATTAAGTTGTCACCTTGGACTCGGCTGTGTCGTAAGCATCAGAATACTTTCATTAGGGCAACTTTAGATGTAGTTTACTGTAGCTAGACCATTGTCTTGTTTACTACTTAGTACACGAAAATTAAAATTAAGAATAATTGGAATGAAAAATTAACAAAATGTAGTAGATAAGCATACATTTCATTGGAGCCGACATTTTCTTTGAATGAGAGAGATTCATACTACGTAATGCAAGAGGTTTTAGATGCATTTAAAGAAATTTACAGTTACAATACAGAGCACCAATCAATACGTAATAGGGCTAAGCCCTACATGTTTCAAAATTTATGAGTGAAGTGCATCAGTATATTATATATTATTAATTATTTATACTCTATTACACACAGTGTAAGAGTTGCCCAACTTCTAGGCATACCATTTTGAAAAAGTATACCATATTCCTTAAAGGTAAACAGGGAATTATTTGCAACTTTGTTGAATTATTATTATTATAACAAATTTATTATATTATATAAATCTCACTTAACAATGAACACCTGTGTTTTGTTCTATTAAAAAATAAAAACAATTACCTAAGTTGTACCGTTGTGAAACATAAATACTGTATAGGCCTAATAAAGTCGCCGTATAACAACTTCGGTAATGCTTTCATCAATCAATGACGTGTTTACGGTCTCGGCCAACCCGAGCAGGTATTTGAATTAGCCACGGTCGCTGGTTGGCTGCCGCTCACCCACCCATGACGGAAGCATTACCGAAGTTGTTGTAGGACAACTATACTATACGACATATTGAAATTGCTTCGTCCTCTGAAACAGTATCGCGGCCACTTTTTGGGACTGTTTTCTTAACAGGAGAGTGTTAGTTATACTGACATAATATTAAAACCGCGATATATTACTGCTTTTTAGCCGCATCTCAATTACGTGACAGAATAAGGATCGGAATCGATTACGATTAATCAAGTATTAATGTTTGGTGCTGATTTTCGAGTGAGTCGTGAGAAGTAAATACTCCGTAAAATACGTTTTCCAATAATATTAAATTGCAAATGTAGCATTGTTATTCTTCATTGTTGAATCCGGACTCCCGCAATGTTCAACCCATCAAAATTGAAAATTTGCAATATTTTTCCAAGATATTGAAAAAATGATTGCTAGATGAAATTTGAATTTTTTCGTATCAGTTAAACAATGAATTTAAAACCTTTCAAAAACATTGTGTAATTGTTACGATTTTATTTCTGTAATTTATTCATCGATTTAAAATTAATACGTAGTTGAATCGTGTATTTAAGAAGCAACTCTTTCCTATCATACAAATTTGATGAGAAAGTTCCAGTGTATTGCAGAAAGATTTAAGTCCGGGACAGATTTTTAAATTTATCTCAAAACTATGATGGATGATCACTGATCAGTGTACACTTACGCCCTATCTGAAATGCAGGATTCAATCATTGAAACGACAGTCGCGTAACAAAATTACATAATTTGACTCTGTTTTTAAATTCATTCTTTAGCTGATTCAATACAATACCAAATACCACACAGAAATAATTTTTTCCGTAATATTTTGAATCGTTTTCAAGATCTATATAAAAAAAAAAAAAAAGTTTAACTTACCAGCAAGTTCAGTTCCCTTAACCCTTAGTTAATAGTGCAAATAATAATGAACTACCGATTACAATATTAGACTAGTTTATCGTGCAGTCTGTGTTTAATTTCATCAAGTGGCTCAATCAACTCATCCGCAGCGAAGCTGGATCGTTAAATAATGAATACAGTACATCATGCAGGTAAAAGTTTTATCTAGTAATTCATTTACAAGACAATTTAAATAAACTGACTAATCTCTAGAATGAATTCCTCATCTTCCAGCTCTTCACGTTGGTTAGTTAACCATTAGCCAACACACAAACCTCCCCTATAATAGCAGTCTATAATTAATAATAAGTAGCTTATTTGTGTATGTACATATCACAAAATTACTAAATATACATAATTAGCCTATACTTATAAAATTCAATATTTTGCACTGATCGTATCGACGTTGACCAATACATTGCATTGTTATCGTGTAAATTACCGTCTTCGTAAACACACAAGATCTTTGGTGTCCAAGATCTCTACCGTTGATGACGGTGGCTCGGTAGCGTTCAACGTTCGGTGTGTGCATCGTTATCCCCTTAGCATACGAAAGACGGCAGAAGGGTTGCATTTAATGGGGGGGGGGGGGGGGGGGCATGCAGCATAGGCCTACTACCACTGGATCTAGGAAGAATTCAACATTCATCAAATTCAAATAGCACAAGTGGCTAGGTAGAATGGCGAGAACACGAAAGAGAACAATCGTAACGGAATTGAGATGAAAATGGAACAGATAAATACTACTTGTAGAATGTTTTTAAAATTGTTATTTCAGGTGGCAATTACTTGTTGTACGTCCATTAATTTCTAAAAAACAAAAAGCCAAAGACTGGATAGATAATTAGTCCATGAATGTATTGATTGGAGGTCAAAAACACAGTACAGTAATCCCCCTTTAATTCAAATTTCTAGGGACCCTAAAAACTCCAATTTGAATTAAAAAAAATTTGAATTAAAAGAACTTTAACACTATAAGCATCATACCTAAATCTTCTGCTGGGACTCTATCAATAGTTTGAATTATACATAATTTTGAATTAACCGAGTTTGAATTGACGAGGGACTACTGTATACATGCAAGGGTGATCTGATCATCTTTTTCTTTTTCATGGGGGGGGGGGGGGGGGAGGTCTATGCAGATATACCAATTAATTTTGAGAAATTAAATCATCACCACATTTTTTCACACAAATATTTATCATTGCTAACATTTACCATCATCACAATATCGTCAAGATATATATATGTAGGCTAGTAAAAGGCCTCAAAAGCAAATTATAGCGATTCACAAAGCACAAGTGTTTGAATAGTCGAGTCTCTCTTATTCGGGATAATTGGGATCGGTGGCGGCCCGGATTAGTAGCAGGGTTATCCATCATTTTTCATCACTGAAGTACTTCATTTAGAAAGGCATGAAGAGGGTGGAAAAAGAAGCGTGTCTCTACTGGTTGACCAGATCCAGCATGATGGCATGATTTAGCCAAATGTGGGCATTTAAGAAGAAGACATTTAGAAAAGGCTAGAACATTATTGGCGTCACTATCTGGGAGATAAATCCGGTCTCTTTACGCCTTTAAAAGCGATAGTAAGGTGGTGTGACGTTGGGGAGGTGCGAGAGAAGGGGGAACGACTATAAACGGAGTGGCGAGTACGTCTACGGTATCAGTCCGTGTCATTTAAGATACCCACAAACAACAAATTTCGCTTAAAAAAAAACACACACACCACCCCAGATTTCCGGAATACCGCATTTGCGGGGCCCGGATTAGAGAGATTCTACCGTAAGTAAATAGTGTGGTCATTTTAAACATGAAACCGACAACAAGGACACCCCCGAACGCCGTTTAGCGTCTCGACAACGAATCCGCAACACGCGTGAATCAGATCTATGATACTACCCCGATAGTCTCCCCGAGCCACTGTCACCGTTAGCGTGTGCAACTCCGCATTCGAGGTCAAGGTCGAGTTGGTGAGGTCCCCACCGAGGTCGTGGCGCGATGTTTCCACTGCCGTCCGCTCTCCGCTACCTGCGAGGGAGAGAGAGAGAGAAGGCTTCGATTAGAAAGCTGTGCATAACATATAATACACGAAGACAGAAAGATGAAGATACAATTTAGATGTTTTAAAACGAAGTCCAAATATTACCTGTGAACGATTTTATAACATGGCTCCATCTGATATTAAAAAATTGACTCATTTTATCGTCTAAAGATTTCTTTTAAGGACTATTTGATCAATCGAGTCTTATATAGGGTGGCTGATTTTTTGGACTGACAAATTTCTGTTAGTAGGCCTAACGTTTAACCTCATGTTTTAATTTAATTTAATTTTAATGCGACTTTAGTGGACATTGACGATTATTTAATATGAATGTAATATATGTGACAAAATCAGTTGTATGTACATAATGTAGGCTATGAATTAATAATAAATGAAATGAAATGAAACACAATAGTTAAAGTCGATCGATGATAACTGCACATATAATATAAATCATTCAAATTGTATGTACTGCAAGTTGAGATTAAGCTTGTGAATATTGTAGAAAAAAATATGCACCTACCGCTATTAGTTTTTTTATTTATTGAGTGTTGAAATGCGTTGGAATTCCCTATGTTATATGTTATACATTGTAATTGAACAAAAACCTACACTTTCAATCGTATAACTTTGCGTAGCACCTTCAAAAAGTAATATATTGTAACAAATTTTCGTCCTAAATGTAGAAAACTTCATGACTAACATGAATACGTTTGAAAAAGATGATCGAACGCAATCCGTTTTCGAGATATTTGCGCTGATGTGTCAATTTTATCTCAAATCTACTCAAATTAGAAACTATAAATATACTTTATTAATAAAAAAAAATATATAATTTCAAGACGTTCAGTACCTATTAAATGCTACTCACATGTAATAATTCTTGAAATTCATAATTTAGAATAAAAAAAAGTATTTGTTCATGTCCATTTAATTTAAATAGTTTAGTTGTTGTATTGAATGGGTAGTTCACTTCATCGATCGACTTTAACACTGTTTACACTAGATTTCTATTAGTGACGACGGTAAATCGTTATAATTAAACTGAGTTTTGTTGCCGACATTATTAACCGATTACAAAATGGTAATCACATTCGGTTAACCGGTTAGTAAAATCATTAACCGTCGTCACCCCCAATTTCTATTACACAAGTGGATGGAAAAGTGGCGATGTATAGGCCTAACCATATGGGATGTAATATTCAGACATATAATACATAGAACACAGCACAAGCTAAGAGATCATTCTTGTCACAATTAGGGATGGGACGTTTAAACGTTTAAACGTGGGAGTGGCTTTAAACGTTTGTACTTTTTACGCCTCGTTTAAACGTGTGTTTAAACGAGAGTTTTAAAAACGGTTAAACGTTTAGGCTATTAAATGTATTTGCCCATTCCTAGTCACAATATATGTTATGTTATGTTATGTCAGTATCTTGCCGTAATCATCCATGTACAGTACTTATGTTGTGGCTATTTAAGCAAGACCATCAGGTCAATAAACTAGTTCTATCTCAGGCAATGATGAGTACCGTTATTGTCCTTCATGTTGTGTTCCCCTCTCCACTCTACAACAATTCTATGAAAAGCAAGAACTATTGATAGTTAACTACTTTAATATAAGCATCAGGAAGAAATCTAACGTATGGCAACTGCACTGGCCTTAGAAGTCAAATGTTATTTTGTCCTTAAGAACGTTATTAATAACGTAATATATTTACCTACGACATCCTTGAGCAAGTAATAAAAAACACTGTAGGACTTACACAGTTAAAATTTTTTCGATATTATTCAACATCACGTCACGCAATATTTCGACAGCTGCTCTGCTGTCATCATCAGGCAGGACTGAGGGATAGATAGATAGATAGATAGATAGATAGATGTTGAATAACATCGAAAAAATTTAAAGTCCTACAGTGTTTTTTATTATATATTTTCCAGCTAACTAGAGTGTTTTTATAATCCTTGAGTAAAGCCTACACATTATATAATCTAGGCCTACGTAATTAGACGAATCAACTAATCTAATACCATACAAACTATAAACACACAACTGTCAACTGGCAATGTCTACAAACGTGTGTGCATGCATATCTTATCAGCAATTACATGACAGCTACAGCTAGATCCACTAAAACACAACTAGACCGCAGCGTCGGGCAAAACACAAGACTTAGGCTGTCAAAGTCAAGGTCGTACGTACTCTAGCCCAAGGTCTACTAGATCGCTTGTAGCGCGCGCGAAGTAAGGTCATCTAACCTATTTCCATAATGTTAAAAATCACATGTTATTCAAATGGGAGAATTGTTCAGAAAAACAAATGAATTGATCTATCAAAACAAATAATGGGCCAAAAAGGCAAAATAACAATCTGTTATGAGATTTTGTCTTCACATTCTATATGTATTTTCAAAGGAAATATTTTACGCGTAAGTTCACATTATTGGTGAGGATTATTTAATTAATAATGCGATTTTTGTAGTTTGATCCAAAATGGCGATTTTGGATCTCATTCAATGACCTTACTTTGCGCTTCGCAATTACTCCGCTAGGAGTAAATCCAGTAGACCTTGACTCTAGCCTAGAAACAAACCGTGCATGTCTGGGCCTACAACGACGTGACGCAGACCGCAAGCCGAAATAATATTAAACGTATCATTCATTCATAATACGAGAAAGGTCACGACGACAGATATGAATACAATGGGCTCGTAAATAACCGCGCGTATATATATACACGTATGGGATGACAGACAAACGATCACTTTTTTTAACTACGTCTTGTTAACAACATATTTTACTATCTAGGCCTAATGTGATTTGGGATTTTGATCCTGTATTAGATTATTATCACTAATCAATATAAATAACAGATGGTATGGGCTGGCCCTAGCCCCGAAGAGTAGTATAGTAAAAAAAATTGTATGGACTCATTTGTAAGCCGCCAAACACGGGCCTACTATGACGTAGGTAACATATAGACTACATCATCATCTGGCCTACATGCCGAAATAAATTAAAAGTATCGTTCATAATGGCCTATAACTAGAGATCCTTGTATGCGCGATAGCGCGAAATCACTTGAAACGTGCAGCAATTGAAATATGTTGGCATGACAGTCTGTTGTGAGTCCAAAAATAGTCTTTTTGAATCGCGAAATAAAACGAAATCCCGTGTATACGCGAAATAGCATAAGTTTACTGTTATAAAACGAAAATAAATAAATACATAAATAAAAAGAAAAATAAATAAATAAATAAATAAATAAATAAATTCACATTTACAGTCCACCCACTCAGTAACTAAACTGATTTGCAGTGGGGGACTTTAATTTAAGGACTGAAGCTGTGAATTGACGCCAAATCGACGAATTTCTGTCAAAAACCCCACATTTTTTATTAAAACAATAGATAATTAATCAATAAATAACATACTCATAGTACTAAAAATTGCATTTCATTCCGTAAGTAGAACCCTTACTGACTGTATTACCTTCCATTTCCTTTTTTACTATCATGGTAGACCTACGCGACAATGTAGGCATGCCACATACGTTAAAATACAAGATACAAATTAGATTTTGTAAATTAAAATTGAAATTTGAAACACCGCCAAAAAGCTGAAATTACTGCTCAACAGCAAAATTTGGATTTAATAAAACGAAATATGCCAAAAAATAAAACCATTTACAAGGATCTCTACCTATAACTAACCCTATTAAGACAGGTCAGACAAAAGATAGGAATACAACGGATGCCGTGATCTCGTAAATAGCCTCACGTACATACGTATGTGTTGCTAGACGAACAATCACATGAGCTTTTTTACTAGGCCTATCTATTAGTAATAACAGAATTTATTTTTATGTCTAATGTGATTGGGATTTTGATCCTGTATTAATAAGATCACTAACCAACAGGGTGGATGATTTTTTTGATTTTTATTAAAAAAATCAAAAATCATGATTTTTTTGATTTAAATCAGATTTTTTTGATTTAAATCGATTTCTTGATTTTAATCAGATTTTTTTGATTTTTTTCGATTTAAATCAGATTTTAATTGATTTAAATCAACTATAAGAAGTGTTTCACAAAAGGGATAATCAACTGGTAAATTGCAATTGCCAACAAACAATACAAATTGACAAGAAATAAACAAATAAATTTTCAGTTTTTCATATAATATGCGATCATGGTCTTCGAGGGAAATTGAAAATGAGATATATGCCTAGTCATGCTGGTAAGTTTTCATTGTTGATTTAAATCAATGATTTTTATTAAAAAAATCATTTGATTTAAATCTGATTTAAATCAACGATTTAAATCAATTGATTTAAATCAATTCCACTCTGCTAACCAATAACAATAATAAATAAATAACAGATGTTTTGCCCTATCGCACTCTATCGTAGACTTTGGGCACTGCTCTCC
This sequence comes from Isoperla grammatica, assembly GCA_945910005.1. NCBI lineage: Eukaryota > Metazoa > Arthropoda > Insecta > Plecoptera > Perlodidae > Isoperla > Isoperla grammatica. Next base: position 38,047,627 of record OX246749.1, read on the forward strand.
GCAACTCGTACGATCAATCGATCATCAATGTTAAATTCGGACGCCAGTTTGGGCTCAAGCGAGTAGGAAAATAGTGCCGGAATGGGAGCTTGAGCTGACGAAATGCACACTTCTTATCTACAAGACTACAATGCAGAATTAATATATAACGGCGGTCAATTTAAATAGAAGGAATGGTTTGTATTCCTTCTCAAAATTTGGAAATGATTTTTGGAAATGAAGATTCTTCCTCCAACAATGTATTCATCTATCACGGGCCCAAAATGATTCGGAGTCCGAGTGATCGACATAAGTGTAGAGGAAGGCGGTGCCTGAAGTTTAGGACAGAAAGCGTTAGGTTGCACCGGTGAACAAATTGTATAGAGCACTCAAAATAGACTAGATGCATTCTGGTGGCAAGAAAATAAACTTCTACGTATTAGGAGTGGTTTAGCTGTCCATTTTCATTGTTGTCTTATTGTTATTATTCATCAATGGCGCTGAAAGAAGGTTGCTTAGCAGCGCTATCTATGTTAGTTTTGAGTCCTCTTTTAGAGACTCCGGTAGCATACAAGCTACAGAAATGAAAACTCTAAGGTCCGAATGCATAGTCCAGACTCAAGCCTTCCTCAACTCAGCCTCTCCTCAGCCTTGCCTAACCACCAATCACAGAACGACATTGCCATGCGGAAGGCTCTGTGATTGGTGGCTAGGTGAGGCTGAGGAGAGGCTGAGTTGAGGAGGGCTTGAGTGTGAACTATGCATTCGAGCCTAAGAGTATAGCTGATACGTATAGGCCTATTAAAGTTTCATATAGATGTGGTGTAGTGTTATGTACATGAGTTACATGAGTCACATAATGCCGGTGTTGTTTACATTGAATGCCGGAGTGTTGTTTACATTGCATGCACCCAGAAACCTTTGTAACAGCTGTTTAGTGTTTTGTGATGTCGTCATCACTGGGTTGTTTTGTTAGTGATGTCATTCTGTAATCTATGCAATTCTTTGTGTGAGCATAGGCCTACAATAAACAAAGCCGGACAAAATTAAAACTATATAAATAAGAAAGAAAGCCTTTATTCAAAACAAGCAGAGGTATCCAGACCTAGACGGTAAATTTTTAATGTCTTAAGAACTGACAAAAATTAGCTTTTTAGCATATTTACAAACTTTGATCTTAATATGATAGGCCTATTTGATGTGCTATTTTTTTGTACGTGCTGGAAATTACTCGTCAACTGGCATCAAATTTATGCAGAGCTGATTTTCTAAAATAATTTTTGGTACCTAGTAATGCTACAAAGAATGTCAAGAATTAAGTAGCATTTTCTATGCTACCTTTTTTAAGTGCAAATTAGCAAAACTTGTCCCTTTGTCTGTTTAATCACAGTCAATAAAATACGAATTTAGAAACAGTCTCAAAACTAAATTTACAGCTGTAGAACCCGTAGAAAACGAACGAATATTATCCCCACTGGTCATTAATGTTTCATTTTATGGTACATTATATTATTAACGATCTAGCCTATTAAAACCGGAAAAACAACACAATATTATTACTGCCCCAAGGTCAACAACAAACAGCGGCCGGATAATTGGTCACACGACATTGAGAAGGCCGCGTTAAAAAAATCAGACAAAATTCCTAGCTTCTTTGTTGTGAACATCGAAAACAGGCTGTCACTACCCTACTGAATAGCCAGTAGGCCTACTTACAAAAAAATTAATGCAATAGAACAGGGACAATACGGTCTTGATACTCTTTCATGGGACAAATAGGAAAGAAAGTAACATGCATAAAAGTAGACAATTTTTTTTTAGAAAACGGTTGTTCATAATACACATAGGCCTACCTGCCAATCTAGAAATATAAAAAACCATAGAATACTTAAAGGAATGAATATTGGTCCCAAAAAAACAGTGAGCGCAAAAGGGACAATATGGGAAGACAGGAGGGCTTACCCCCAGAAAATTTATTTGACCTTAGATTAAATGTGGTGGGTTTTAGGGTATTTAGTGGCCTACTTAGATCACTTTCATTTTCAATTGTCATTTTAAAGCGTTTTGTAGCATCTATTTTTTTGCCAAAATTAAAAAACTTGAGAATGAAGTTTTCTCAAATTTTTATTTTCAAATCATGTCATACCATTAAAATTAAAATCAACCAAATTGCATTTATCATAAACCAAGTATAAATTACTATGTTAAATGTAATAGAATAGGAACAGAAAAACCTTAGTTTCTACTGAAATATAGCACTTTGTAGCATCTATACACAAAACGCTATTTTCACGTATCTCTACTCATCATCAATAGTACTTCGGAATTGAAAGTAGGCCTACTTTTACGTGGCTGGCACAGAATGCTCATTATTTTTAAAGTTTTAGTAGGAAATTTAATAAAAAACGTGGTGGAAGTCTAAAAATTCATACCATAGGGTCTACTTGAATCGTACAATCGGAAGAATTGGTCAAAACTAGGGACATGGGCAAATACGTTTAATAGCCTAAACATTAAACCGTTTTTAAAAATTTGCGTTTAAACGTTTTAGTCGCCCCTTCCCCTGCCGTGAGATGAAAAAAATGACCATGCAGTAAATAACCGAAAAGTTCTGAAACCTAGGGTGAAACTAAAATTCGTGGCGAGAAAAACTATAATAGTATAAGTCTACTAGTACTGCAGTACGCTCCGTTGTAAAATATTTGTTTCTTATCTTATATACAAACACTTCTGTACACACGTTTAAACGAGGCGTAAAAAGTACAAACGTTTAAGGCCACTCCCACGTTTAAACGTCTCCAATACGGCTGGTCGCCTACCTGATGTCGTGTCTGCCGGCCGCCTCCAGCCGCCCCCCGCACCGCCTCCCTGTGCTCCGCCCCCAGCACGGCCGTCAGCGTAGGCTCGGAACGCTCGATGCGTTGACGAAAGCGTTCTCGGTCCCGCGCCATCTCCTCCCACGGGCCGCGTCTCGCCGACCGGTAAGCGTGCGCCCACTTGACCATCGGGTGGACGGTGGCGAGGCGGGGGCCGCACGCAAACCTCACCGCCTGCACGGGCACAAAGTAAATAAATAAATAAATAAATGAATAAATAAATGAATAAATAAATAAATAAGTAAATAAATGAATGAATGAATAAATAAATAAATAAATAAATTAATTAATTAATAAATAAATAAGTAAATAAATGAATGAATAAATAAATAAATAAATAAATAAATAAATAAATGAATGAATAGATGAATAAATAAATAAATAAATAAATAAATAAATGAATAAATAAACAAAATGAATAAATAAACAAATGAAGGTATTTGAACTTTGATCCCCAACTTTATGGTTTTTGATGGGTTTTTTAATTGCTTGAAGAAGGTGTCATTTATTTTTGTAATGTAATAAACAAACTAAAATGAAATAAAAATAAATGACACCTGCTTCAAATTGAATAAATAAAAAAACAATATTCGTCATCTTTAACCTACAAATCCTATCATAAATCATAGCAGTAGCCAAAACAAGTAGTTACTTAGTAGCAGTAGAACTTTATTTGGCAATTTGCTATTTTTACATACAATACAAGTACATATGACCTTATGGACTATTAGCAAACAACAACACAACAACAACAACACATTTAAACTGGTTTAAAGCCTAATTACGTCCTACTATTTCAAGCATGCGCCTTGCCCTTACATAATTGGAAAGATACAATAACAGGTAGGCTAACATAAACAGTGATTTTTGTAGACATTTAATAAAGCACCTCTCTAGGCCCTAGTTGGTGTTGAAATTGAATTGAAACAAAAAGTCAAATACCCCAACTAAAAAATGATAAAATTAAAATTTAAAAAAATGTGAATTGTATTGTCTAGTACCCATTTTGTTACAAAAACTGATATCAGTCTGCCCATGGACTGCTACCGTACCGTAGTGGGCAGTTTCGCATGCTTTCGTGATCCCGAGAGCTATGCCGGCGGAAGGAAGCGTATGCTTCTGCCACCCTAGCTGGACAGGTAGAGGGGGAGAAGCCAGATGAAAGGCAGTCCACGTTCTCCCCTTTACGTCCTACTTGTCCCTTTCCACCAAACACCGCCCGCCCGACGTCACATGATCGTAGTTAACGACAACAAATAACCAACAAACAATTTAAACAACAAATAACCTAACTGATTTTCAGTGGGAGACATTATAATAGCCTATACCATATTTTGTCAATTTATTACATGTGCTTCGTTGCTATGACGGCTCCAAAGTCACCGTTTAGCCTACTTAGGTTGGAATTCATAGTCGGCCCCTACACCTAGGGGCACCCATTGTTGCTATGGATTTGTTTTGTTTATGGGAAATAACATGCAAACAATTGTTACCTTGGTAACAATGGGCGCCCCTAGGTGTAGGGGCCGACTATGAATTCCAACCTTAGTATCATATAGATAGATTTAAGTCATGTTCCAAAGTTAAAAAACCCCAGGCAGAATCCCAGGAATCGAACCCTGGTCATTCTGCAATTGCAAGCAGGAATAAATAAATCCACTAGGCCTAGTCATTTGTGTTGGGTGAAGGGGGTGGGGGGGGGGGGGGCAGTGAAGCCACTGATTGAGTGCTTTAAAAGATACAAACAAATAAACACTAATTAGAACGTTAAAAACTGTGCATGTACAGGCCTAGATGGCAATTAAGGAAATTTCCCCCAATCAACATGCGAGCCAACGAATGTACGGAGGTCACCTTCTTATCTCGTTCATTAAACACAGATAACAAGAACAACGTAGGGTAATGAATTGAGGCTGGTCAGGGTATTATCGTTTGGCGTTTAACGACGTACACGACAACTAAGTCAGGATGTCTAGTCAGCGTAGTACGTAGTACGTAGTAGCGCAAGAAGATAAACGCCACCTCGTTAGCCGGTAGTTCAACTTGCCACACCAATTAAAAGGCCGGTGACATTGAATTGTTATCACGCCCAGACCAGACGCCACAAACATGTTTCGAGTACAACGCGGTAGAGGTCTGCACGGCCCTAAATAGGTTACAGAAGCGAAGCCCAGGCCCGGTATTTCAGGCCCGGGCCCGTACTGAATAAGGATTCGTAAACTAATCAAAGCCCGGGCCCGCCCAAAGTGTAAATAAGCCCATAACCTGTAGCACAATTTGTTAATTTTGGTGGTATTTTGCAAGGGATACGGTGGGAATAAAAACGAGATTAAATGAACGAAATTAGTTAAGTATTATCACTCAGTGAAAGTAACAATTGAATAATAACAACAAAATTTTTTTTTTTTTCCTCTTATGCAATGATGACCTTTCAGCCATTCATTTTTCTCGCTATCCAATACAAATTAGCTTCTTGATGTCTTCTTCTTTTCTTATACCCACAATTGACATCTCATGTCATCATGTATTTTCTGGTAAGCCAGTAGAGATAGGACTCCCGTTCCCTCCGATCCATGCCACCCGGCATTTTGTCCCTTTCATCCTTTGTGACAGGAAGTTTATAGGCCTACTATTTCGGGATACTTAAGATTTTTTAATTTCGTTTAAAGAATATTAATTTTCTTTGATTGCCAATACCCCTACCGATTACTATTACAATTGACGACGGGAAAAAATACAAAAAAAAAAGCCTGAAAAAGTCCCTCGCGTTTGGCGATATGTAGGCCCGGGCCCGTCTTCTTAAACACATCCCACACACCTCTACAACTCACGGACAATTAACCACGAGATGTCAAGTTCCCGGCCGGTTGTTGCAACGTTGTACAAGAGAGCAGACTTCCTTGTGTTATCTTTGGAAATGTTACATCAGCTCTCTTAGCTATCAACGTGACGCGCGACACGGAGAAAGAAGTTTGTCCTACATACATAAGTTCATTATAATAGTCAAAGGTCGAAACATTTTCTATCCTTCCTTTCTTCCTGACCTATCCCATGAATAATGACTGTGGTATTAACAATGAATTATTGCCTACAAATAAACACGGTAATAACTCGACAATATGAAAAATACTAGCTAAAGACGATGCCAAGGCACATATTGTTTAATTTTATAAACTCAATTTCAAACACATGCCATTGCTAGTAGGCCCAGCCTGAAATCTAGTGGGATTAACTGAAGATTGATACAGTAGGCCTAGGCCTTTTGAAAAGTGAAGGTTTGACATTATTTTAATGATCTATGGAAAATTGAGTTTGACCCAATAGAAATTGCAATCGCAGGTTTTATGGTACCATTTTCTTTGAAAAAATGAGCTCTATAACATCCGAAATGTGCATGTGGTAAGTTTATGAAAATTACTTTTTAGGGAGACATTAGGTAATGAAAAATACAAACATTAACCGACCAACCTGAAATGTTGTAGGCCTACATCAACATCTTATATTACATGGTATTTTTTGTTTTTAATTTTGTGACCATTTTTTATGTTTTTTAGTAGAATTTTACCGGACTGCAAAAGGGCCTAGGCTACAATTCAGAAAGTAAACGATAAATTAAAAAAAAAATGCTTGGTAGGGTAATGATACACTTTCTCAAAACACTTTTTAAGATCTAGGAGAAGGATTAGGCCTAATTGAAGGAGAACTCGTTAATTTTTAAACCAAATCACTTCAAGTTTGCAGAATATGTTCATAATTAGGCCTACATATGTTTCAAAGCTGACATAGGCTTATTGGTTTTAGGATTTAAACTAAAATGTACGTACCCCTACGATATTAATTTTAAAAACTTAGTACTTCGGGAATTCCCGATTTTTGGCGGTTATAATTGATAAAAATTGCAACAAAGTAAAACGAAATAGCTATAGGGCCTATGTCATCCACAAAAAAATGTTGTACTCTGCTCTGAATGTTTCTTAGCTCCAATAAATATTTTAATTTTTTAAACTAGAGCCCTTAATCAATTTTTGTAAAATGTTGCAACACTTTTGCAACTAAAGGGTAAACATTAATTAGAAAAATGGAAGTATCAATTTGAACAAAGAAACGTAATTCATAAGAAAGAGCACTCAATTCTCTAAGGGATGAATGATTATTCAGGATTACTTTTTGCAAAATTTTCAAGCATTTTAAGGCAATCTTAACAGACGGAAATCGGGCGTTCCGAAGGCTAGGTGGACCCACGGCATTCATTCAAAACGTAAATAAATAGATAAATAAATAAATAAATAAATAAATAAATAAATAAATAAATAAATAAATAAATAAATAAATAAATATATAAATACCTAAGTAAATAAGTAAATTAGCCTAGTATATAAGTAAATGAAAGTGAATAAATGAATAAATGAATAAATAAATAAATAAATAAATAAATAAATAAATAAATAAATAAATAAATAAATAAATAAATAAATAATAAATAAAATTAATAAATAAATAAATAAATAAATACATAAATAAATAAATAAATAAATAGCCTAAATAAATAAATAAATAAACGTTAATAAGTTGAAGCAGAAAGACTATGGGAAAACCGTGAGAGATGGAGGGAACTACTAAACAGCCCTCTGGTAACGGAAGAAGTGATCGAGGAAGAGATTGAGGAGGTGGTTGTGTCAGGCCTGGCTAGCCGGCAACGAAGACATTAGCCCAAGAGATGGAGTACTCTGCTACTCCCCCCTACCCGATAAATTAATGTTGGAAACGGGGTCAAGATATATAAATAAATAAATAAATAAATAAATAAATAAATAAATAAATAAATAGGCTAAATAAATAAATAAATAAATAAATAAATAAATAAATAGGCCTAAATAAAAAAATAAATTCACATTTAGAGTCTACCCACTCAGTAACTAAACTGTAGGCCTACGTAGCTCTCCTTGCTGGTAAGGACGACCGTTGAGTGGAACCGGCTGGATGGGGAAGTCGTAGGGGGCAAAAAAAGGTAAGGCCATTTGCCGACAGGCTGAAGCCTAAACCCAAACCCAGGTCGACGGAGGAGGTGAAAGGCGACGGTCCAGAGAAAGGAAGGAGGATGGAAGGAAGGAAGCAAGAAAACTAGAGAGGAATGAGAGAAGGAAAGTGGGTGATGGAGGAAGGGAGAACGGAAGAAAAAATAGGAACGGAAGGATGGAGGAAGAAGACTCTTGCCACCGGCTTACGGCCAACAGGGAGGATTTAACCAACAAAAACAACTCGGTGGGGCTTACCTTCTTGCACGGCGTAGTACGAGCGGGTAGTGGCGTAGACGTATCCGCGTCCCATCTCTTGTTGACCTCCCTCAGCTTGGCGCACTGGAACGAGTTGAGGTCGGGGTCAAGGTCAAGGTCGTCCCTCGACAGGTGGAACACGAGGGAGACCCTGGCGCACGCGTCGGGCTCGTCGCTGTCAAAATCCTCGTCGTCGGAAGACGCGTCCGAGTCCAAAGAGCTCGAGTCGTAGTCGAGACACTCCGAGCCGCCTTCGAATATCACGAAACTGTCCTCGCTGTCGCACTCGGAGGAGAAACGCCCCCTCGGACTGGCCGACTCCGGCTTGCAACTCGACGTTGAACCGGACGAACTCGCCTCGCTGATCGAACGCGATCTCGGAACGCTCTTTGTCGTACTAGTCTCGCTGCCCTCGCTCAACGAGCGTTCTTTGGGGGTCTGAACGCCGCAGCGCTCCGCGGTCTCTAACAGATATCTCGGTCTGGCGGGGACGTCGAGGTCGAGGATCGGAAGATGTCGGACGCTGGGATTCGTTATCGCGACATTATCGCACGGGGGTCGATCGGAGGCAACGCATCTCTCGTCGTGAGCATTAATACTAATATCGCCGTTTCCGTCGGGACTCGGAGACGCGTCAGAGTTCGGCGTCCGATCGGCGTCCCCGACAATGTTGTCCTCCGCGAGAACGTATCTCGTCGTACTATTGCGTTTCGCACTAGATTCGAACTGACAGTGTTGCCGGCAACGCCAGTTCGTGCAGCACGCCCTCTCGTTCGGATTGTAGAACTGACACGGGGGACTTTGACCATCGTCCGTTGCGTCCGCGTGGTTTACGGCTTCCCTGGCGGAGGTTGGGGAGGTGAATTCGTGAACCGTCTTCAATGTTACACGACACGGTTTATTGACTTTCGATACGTCGCGTTTCTTTCTCCGGCGAGGTTGGGAAGTTCCGTTCGGAAGCGATTCGGACTTCCGCTCGCATCTCCAGCCCGGACGTATCGCACTCTTCGCGCCCGAGTGAACCGGAGTAAAGTGATCCCTTCTGAGATCCTTCCGTTCCGAGGAACCGGCAGCTCGATCCCTCCAATTGGTCGAACCCGTGTCGTCGCATCTCTGGCGAGAATCGTTACAACTCCGGACAAAGTAATGGTTATTGACTTTCCTGTAACGCTTTGAAGAACTTTTCCATCTCGTTTGTCGGTGATCGGTCATCGTTAGGGATCTTCCGTGAGCCATTTTCGCAACCTCTGCGTAGCTTTGCTTTACTTCCGACGGAACACGCGACGACGGCTCTTCTGGAAGTGGATCCTTGCTCGAAGGTGGTTTGGCAAGAAGATTAAACACGGGAGAAGGTTCAAACGTATAATAAGGAGATGCTTGATGTTGTACGCGAGTGAATTTTAGTGGATCCGACACGATGGTGTCGCGATTCGACAAGTCCGATTGCGATATCAAATGTTCCACAATATTAAAAATAACTGGTACACTCGAAGGGGTATTGGGGGAATGACTAGGTAGCACACGGCTGGATGATACAAATGTATCCACTGGTGTAGGAATGATTTCCACGGGGTGCTCAGCGGTTGGACTAGATTTAGCAATATTGCTGGTAGGTTTAGTGTTTTTGAAGGAATGACCACTGTCCGCTAGGATGTACGACGCAGCAAGACCCAACGCAGAGCCACTCTCCTCGTATAGAGATCCAATCAAGTTTTGCGAGAGCGTTTGGAACTCGTAGCAATGCTCGGTGTATCTTTCGACGGGTTTCGAGTTGACAAACTCGTCGAGTTTTCGAAAAACTATGTCCCAAATTTGATGCGGTTCGCGATTCTTGGCGCGAACTTGACTTTTCGAACCGACAAATCCACCCACCAGTTGCGAGATTGATATCATAGGAAACTGATGACAACCCTTAAAGCTAGCGTTCTTGAATATTGTTCTAGCGTTTGCGAAATTATTACTTTTGACGAAAGGGTAATCTCCTTCGAAGTTGGTATGATCATCCATAATGTCAAAGCTCGATGGAATACAAGGATCATCCACTAGTTTGTGTCCAGTGAGTGGAACAAACGGAAAGTCATGGTGCCGTGTTTGATGCATTGTACTAGATGCTGATGACAGAAGGCGCAATGGTTGGAAAATAGGTCTGCTATTTTGCTTTTTGGTGTCTACAACTGACGGCTTACAGAAGTTGATTCCTGTAAGAGCCATAATCTGATTATCAATCCAAACAAGATACGTTTATACCAATTAATAACCTTTAGAAATGATGAGTTCAGAAGTTAAATAAATGTACTCTTCTTTTCTAGGCTAGGTCTCGCTTAGAAACCCATTGTGGGTATGATAGTTGAGAAATGTCATGTCCTTGAAAAATAACACCGACCACTGTTTTTGGGTTCTTGGGTCTAAAATAAAACATTATCTTATTTTCTTCCATTATGCCAACGCCAAATAACTTTTTCACGTACACAACCGTCCTTATAAGTTGTTTTTTCACACGCAGTGTGCAATGAATGCCTACAAGGTCCTCGAATTCGTCCTAGGGTCTTTTTGACAGATGCTGTCTTCTTCACAATAACACCCCCTGAGGTGGATATGCACTTGTCACCAAAATCTTCAACGCACAAACTGTATTTTTTCGACTCGATTTGATTAGTAAACTCGCTATTTAGATCCATTTTGTAATAAATTTGCTTCTGTAAACAGTAAACACAACAATTTCATTCGGCCATATTGAAAGACAGTGACTGCATGGTTCACGATTGTTCACGACCTCTGACGTCACAGGAATTTCAACAAAACGCGGAGAATTTTCTAAGAATTTTGGACACTTCTCAAAGCTTTACGAAATGCATACATGATGGACATGAGTATTTTCGAGAGGGGAAATTTATTAAATCAAATTGTACATGTTTTATTACAGATATTGCACATTTTTATATTGCATCATCTTTTTTGGATTACGCAAGTCTGTTGCTGGCTGAACTTCCGTGATAGAAAGCGCCACATGTCTTCACGGCTGGTGAGATCATTCCACTGCGCAAAGAGGCGCTTAATTCAAACACGAAACTGTGTTTGCGTATCAGAGTCCTTTATGGCCCTGTGGTCGCTTCTTCTCTGGTCGCTTGTTACGACAGGCAGAGCTACCCTGGACGAATTCTACCACGGGTCCAGGAGTTCTAGTCCGTGAAAATGGGTTTACTTACTTGAGGGAAAATTTTGTTTTTGAATTTCCAAATTTATTTATTTATTTAATGTCTTTCCTATTCAGTTATAAAAACTGATTTACAAAGGAGGACAATAAATAGAACTAGACTATGCAAACAATTATTAATAATGAAATCAAAAATAGCAATGTTTTTTCTTATACCCTAGGCTACTAAAGTTCTTTTATCAGTACAATCTGTGGATTGGCACCTCATCCCCTCATATTTTTATGTCTTTAGGGTATACAGTCAAACCTCATTAAGTTGTTTATCATTAATACCTTTTCACGCTTAAGAACTCAATTTATTACTTGTGGATGGTGTTTGGAGCCTATAGGGTTGGTTTAGTCGCTTTAAATTAAAGTCCCCCACTGAAGAAAATCAGTTTTGTTACTGAGTGGGTAGACTCTAAATGTGAATTTATTTTATTTTATTTATTTAGTGGTCCCGCCAAATCCCCATAAGAACAACATTAATTTCAATTCGTTACGTTTTTCATTAGTACGTTTTCACGCACAGGACGCATAGTTCTCTCTGTCCCGTGATTAAATAGTTCGTGTTTAGCCCTTCTGCCGTCATTGGGAGAGGAGTGACGGCCGAGGATCCAATCAACAGCCAGTGTGTGAAGCACACGTTCTGTACAGCGGCCCCCGCTGGAAGTGGTTCTCTCGCAGAACCACTAGTGTCACCATGCACGCATCACTGCTTCAATAGGCAACACGCGTACGATTTTTTTTGTTAAACCAAACACTTAGTTTAATAGTATAAGATACAAAAAGTATATTAATGCAAGTCCCAAGTAAAAAAGAAATTTTTAAATAGATTTAATGTGGTCGCATTTATTGAAGTTTAAACTCGGGGATCTGAAACACGTACAGGTGGCTGTGACGCAATGGTTCTGTAGACGTGGCGTAACAGACCAATCGCTGAGGCGGTGAGCGTACACAGTACAAAACCATGACGTCAAATCCACTCTACATGGCGGCGGCTCGTTTTTCGCGCCCTTTTATTTATCGTTACTAAACCAAATATTTTGAGGCACAGACTGATCCGTTTTTCAAAATTCAAAGACACAAAATTATTAAATGAGAGACAAGGTATTTAAAAATCGATTAAAATTTTCATACGCGTGTTCCCTATTCCATTTAACCTGCCATTTTCTTGCCCTAAATGTCAAGTTTTCACATTTATGACGTTCACTTTTCCTTGGCACACCCAAAAATGTTCTTAAGAAGTTAGTCTAGGTTAGTGGAGGAACCTATATGACTGGTCAAAGTTACACCGTACTTTCGGATGGGACGTAAAGCCGATGGTCCCCCTGGTACTTTTCGACAGAAGTAGGCTACGTGCCAGTACCAGGCTTCACCTCCACCCTTTGTCAATATATTTCATCAATTTATCACTCATCAGGCTAAAGAGGGCATTGTGCCCTACACTGGCCTTAATTGCAATAAAATAAATAAATAAATAAAATAAAGTTTGACTGTATATCCATTACAATATCCCATCTTTGTCTCAATTCTGTTTCCTTCCCTTTTTACCACAGTATCTATTAGGAGTTACATCAATTAATCGTTTAGTCGGTTCCTTTAATAATCGAATCCAGATTTGAAGAATTGATTCCCGTGTTTGTATAGGAGGGAGAAGAATAGACACTGCTCCAAAAGTGATTTTTTTAAAACATTTTTCTGATTCTGATTCTATTTCAATGTACAATTAAAATCTACTTTTCAGTTAAACTGTTTTCACCATGACAACGGCCAATAGAAATACACCAAACTGGGCTTACCTGACAGTTAAATTTACTTGACACTTTAACTGGACATTGAAATTAGGGGCATAAGCATTCTATTCAAAACTGTTATTTCTATGTGTCTCTAATCAGGCAGGATCCAGTTGTGCAAAATTCACACAGTGGTACTGGTAGCAGTAACAGAGCACGATCGAAATCATCTCCGTCGAATACACGCCAAAATGACTAGCCTATGTATTATTTTAATACAGTAATCCCCCTTAATTCAAATTTCAAGGGAACCTACAAACTTATATTTGAATTACAAAATTTTGAATTAAAAGAACTTGAACACTTTTAGCACCATACCCAAATCTTCTGCTGGGACTCCATCAATAGTTTGAATTATAGATAAATTTGAATTAACCGAGTTTAAATTAACGAGGGACTACTGTAATAAAAAGGTTTCTTGCATAAGACTTATACCTAACAGTAACACTAAAGGCCTACCTACAATATGGGCTTTTTGCCTTTACAGTCGATTCCAAGATTTTGTAATCGATATTGGGAGAGATAGACCAGTAAGCCTACCTATCAAAATAGACAAAGTTTGAGTTATGAATTGAGCATCAAACTTTCTGGATTCAACATTTATTTTTAAAGAATATATGAACGAGACACTCAACAACTTATTTCATTCAACCCAAGAGAGCGTTTCTCCATAAAATATTAATCGTTTAATATGAATATTTAAATACAAATATAATAGATATATATTAATTATTAATGTATACGTATTGTTACAATATAATACAGTGCAGTGACGTTTAGCCAAGCAGCACGTAAAATTAATTAAAGAGATTTTGTAGCCTCCAGCTCAAACTTCCTCCATAGTCAGATCGAACCTATCTTCCTCTTGACTCAACACAGCGTCGATGTTGTAGCAAGCAGCGTGAAGCGTTATTAGGAACCATGAAGCACCTGAAACGGACAAACAAATTCATTTTTAGGTGGCTCGTTGGTCCAGTGGTTAGCATCCCTGCTTCCAATGCAGAAAGTACCGGGTTCAAATACTGGTTCAGGCAGAAGTTTTCTAACTTCTATTAAGGATTCAGTTCCATTACTTCTTGTCTTATGGCTGGTCCACACAGATTTTTAAGACATACGATTTAAGGTTTAACGCGTAGTCGTAAAGTTGGATCATAGGAAACACGTACTGGCGTTCACACAAAGTTTTAGTTTTAAGACATTGTTTTCACTGTTGTTTTTAAAACAACGTCTTAAAACCTTAAATCTTATGCTTAAAAATCTGTGTGGACCAGCCTTTAGGAATAAGTAAACAGTGACTTTGGAGCCGTCCTAGCAACGAAGCACTCCATAAATTCAAAGTTGTTCTGAATCAACCTTGTTGATTCTGACATTTGTCCGCGGGTGTTTGCACTGTCCAATCACTGATTCATATGTTTTGTACTTGAAATATCGATCTTTTGATTGGTTATCGCTCACTCGTCGATAAAGTTCGAGGCCTACAGGGTTGGTTTAGTCACTTTAATTAAAGTCCCCCACTGAAAATCAGTTTCATTACTGAGTGGGTAGACTCTGAATGTGAATTTAATTATTTTATTTTATTTCTACGAGAAACATTCTGCCTCGTGTTCTGAAACAATGGAAACAAAATCTGAATATATATATTAGGGCTGCCCAACAATAAAAAAATTCATATCGATATCGCGGATGTAATTATCGATATCGTATCGCGATATCGACTTTTTTAAACTCGGTATCGATATTGCCGATATCGTAATTTTTTTTTTTTAAACCAGCCAGAGGCCATTCATTATAAACAATTTAATGTGAATAATCTAACGTCGAAATGTTTTACTATGTGCGTCAATTTGTGTGTTGCATTATTAAAAATGTATCCACAAAACAGCGGTGTTGTGATTGGCGTGACGTGACGTGAGTGAGACCGCGCGACGAAAGGCGAGTAGGTACCAACGCGAATGTTGCAGTGTATGTATCACATAGATGCAGAACCACAACACTACCTAACCTTTTTTTGTTTTACGATAGTTGACACTTGATCGATATGGCGAAACGTCCGATATATTAATTCTATATCGATATCGAATTATTTTTCTATCATCGATATCGTATCGAATTATCGATATCGTTGGGCAGCCCTAATATATATAGTGTATACTTGGAGAGGCCAAAATGGCTGAGTTATTTGGAACTCAGAACAAGATAAACATGTTCTAGTGAGTGATATTTATTTATTTTGATATTATTCCTCTCGGTAGCCTATATTTGTCTTCTCATCAATATATTTCTCAAAGCAACCTATCTACTTTCTCAGGTACGTCCCCCACTGAAAATCATACAGGTCTACACACATTTTTTTTATATTTAAAAAAAAAATTTTTTTTCAATATTTTAAAATTAATTATCTTTGATGTGAAAAAAAAAATTAAATTTATTTATTTTATTATGCCTAATGTATCATTAGCGGACATCGACGTACCGATAACCCAGAAGACTGCCTGGCCGGCGCCCGCCCAGTAGTAGACGGGCATGGAACACACCGCGATCATCCCGTACTGCTGCGCCAGCGTGAGTTCCTTGCCAAACACCGTGAACTTCCTCTCGGCGTTCTTGAGCGAGAGTACGTAGCATCCTCCCAGACTGGCCGCAACCACGATGAGCAGCAACGGACTAGTGATCCTGTCGCACACGGAGACAAGTTTTATTTATTTATTTATTTAATGTCTATCCTATAGGTAGCTTTCAATAGACGTCACGTGGCGGCCATTATGAGGCACACATTGCTTGTTTACATTTGTTTTGTCAATAGAAGACACATAGGTTATCTAGGAAATATCACAGTTTCAAGCCGTATAGATTGATGTGTGCAGGTAAAAGTTCAAGAAAATGATAACACATGCAAATGATTGTCTTCAAACAGAATTTACGCGTTCTTATTTTATTTTCAGTCATAATACGGAACCTTTGTTTGAAAACAGTTGATGTGTCAGTCAAAGGACATCTGCAATATTGCAACAATGCAGTTTCGGAAGAACGTAAACAAATGTTTACAGAGTACCTCAGTATGGCTACCGTGCGATACCGGAAATGAAGTTATTGCAAGCTCCCTATTCAGTTATAAAAACTGATTTACAAAAAACTAAGCTATGCAAACAATTAATAGTAATGAAATCATAAATAACAATAACAACAAAAACAAAACAAACTACTGAACTATATAAAATATAATCAAGAACAAGCAAAAATAATTGAGAAATGAAATAAAATCAAATGAAGTGGAAATTCAACATATTAAAAAATATAAATAGAAGTATGCAAATAAGAAAGAACATGAAGAAACAAAATAATTGTGGGAAAAAATAAATATATACATATAGGATATAAAAGTGAAAAAGAAGAAAAAAAAGGAAGAAGAAAAAAGAAGCGAGAGTACGTAGCATCCGCCCAGACTGGCAGCAACCACAATGAGCAGCAACGGACTAGTGATCCTGTCGCACACAAAGACAAGTGAGTGAGTTCCTGAGTGAAGAAGAAATGGGAGGAGGATGCTAAGGACAAGCCATGGGAGAGGATAGTAACAACAAAAACAAACCGACCCAGATATATATATATATATATATATATATATCAAACACCCTTATCCAACATTCGTCGGGTCGGGGGGTGACAAGTCACCAGTTTCTCAGGCTATCTTCTAGTGCTTGCTAGCCAGGCTCAGCACCTCATCTTCTTCGTTTTCTTCTATAACCGCCGTTTCTAATAATTCTCTCCACTTCTTTCTGTCTTCCCAGCGTCTTTCTTCATTAATCCTATCCCATGATTCCCCTCTTTCTTCGATGCTTTGCTTTATTTGGTCCCTCCATCTATCTCTTGGCCGGCCTACTCTTCGTACTCCCCCACATGTACGTTCAAATTCTCTTCTTGGGATTCTGTCTTCCTTCATTCTTTTCATATGTCCATACCACCTAAGTCTTTCTCTTCCTATTTTGTCTTGATATAAGAACAGAAAAGTCTCAACAGCTCAGTCTAGACTAGACACAGGGCATGACTTACTGGGTAAACATCTGCCTGCACAGAGTGGGAATGGCCGAGTCGAGCTTGTGTGGTAAGGAAGAGCAGAATAGACGTCATCTTTTCGGTTGTGAAAGGATGAAGAGGGAACTTGACGCGATGCCAGATGGCATGACATATGTACAGAGGGAGTCCTGTCTCTAATCTAATGGTTAGCACGACAACGCATGATGACCATATAGACCAATTGCGGGCATAAGAGAAGAAGAAGAAGAAGACACAAGGACAAGTTTTCAACGGATTCAATTTCGGACAGATAATTACGAAAGCTGAACTGGAGATTCCAGGTAGAAGATCGAGAGGAAGACCACGACAAAGATGGCACGACAAAGTGAGGAAGGATGTGGAATTGCGAGGAGGGGACTGGAATGTAGTTGAGGGGGAAGAATGGTGGCAGGATAGAAGAAGATGGAGAGGCTTATCTTCAGTGCCGACCCAACGCAGAGTTGGGCGTGGCAACAGATGATGATGATGATGAATTACGAAAGATTTGAAACCAGCGTCAGAGAGTCGCTTTTCGATACGGGCACATAACCGGTAAATTCAAAACTAGGTGGTTAGGTTTAGGGTGTGAATTTGAAGAAGTTGTACTTTATTTTTGGAGCTATACACATAACTCAAATAAATTGTACACCTTCTTCAAATTGTATAGATATGCATATTGACTCTTGCCTCAACCCTTATATATACACATGGTTGCAAATTTGGTCCACTTAAATCCTGAACTTTTCCTCTGAATAACTTACGACTCGTTTTCATTTTACCCGATCAAACACCGACATTACTTCACACTCTTTCAACCATACGTTCTATAAATACGACCCTGTATATATCTGTGTGGGGAAAATCTACAACAAGCATCCAAAGTCAATTAAAAAGACACATCTCCACATATTTTTAAAAGCACTCGAAAATCATTTCTTAAAAAATTTTGTTTAAAAAAACACTACCGTTACCGTACAACCTAAATTAATTCTTTCTTGATGCTTCATCAACTTTTAAATACTGGGCCTATTTAAAAGTTGATGAAGCATCAAGGAAGAATTCATTTAGATTGTACAGTAGTTTTTTTTTTTTTTTTTTTACATGTTGTTATTAGGGATGACATCGGGTATCCGGGTTACCCGAACCAAAAATTACCCGAATCCGTTCTAAGGATTCGAATCTTGTTCTGGAACATTTTAAGTTGAATTGATGTATGCTTAAACAATGCGCCAACAATGGTGATAACAAAATGACTTGTTTCCATTCACTAAAATACTGTCCCACTCCGTTATGTACCCATTATCGGCTTCATTAAAAATAGACTAAGGTTGGAATTCATAGTTGGCCCCTACACCTAGGGGCGCCCATTGTTACCAAGGTAACAGTTGTTTCCATGTTATTTCCCATAAACAAAACAAATCCATAGCAACAATGGGTGCCCCTAGGTGTAGGGGTCGACTATGAATTCCAACCTAAGCCTATTTTATGTGGTGTGATTGCTGCGGGCGAGTTCTGGTTTGCCTGTGCTCCCACTGGCTCTCGGCCTACCCCTACCCTTCCCGAACGTCATCACTGGATGACAGAACGCACGCTGGCAGCTTCTGCCACGGGCGGTCAATGGCCTTCAAATAACATGTTGAGCGACGTGATTTACACTTCTAGGATTCGGGTTACCCGAATCCTTGAGGGGCTGGAATCGAATCCAGATTTTACTACCCGATGTCATCCCTAGTTGTTATTCACATTCATTTCATTCACAATGCATTTATCATATCTGTCTCAGCTCACACTCACTACCATTGTCACCACGTCACACACTTATTTTTTAACCTACTTCATTTCATCTTATTATACTCGCCGTACAACATCTTCGGTAATGCTTCTGTCACGGGTGGGTGAGCGGCAGCCAACCAGCGACCGTGGCTAATTCAAATACCTGCTCGGGTTGGCCGAGACCGCAAACACGTCATTGATTGATGACGAAAGCATTACTGAGGTTGTTGTAAGAGACCTATAATATAGATTTTGTTAGTAGATAACTGTATGAGTTAAAAGTTATTAGTTTTAGTCAATTAAGAGAAGAAGAAGAAGAAGTAGAAGAAAAGACAGGATTAGAATTACAAACATTAGAGAAATGCTTGGTGTGGAGAAGCTAGGGGGCAGAATGAGAAGGACAAGGCTGAGATGGTTTGGACACATGAAACGGATGACGGAAGAGAGGATGCCCAGGAGAACATATAAAAAAAAGATGGAAGGAAGGAGAAGACGGGGAAGACCAAGGAAGAGATGGAAGGAAAAGATTGCTGAAGACCTACAGAAGAGAGGAGAGAACTGGGAGCAAGTCGAGGAAGTACGATTGTGGGAAGATAGGAAGAGGTGGAAAAATTTGGTTCTAACTGAAACCCAAGCTGACCCTGCCAGAAGCAGGAAACGGCAATGGATAATAATGATGATGATGATGATTAGTTTTAGAATAATTTTTTATTTTTTATATCTGATCCCTGTGTCCAACAATGAAGTCGGGTAGGGGATAGGAAATTAATCCCATCATACTCTGGCCCCTAGGTAGGCTACATCGAAGCCGGCTGGCCATGCCTGACGCTTCCCTCATGTTAACTTTTATCTGGCTCCTCTTCACTTTCTTCTTCCTAGCTGCTCTTTCTACAAATTCTGTACATACTTTTCTATCTTCCCACCATTGTTCCTGATTGATCCCTTCCCAAGTTACATTTCTTCTTTCCACGTCCATTGCTATCATAGATAGGGTTGCCAACTATTGCATATGAAAATACAGGAATTTTAAAATTGATGTGAAATGTAGAGGGAAAGAGGACTGCGAGGTCCCAGTTGCCGAAGGCCAAATCGCCGCAGGCGCAAACATGTTTTTCTATAATAGACGTTAGGTCCCAGGAAATAAAATGAGTTTAGGGATATTAACTTTGCAGGTGTAATTTTCTCATTCAATTAATGTTTAATTTGGGAGGGTAAACTGAATTAATATCTATAGTTTAAGCTAGTTACCTCTACATTTTGTCAAGCTATTTTGCATCAGGTAGAACCTTTATATATCCCTTTTTAAATAATTCTAAAATTTTTGACACGAAAGAGAATAAATACTAACAACTTGTAACTCAGCTGGTTGATCTGTTTCTATTGTCTAACCATTTATGTACCATTAATAAATAATAATGAAACAAATTGTCTCAACATTAGACTTTAAGTTTAAAATGCTCAAATGCTGAAAACTGTGTACTGTTCGTAGGCGGAAGTTTACGAAATGTGTATTTTAAAACAAATTGTGAAAATACGGGAAAACTGATTCCCGTGTAGAGTTGATACGGGAAGCGGGAAATCACAGTGGAAAACGGGATTTCCCGGGAAATACGGGAGAGTTGGCAACCCTAATCATAGAATAGAATATCATAGAATAATTATTAAACAAAAATACAAGTCGTAACGAGGCGACTTACAAACAGTACGCGATGAGTCCGAGGAAGACGAACAGGTAGTTGCTCTGGAAGTACTCGATGTTGCGCATCACCCGGTTGCTGAGTCGCGGCAGGCTGTTGGGCGCGCGGAAGTTGGCCGTGTTTACGAACACGGTCCACGGCCTCACCAGCTGCCTCCGCTGACTGAACCACTCGCGCGCTACCGGGGCCGACAGCGCCAGATTGGCGGGCAGCGTAAACAAGCTGGACACAAGAGAACACAACTTTATTCTTCCTTTCACAGGTAGTGTTGGCAAATTGAAAATTTTCAATTGAAAATTTTCAGTGAAATGAAAATTTTTCAGAAAATTTTCAAGAGACTTTTTCAGAAAATTTTCAAATAATTTTTATTGCTAATATGATTAAAGTTGGTCATCTTACATCATCTGATAGTATTAGATACCAAAGAAAAGCATGTGGAATTGTGATACTGAATACCCATTTAAATGTTCATTCAATGCAAAAATGCATCTTGTTGCCTGCCAGAAAATTAAAGTTATATTCAAACAAAATATCTTTGAATACCTTCTATATTAAGGGCCAGTATTACAATCAACAAATAACAATAAAATCTGTTGAAGATAACAAAGCAATTTGTTGTAAGCAATTTGGTTGATTTCAAAGAAGATACTGAAGGGAGGTTGCCAATGGTGAAAACAAACTACTTGACAAATAAATCGTTATTACAGCATTGAAATAGCGGGCCTAATTACAATAAGTAGGCTATTTTAGTAACGATAATCAACAAGTGACTGGGTTGCTTTACAATACAGACACATTACCAGTAAGTTTAAGTTTAATATAAAACCCATTTTTTAAAGTACAAACATCAAGTTATAGGCCTAAATAAATAAACTAAATATTTTTTTTTTTAAATTTTCATGAAATTTTCAACAAATCAAAATTTTCTGAAAATTGCCAACACTATTCACAGGTCTCTCACACCAAGAAGTAATAACGTCGAGACAGTTTTGGCCTGACGTGGCCTTGATCACCCGACGAAGGTGGCAATATTTGTCCTGTACAAAACGCACGGTGAAAATAAATAAATAACCAACAGTTGGGTTGTTGAGCTTGGGAAGATGGACAGGAAGGAACCAACAGCTTAAAGTCCTAGTCTTTCCTCCACCTTCGTCGGGTGATCAAGGCCACGTCAGGCCAAAACTGTCTCGACGTTGTGTTTGTATCTTTTTGTGTTTCCATCGACTCCGAAGGCCGCAACTACTACAAGGTAAGCTGTTGGTGCCTTCCTATCCTTCCCCCCAAGCTCAAACCTAGCCGTTAGGCAAACTTACACATTCACACCAAGAAGTAAGATAGTGTCAAGGGAGTCAGGACCGCCCACAATTAGTTTCCAACTTAACAAGCGTGAATCACGAACGTTTGTCCCGATTATCTAGTAGGCTACAATTTGGTCGCGTTCATTTTTTTGACGGAAACCTGCTTGCGCGTTTTCTTGCACGTTACCATAAAAAAACTGACCGCAACCAAATTGTACTAGATAATCGGGAATATGGTTAGTGATTCGCGCTTGTAAAGTTGGAAACTAGGCCTAAATGTGGGCGGTCCTGATACTATCTTAGTTAGCTTGCTGTGAGAGACATATACATACGTAGCCTAAGGGAGACAGGTGAAGTGCGCTGTGAGCGACGACGTTCAGTTTGCCTATTATATCTAGCTCAACTTCAGTTAAGTGGCCGCTTTTACAAATTTGTATGATAGAATGTCAGTAATAGTACCGGTAGCCTAGATAGACCTATTTAATGAAACAGAATAGGCCTACATAAAATAGCCAACTGGTGGTTATGTGAAGTCGGAGGACATAGCTAGTCGGCTTACAAGATCGCCAAGCATGCGCGATGGCTGCGATTAATACATGTATCAATCAATGTGTACGTACTGTCATCGCACATGCTTGGCGAACTTACTCTAGTCGGCCAGCTATGTTGGGTGGTGATATGGAACGGTAGACAAAAAGCCATTGGCATGGGTCACTAACATCTTTCTACACTCAAAGACGTAACTCATTCACGACAAACAAAACACGACAGATTCTTTATTTTAACATTCTAAGAGCAATACAGATTTAAGCATATGTGACCTTGTGCTACAACAATATTAGGCTTTGACCAATGGGACGATACTGGTAGGCCTAGGACCTAGGCCTAGCCTAGGCTTAGCTACGGTCTAAGGATCTAGGCCTAGGGTCTTTAGGAACCAAACCAAGAAGTAAATTTGAGTTTATCCTCGTTCTAATTGAGCAAATAAGTATAGCCTAGCCATTAATAAGAAGTGTGTGGTTTATAATCAGATACACTGATACAGTTTTTTTTTGGTATGCGATGTGTAACTTCAGACAACGCGACAAAGATGACGTTGAAGGCTATGGTCTAACCTAGAAATCGAACTGTCAAAATAATTATTGTTACCTTTTAGGTGGTGGAGAGAGGGGATCCATTGATCCCGAAACATTGATGGCAACGTCCGCCATTTAGCTTATCTTTATACACTAGAGAAATAATATGCTGAGAAAACTCTTGGCCGTTTCAACTCTTACGACATCTAAATTTTGACACAATGGGCGAATGATGAAAGAATGGAATTCAACAGCTGGTTGTTGCAGAGCACAGCCAACTAAAGGTAAGCAAAACAACGCCGCCCTCTTTACTTTGATTCGGAATGGTATTTCTACTGCGGGAGATTCAAACCGTAAAGTAGTTCTATCTTCGCTCTTTTCTGCGGCTGGGCCTTATTATAGCCCGGTTCAAACACAAGCAACTTTGTACATTTTCTGACATTACAGCAGATAAATGGTGAAATTGATATGATGATTAACTAACACAAAGTGCCTCCGAAGAATGAAGGTTGTCTTTTGTGGAGTCAGAATAAAAAACTTGCTTTGGATATTAAAATACATATTCAAATACAAAATGAGTGGGGGGGGGGGGGCAGGTGCTAGAGGGCTACAGCCATCTCCACCCATAATCCCAGCTATAATGATCTTCTACAAATTAACATAATTTATGGTAAAAAAAGATAAAATTGTACCTTTTTTTAATATGGAGAGGCGTAACAAGTGTACAGTGAGTGTTGTGAGCGATCCGGCCAACGGTCAATGAATATTGGATAAACACAATTAATTGTAATTCTTAAGCCATTGCAAAAATATTTGACTTCTTTGGAATCTTTGGATAATTTTACAATAATAAGTAGTGCACTGCCTCCTTGATAGGGTTTCGGTTGGCGGAGCTCAGTGGCCGGAACGCTCGCAGTGCTGCAGTGTAGTCGTTTGTTGTACCCCTCCCCATGGTAGGCCTAGCCTATGATGTACAGGTATCGGTAAAGTCAGTGACCCCAAACATTCTAGTCAAATTTTCCTATTCAACACAAAATTTGTTCTAGGTACTCTAAAAATGAACCACATAGAAAACAAAGTATAAAATGCTTGCTTACAGTTTCCTGTTGTGGTTCTCCCCCCTCCAAGCACGCTACCCATTCCATGGAGTGTAGTCGGTTTCTTGACTAGACACGCGTTTTGTCTACCTTTCACTTTGTCGAGCTGCTGTTTCGGCATTTCGTCGAGCTTGTATCTCATCGAGCTGCCACACAGAGTTCCACTGCAACCTTGTGAAACTTATTATAGATGAATGAGTTGGAACCAATCTGTGATGTTGAATATGGTTGTTTTACCATTCAAGTGCTGCTCCAAGGTCCACTAGATCGCAATTACTCCGCTAGGAGTAAATCCAGTAGACCTTGGTGCTGCTCTAGGAGATCAAGGAAGGCCTTGGTGGGATTTTTCGTGTCATATAGTTGGCCGTGTTATTTTTACCAACAATATAGTTGTCCCAAGACTACCTTACACATGCTTTCGTCATAGACGACTGGTTTGTAGCCAATCAGCGATCGGTATTGGCCCGGATGTGTCTCGGGCGGTTTGCCGGTTGGCTACGACTGCCCCGGATGTGACGAAAGCAGGTGTAAACAATACTGGTAACAATGGTAGATGCCTTCTATATAGTGTGGAATTAATTTGCAAGGTCCTCTTGATCTCCGCCTAGCGGAGGCTCGTCGAACTCCCAAGTTAGGTCGTCGCAAGGGAACCAAAATCACCATTTTGGATCCCACTAAAAAACTGTTATAATAATTAAATATCCGTTGTAGATCATGTAAGACAATACTTAAAACACCTAAAAGAGAAATGTTGATAGAATACGTATAATGATTGAAGAGTATAAAATATGATAATTTTTCCTTTTTAGGAGGTAATTCTATTTGACAGATCACTTCATTTGTTTTCTTTCACATTTCTCCCATTTGAATAACATGTGATTTTTAACATTGTGGAACAGACTGTGACGACCTAACTTGGGAGTTCGACGAGCCTCCGCTAGGCGGAGATCAAGTAGACCTTGTTAATTTGCAGCAGAGCTTCGATGGCGTCAAATTTCAAGATGTCAGCACGCACAAATTTCCTCTAAAACAACCGTATAAAAAGTATACTTAATTTATACTGTAGAGATGAATATTATTTATTCTGCAATTGTGCGGCATTTTGCACAAGAGACTTTAGCATGTAATTTGCTACTTTGCATAATTGAGCAAAAATAAAAAAGATCAGACCATCAAAAGGGCGACAAACTAAATCTAAAGCGAATTTTCTTACAAAAATACAATACAATACAATACAATGTTGGCGTTCACTGTGACAGTGCTTGCCGGAAGTCAAGTCTACCATCCGATGAGACTAGGTACATGTGGACCGCACTGAGTGCGCCTTTAACAATCAGAACAACAATGCACAACAATACAATAGGCGCATCAGTGCAACCCATTGGAAAACGCCTTTAGGCCTATAAAAAAGACTCAATAGGGAACACGCGTATGAAAGTTTTAATCGATTTTTAAATACCTTGTCTCTCATTTTATAATTTTGTGTCTTTGAATTTTGAAAAACGGATCAGTCTATGCCTCAAAATAATTGGTTTAGTAACGATAAATAAAAGGGCACGAAAAACGAGCCGCCGCCATGTAGAGTGGATTTGACGTCATGGTTTTGTTCTTTGTACGCTCACCGCCTCAGCGATTGGTCTGTTACACCACATCTACAGAATCATTGCGTCACAGCCGCCTGGACGCGTTTCAGATCCCCGAGTTTAAACTTCAATAAATGCGAACACATTAAACCCACTTAAAAAATTCTTTTTTACTTAGGACTTGCATTAATATACTTTTTGTATCTGATACTATTAAACTAAGTGTTTGGTTTAACAAAAAAAATCGTACGTGTGTTGCCTATTGAGGTGGTTGTGACATCACAGGCATACAAACAATGTGTTGTGTTTGGGCAATTATTATGAAGAATTAACACAAATTAGCTCTTTTAGTGGGAATTAGATGGCGCAAATTTGCTACTTTGCATAATTGAGAAAAAATAAAAAAGATCAGACCGTCAAAAGGGCGACAAACTAAATCTAAACCAAATTTTCTTACATTTAGCATTCATAGTTTCAACTAAATAAGCACATGCTTTTTTAGTTACGGTCTAAGAAAATAGATGAAATAAAAAATAAAATCATGTTAAGAGATCTTTGTATTTATTTATTTAATACAAATAGTTTATGTATTACATCATGATGGTTTCATTGGTAATATTATTTACAACCTGTTACAACTCGACGTACCATAGGTACAATAAAAAGAAGCAAAACAAATAATATTACATAATATAATGTACGTGACAAACAAATTATTATTTCGTGACACAGAATCAAAAATAAATTCTTTTAAGAAACATCAAGGACTACCCAAGGTGATACATACATTTTTCCTTACAGTACTACCTAGATACCTATTTACAGGAGTTTGTCCTCGGTTCACCGCAACAAACATCTTCAGTCATCAATACCATCAGTCCAGTAACTAAACATTTTCCAGCAACATGAGTGATGTATGTTTTTGTCTCCACATCTCCAATGACGGCAAACCTTCGGTAACGTTTTTGAGTCAACCCGTTGTCTTTTCCCACAATGGCTATACACTTACTTATATTTCTGATCCAATAAACATATTTTAGGTCAGTTTAAAAGCAAAGGGAACGTGTACTCCGGGTATCTTTATTTTTTTATTTATTAAATCATAATAAGCAGGACATACTAAATAATAATTTGACAAATAGGCATAAGCTTACGCGCAATTGTTGGCATTGGGACCACAATCATGGCAAAATAGTTTTTCCGCAATCGGTATCGACCATGGCCTAGTACAGTGGGTAAGGCAAGAGGTGATAGGATAAAGAACGTAAACATTAGATAGCGTTTTCCACTGGCAGTACCGAGTGTGACTTGCATGTTCCATTGGTGACTGCCAGTTGCACTTTCTTTCGTTAAGTCAGTGCGGCGTTTCCAGGGGAAATTATACACCATGATAAAACTGCTATGCGTTTTACTAGTTGGATAGTGAAGCTGAAATCAAACCGACACCTAAGCGAAACATAAAACAGTGGAAAATATTGTTACCACTACTCTGATCTAGACATAGCAGGGCATTATTAAGTTTTAGGTTATGTTTACTCTTTTTTGTTGCACTGACAAGAAGGTTCCACTGCGCATCATGTCGAACTCTGTGGGGCCCAGTGGAAAACGCCAAGAGAAATGCTGCGTGCGTGTTAGGGATGGGAAAAACCAGCGATTTTCCTAAGGGTTAAACCCATAAACTAATCGCGTTTAAAGGGTTAACCGCCCCCCCCCCCCCCCCCCTCCAAAGACTGTTTAAAATTCTGACTTAAAGTAATCCCAACACTTCATAAATGATCCTTTGTTCTCCCTCACAGCTGTCAAGAAGACACTTGAAGTCTTGTTGATACTTGGGAGCTATGATGAATGAGGGTCATTTAACCCCCCCCCCCCCCCCCCCTTTGAATACATTACATTATATGTACAATGTAACCACATTTGAATGAAAGGGGGTTCTGCGTGCATGTTAGGGATGGGAAAACCAGCAATTTTCCTAAGGGTTTAATTAAACCCATAAACTAATCGCGTTTAAAAGGGTTAACCGCCCCCCCCCCCCCCCCAAAAAAAAAACTCTGTTTAAAATTCTGATTTAAAGTAATCCCAACACTTCATAAATGATCCCTTGTTCTCCCTCACAGCTGTCAAGAAGACACTTGAAGTCTTGTTGATACTTGGGAGCTATGATGAACGAGGGTCATTCGACCCCCACCCCCCCCTAGTTTGAATACATTACATTGTAACATATATGGAAGGCGGATAGGGTTGGATCTAGGAAGCTTGGTAAAAAGAAGAAATGGTTTTTAGAAAAGAAAGATTGTTGAAGTTTGTTGATCAGGTTGCTAGGGAAGAGTAGTCAGTGAGTCTTGGTGTTGGAAGGAAGACTGACAGTATGGTTGTGTCGGTCAAGGAAATGAATATGGGTTAGGAAATCATTCAGTGAAGTTGTTGTTGAGTTGAGAAAAATAACAAGATAAAAAAACTTAGTGTTGTTTAAAAAGGTGTCAGTGGAGGACTGGTTTTTGTGTGTGTGACGCCCACGACAGCTGCTTCGGGACGACGAAACAGGCCTGTTTCGAAGTGCGACGGTTGTTCGTGAGGTAAACATCAAGCCATCAAACGAGTAAGTAATGTAATATCGACTGAGCTAGTTATATAAAATAATAATTTGTCTACTTGAGATACCGGGCTAGACAGTATTTGACAATTTGGCGCTCCAACGTGTAGGGCTCGGTCTACTACAACGACCGAGATGGTAGATGTCTGTCCATAGGCTTAGATCAATATTAGGCTAGAGAAGTTTGTCTAGGGAAAGTGTTACCAAATTTTAGTAAATCGGCAGATCAGATTCGAGATTGTCCATAGGTTGATACGTATGATTGTGTGAATGTATGAATAGACTAGTGGAGGTTCAAGAAAATTTGGAGTAGCAAAGAGTGGTTAAAGTATGGAGAGGGAGCTTGATGATATTGAAGGAAGTGAATATGAGGGGTTAAGAGTGGAGAGGGAGCTTGACGATATTGAAGGGAGCTTGATGATGGATGGACCAGATGAGGATGGAGATATCAAGAGCATGATAAGGAATTTAATGAGGATGCAAGTAGGTGTGACAGCCAAGATCACGGAGATGAAGAAAGGGCAGGATGGACAAGCTAGGGCTTTGGAAGAGATGAAGAAAGGGCAGGATAAACAAGCTAGGGCTTTGGAAGAGATGAAGAGGAATATGGTTAAACAGGTAGATATGGAGAAGATGATGGGAGACATGACCGCGGAAATGAAAACGATATTTTTGGTAAAGCAGGTGGATGTAGGAGATGTAAAGAAAGAAAAAGATTTGAGAAGCGTAGGAGAGGTAGGAAGTGGAAAAATAGATGTTGTGAAAGAGATTGTTGAAGAGCAAGTAGGCTGGTTGGATAATAAGGAAGATGTGGAGATAGTTGAGAAGCAAGGTGACAAGTTTGATGATAAGCAAGATGTGGAGATAGTTGAGGAGCAAGATGAGATGAGGTTTGATAAGAAAGACGTGGTTGTTACAGAGCAACAGATAGATAAAGTGGTGGATAAATATGTGGAGATAGATGAGGAGTACAAGGATGCTGTGGTTGGTGAGGAAAGTAATGATTTGACTGTAGGGCAGAAAGATGATTCCAGGGTCAATAATGAGAGGGAGTGGGTTTGTTATGAGAAAGAATGGATGATGGTAGGAAGAGACTGGAGTAAGTTTAGAGGTGGAACTGTTGAAACTCTCGTAAAGGTAGGCCTATGGTAAAAAAAAAAAAATTTCGGGGATGTTAAATTGAAACCGTACAAAATGTTTATAGAATAAACTTGTTCTGTATGTGTTGGTGGATTTCATGTTGGTAGTAATGTGGTTAAATGTTTGTTTCGTTGCTGTATTGTGATCGGTCGACATTTTGTCTTGGGTTCGATGTTCTTTTGGTTGCCATAGGTATGTTTTTTTTCCATTTTTGTGGAACGACATTCAAATTGCGACAAAAAATTAAAAAAACATGGGGGGTAATTGTCGTAATAGTGTTTTTCGAGCGTTGTCATAATAGTGTTGTCGTAATAGCGTTGTCATAATAGTCTTGTCATGTCATAGTGTTGTCGAGAAGTTTAAAAAAATATTATTTTATTCACTGGGTGGATTTTTTTTATAGTAAGTCAGACATTGTTGGGAATTACAGAGTGGCATTGTTGAGGTATTGTCAAACTTTGACCATAGTTGGAGTGTTGATGAAGTGGTCAGTATGAATGGAGGATATATTCGTTTAGGGGATGGTCATTTGGGGTATAATTATTTCTATATTTATCGTTAAAATGACAAATATAAGAAATAGGGGGGTAATTGTAACATATATGGAAGGCGGATAGGGTTGGATCTAGGAAGCTTGGTAAAAAGAAGAAATGGTTTTTAGAAAAGAAAGATTGTTGAAGTTTGTTGATCAGGTTGCTAGGGAAGAGTAGTCAGTGAGTCTTGGTGTTGGAAGGAAGACTGACAGTATGGTTGTGTCGGTCAAGGAAATGAATATGGGTTAGGAAATCATTCAGTGAAGTTGTTGTTGAGTTGAGAAAAATAACAAGATAAAAAAACTTAGTGTTGTT
The DNA here is from genome assembly GCA_945910005.1 of Isoperla grammatica. Taxonomy (NCBI): domain Eukaryota; kingdom Metazoa; phylum Arthropoda; class Insecta; order Plecoptera; family Perlodidae; genus Isoperla; species Isoperla grammatica. Next base: position 38,077,899 of record OX246749.1, read on the forward strand.
TAAAAAGGTGTCAGTGGAGGACTGGTTTTTGTGTGTGTGACGCCCACGACAGCTGCTTCGGGACGACGAAACAGGCCTGTTTCGAAGTGCGACGGTTGTTCGTGAGGTAAACATCAAGCCATCAAACGAGTAAGTAATGTAATATCGACTGAGCTAGTTATATAAAATAATAATTTGTCTACTTGAGATACCGGGCTAGACAGTATTTGACAACATTATATGAACAATGTAACCACGTTTTAATGAAAGGGGGTTCTGCGTGCATGTTAGGGATGGGAAAACCAGCAATTTTCCTAAGGGTTTAATTAAACCCATAAACTAATCGCGTTTAAAAGGGTTAACCGCCCCCCCCCCCCCCCCCAAAGACTGTTTAAAATTCTGACTTAAAGTAATCCCAACACTTCATAAATGATCCTTTGTTCTCCCTCACAGCTGTCAAGAAGACACTTGAAGTCTTGTTGATACTTGGGAGCTATGATGAATGAGGGTCATTTAACCCCCCCCCCCCCCCCCCTTTGAATACATTACATTATATGTACAATGTAACCACATTTGAATGAAAGGGGGTTCTGCGTGCATGTTAGGGATGGGAAAACCAGCAATTTTCCTAAGGGTTTAATTAAACCCATAAACTAATCGCGTTTAAAAGGGTTAACCGCCCCCCCCCCCCCCCCAAAAAAAAAAACTCTGTTTAAAATTCTGATTTAAAGTAATCCCAACACTTCATAAATGATCCCTTGTTCTCCCTCACAGCTGTCAAGAAGACACTTAAAGTCTTGTTGATACTTGGGAGCTATGATGAATGAGGGTCATTTAACCCCCCCCCCCCCCAGTTTGAATACATTACATTATATGTACAATGTAACCACGTTCGAATGAAAGGGGGTTTACTGTGTATTACAGATACCTTAGGCCTTTATACAGAAAGAGAAATACATTGCATATACGTATATGAAGCTTTCCATTTCCTCTGCGACCATTAGCGTAAAAACGTTCCATCGGCACAAAGAGCATTGCGAGCGGTCCGGCCAACAGTCACTGGATATTAGATACACTACAACTTTCACAAAAACAATAAGAACTCCAAATTTCCATAGACTTACAACTATCCGGACATGCAGCATGGTCGGGAAACGCGTCTGCGATTCTAATTACCGGTTTTCGATAATCGCTAAGCAAGCCAATGGCACATCAACAGTCACGTCAACAATGTGAACAATGTGAAAATCCCAAACTTGAATGTTTAAATGGCCGCCCACCACCTGCTTTCGTGGATATTTTAGTGGTACGTTGATTTCCTAGCAGATTCAGGTCCAATAACGAAGTCACTACGTATTATTATAAGCCCATGGTGAAACTATTTGACTTCTTTGGAATCGATGGATACTTTTTGCACTGCCTCATCGAGCAGGTTTCGGTTACTTCTAGCGGTCGTTGCTCAATGGCTGGAATGCTCGCTCGCAATTCTGCAGTGTAGCCATTTGTTGATTTACTACTTTACTTTTTGTTGATTTGCCTCCCCATACGATTCCAATGTCAACAATTGTGCGTAGGCCTTTACACAAGTAGGCGAGAGTGGGGGGCAAACAATACCTTAAGGTAAATAATTGAAAAAGATATGGTTATTTTAAATAAAAGTGGCTCAAACCTCCCCTCTCCCCCCTACTTTAACCTCGATGTAATTAAAAATAATGAATGTGTAGGTTCATAAGCTAGGTAAGTAAATATTATGAGTTATGCTTGATTTACTTTTGCAAAATATGTACATATTAAATATTTATGGTGATAAAAAAAATGGTATGTACTATTGTATCTCTACAAAATATATATACATGACAAACAAACTTAACAACACTATAGGCCTCAATCTGTCTTGAGAAAATAGTCAGTCATGTAGGCTTTATGCTTTTAGAGGGGTTCTGATTAAACCATCTAAATTAAAAATGAAGTGGAAATGCCCACCTAGTGGTTTATAGCAAGTTGGCATACAAGAATAAAGTATTGGGACATTGGCTGCCAGCCAAATCACGTAAGGGTCGGTTGGGAGTCGCAACAAACATGACGGCACTGCTTTCTCTACAGCTAATACACTGATATGAGAGACCGTATGACAGGTAGAGTGCGCTGTGAGCGATGACGTTCAGTTTACCTATTCTATTATATCTAGCCCAGCTTCACTTAAGTGCTCCAAATCTTATATGGCTAATATATTATTTACAGTAATTTTTATTATTGACATACTTAAGCACTTAAAACTGAATTATTAATGAGTGTCATGTAATTAAAATAACAATCTGGACCCTTATTCTATAACTCCACCGAAACGGATTCGGTCGGAAATTACAACAATTTTGGCCGAAATGGAAACAATTGCAGTTCCACAACAATATAACTGACACAATAATTTCCAATTAGTATTGTTATTATTTCTCAATTGTTTCCATTTCGGCCCGAATCCATTTCGGGAGTTTTATAGAATAGGGGTCCAGCCCAAGAATCCAGAAAACAAGTGAAACCTAGTACAATGGTTGACGGAATAACACAGTATACAACACTTTTCGCGTGAGGGTAAGGTTAAGCCGTCCCACAGCCATCTGTATTTCCACGACATCATTATTGCATGCGTCAAGTGAGGGCATACTGACATTTGTGTGGGTGTGAACGCTCGCAGCGCTGCTGTCATACGGTCTCCCATACTATACCGTAGATGGAAATGACGTTTACTAATGGTGTTATGCATTGCTACTGGCACTCACGGTTTACTCTGAAAAGAGACTGTGCACATTCTGATGGCGACAAAATTAACTAATACACAGCTGGTATATAGCTCTCAATAGGGAACCCGCAACTAACGTCACATCAGGACTACAACAATGGAACAAATGAATTGAACTGATGGACCAACAATCAGCTGTCAAAATAATAAAATTGCAACCATAGAAATAAAAACAAGTGTAGCAATAGTAACTGCTCGCCATTTAAAACTTTTAATCATAGACAACGACTACGTTAAAGTTTTGTACGTGTATTTGTTTGTTTTTTGTTTTGTTTTCCAAAATCAGAAGAAATTATTTTTTGACAGCTTGTTGTTTGTCCATCGATTCAATTCATTGGTTTCATTGTTGTCTTTTGGTGTTGCTAGTGCTCTATTGTTGAGCCTAAAACGGTGCAGACAATGTTAAACCTTAACAAAACACTATCTCTCGACAGTTTTAGTGGTGTATATAAAACTACGCTATTAATGTTGTAGTAAATAAAGGGATGGGTTTCATAGTCCGCTGCAATAAAGTGTCAATTTGGAAAGTATAACCACATTTTTCCACCATGATATAAATAATCAATCCGTGGATGGGGAAACGATTGACACTTCTTTCTATTCTTTTGCCAGTCTTTACATTTCTGCATATCCATGACAATGCAACCTGAATGATAATACAGTAGTAGCCTATTACATATTTTGTGTTTTACCAATCTTTTGGTAACGGCGATACCCGGGCAGTTTAAAATCATGAAGTATCATAAACATTTTACTCCTCTCACGAACTGCCGCGGTTTCGCGATACCGGCACAGTATAAGGAGCATACAGTAGCGAAACTTGGGCGATATATTCCATCGGCAAACTCCTGCGCGCGCAGCTACGGTCGCCCTGGCGGCGAGTTATCCGAGTTAGCTCATATTGTGGGCGTGGAGCGGGGCGGGGCTGGGGGGGGGGGGGGGGGGGGCGAGGAGGTAACCCTCTCCCCCTCCCCCAGGTCTCGTTGAGTTTGGTCTAACCCACCGCTACGAACGCCACCCGCTTCCGTGCCACAAGTCGTCTGCTGTGCCAGGCATAGTACTTTCGTTACTGTATAGTCCTTATACTGTGATACCGGCCTTACTTACATAGTACGACAATCCTTTGTACTATAGTTTTTAAGGCTGCACAGTGGGCAAGTCGAGAATAGTTCCCGCAGATATTTCTTCTCAAAGGCCGGCTCGACTTGGTTCTAGACTGTTTCATTCGATGTCATTTAACCTAGTTGTAGATAAGTACTAAATTATAATTTATAATCGTCGAGTGCGTACCTAGTGTGGGATAGAGGCCCAACGTCAGCGGCTGTTCACCTACCGTTATGTAAAGTAACATGCACACTAGTAGACTATAGTAGCCGCCACTTTTAGTCGGAACCAAACCTGATGCTGAAGACGGAGCATCAATTCAATGCTGAAAACTGTTCTCAGTGTTGCCCGATCCACCCTACCTTCCTTGAAGAGACGCGTGCGTTACGGTGCATCGCCCCCCTCCCCCGTACTGACAAGGGAGATGCGACAACACAGTTTTGCGAGAAAAACATCTGCTCAAGATTGCATTCTAATTGGCTGGTCAGGTAGTGGCCCTCACTCCTCGCGGACCGCTGTGACCACGTGCAGCGCACAAAAGTAGCCCTTATGAACAATATTTTCAAACAACCGCGTAGACAAACCCAACGTTCCTAATAAAGTCGCTTCCGGTTTGGTTCCGACTAAGAGTGGTGTCCACTATAGTAGCAGAATATAGGCGTATGCGGTGATAGCAAATCACATGCGCAGCATCGTTTCGTATCTTGTGTTGTCACGCACTCAACGATATAATATACCTATCTAGACTGTCTTGAAATTTAATGTCTCGAAATTTCCCTCCGAAATGACCTCCGAATTTCCTTGACATTTCTAAAGTACGTTCACTCGGGGGATTAATCTAAAATAATAAATCCACCTTTTAGAACAATTTTGCGTAAATTCGTTCGTTGTTAAAAGCCGCCGCCAAAGTCGGGGCAATTTTTAACAAGATTCATTTTCTTGCACGATCTCGAATTTCGCTCCAAAATTCATGAGCAGAGATCGAAGATTCTCCTCGGTCTCGCTCGACTCCAAAATTAAAATATGCCAGCTTGCACAGTCCAAATAATTTTCAGCCAGGTTCGTTTGTAGTCGAGCAAAATAATTATAATCCCTGCATTGTACGACGAGACGACGAGATGAAGAATGTCATGAAAAAGACAACGGTTATATTAATCTTTGTGTAACGATGTTCCGAGTACACGTTTACGTTTCCAAAAACACTCGTCAACGACTCCGGCCGTTTACCGACGTTAAATCGAAGCAGTCTTTAAAAAGTTTCGAGAGATCACGTGTTTGATGTTCACCTACGAGGCAAAATTCAAGAAATTCAACTTCTCTTTCGACTGTGATCAAAAAAAAAAAAGAATCTATTCACATTTCATCGTTTCCAGCTGCTTTAATGAATGACATCCGTTGAAAAACAAAACTCTTACTGGTACGTCAAGCTCAAACAATTCTCAGAGAATTACAATGAACACTAAAGTTACGCCTTCTTTAATCATATCATAATAATAATAATAATAATATTAATTGTTGTTATATTACTTTTAAAGGCTGGTCCACACAGATTTTTTAAGCATAACATTTAAGGTTTTAAGACGTTGTTGCCAAGAACAACAATGAAAACAATCTCTTAAAACTAAAACTTTGTGTGAACGCCAGTAGGCCTACGTGTTTCCTATGATCCAACTTTACGACTACGCGTTAAACCTTAAATCTTATGCTTACAAAATCTGTGTGGACCAGCCCTAACATGCAAATATACTATGCTCCTTAAGTGATAAGTGTTCTGAAATTAGATATATATCGAAGTAGGTAATGAAGGAAAAACTTTGTACACTTTGCGTCCGCTGCAACGCACTTTACGTAGGTAGTTAAACTGTATGTATATGTTTGTATAGGGCTCGATCCTTTTCACGTCGTCAATGTCAGTTCCGTTCTGTTTGCAGCACGGGGGACGGTACAAACATGATGCAGTCTGACAGGTGACAGCGCTGCTAAATATATATTCTGTTTCAAGATTTCAAAGCCCAGATCAAATTCATTCCCGTGACAAAGTTTATAAAGTTTACGTAAAAAATATTACAAACATAAACCTCGGTCAGAATTGGAGTGGCGACATTATTTAAAATATGCAGTCACCTCGATCAGACGTGAACATTCCTACGCCGTCTTCGTAACGTTTGTACCGCCCGCCACACAAAGTTCGTCTCGAAACATCATCCGCGCCGGCAGTAAAGTGAGTGGACTCCTCAAAGGGAGGATTATTTCCCGTTCCACTGTGCTTACAACGGTCGAGCTCGTCACAGGCAAGGATGCACAGCTTTGAAAAAGTGGCCAACGGACGTCCACGGGTCCTGCTTGACAATTATAGCGAAGAGGTTCGCCATTACCCCGAGATAGGGGTCCGTGAAAACAGTTTTATTTTACAGTAAATTTCGTTTTTCAAGTAACAAATTTCGGTGTTATTCAAGAAAAGCTGTATTTTGACTGTTTTATCCATATTCCCTAGATTTTCACGCATGTAGCATTTCATTTACAACTTACTCGTGGGTGCTTTATCTACGAGAAGTTTGAATATCCAGTTATACAGTGTTCCTTGAGACACTTTATTTTTGCCAGATTGTCTTAACCGGGGAAAAAAAGGAAAAATTGAGCTTATAATTCAAAATCTCTGATTTTTCATCTTTTTCGTCATTAAAAACACGAATAATACGAATTTCGGTGTTATTCCCCGATTTATACGAATTTCGATGTTTGGCGGTGATTCAATTTTGACATTTTCATGTTTAAAATCGATCAATTCATGCTCGTTTTGTGAAATAAAATGATTCCTACATATTTCAGTGGTATCGTCAGAGGCAGGAGTTTATGGTATTAACGATAAACGCGATTTTCTTAGAAATTGTTTTATAACTACAGATGTGGACGTTTTAGGTACTTGTGGTGCTGGAAATGACATTTTTTTTCGCGCGAATTTTCGCGATTTTTAAGTATAGCCGCGATTTGAGCGATTCTACCCATTATTCACGAATAACGTTGGAATAAAATAAATTAATGACAAATTTGCGATTTACCGTCCAATTTTTACGTTTTTGTGACAACAGTCACGTCACGGCCGCACGGCGTCCTCGGCAACGCACTGTAATTTGGAGACATAGATTAAGGAAACTAGTGTGAGTAGGCATACAATAAGTGTTTACTGTTTTACGTAAGCATACTCAGTGATTCATTGATTAATTAATGTGTTTATAGTTGTGCTATGTACCTAATAAATGCAGGTTGATACATATTTGTGTTCTAATTTTTAGCCTATGCATTTTCCATGGTCCCAAAGTAGCCAAAAATAGAAAAAAATTAACACCGCTATAAAAACGATTTTATCCAAAATATTCAACACCAATTCACCACCTTTTTAAATCTTAAAAACGAAATATTCAAAACATTTTCACCATAAACTCCTGCCTCTGGGTATCGTCATTCGCGAAATACACGGACCTCTACCCCGAGACGATTCTCTGGTTGTCCTCGAAAGCGTTGAAAGTCCACGCGATTCGGAGTTGTCTCTTTACCCTGCTAGAAGATAAGTGATCTGCAAAATAAAGGCGACGACCAACATCCTTTTTTTTTGTCCTGTGCAGAGTTGGCCTCTTCAACCATTCTTCTTTGGGTACAGTCCGAAACCTGCTGAGAATGCTTAAAGCATGCTTGGCCCGTACCGAAAACTATTGAAAGTGCTTTACCCAGCGTTCCGAAACCTCATTCGTGAGCATATTCAGCACGCTCAATATGCCCGAGATTTTCAGTTGAGCATCTTCAGCATAAGGTGGTTTTTGGCGGCATTTTAAAAATGCCTTTTATACGGACCTAACCTTGGGCTTAACCTAAGTGTAAAATTGCGCCAAAATCATATGTTTGCACGTGTATTAGAGCCTCAGAGTATATTTAATTGATTTGACTTACGCCTCTATCAACCTTTTTAATTTTACTAAACTGTTTGACAGCTAATGTAGTGGGCGTGGCAAAACGACCTTGCGCCTGATTGGCCTAAACAACCATGCCTATGCTTGAAGTGTTCCGTAAGTATATCGTGCATATAGATGCTTTAACGTGCTGGAGAATGCCAGGGGCAAAGCATTCTCAGCAGGTTTCGGACCGTACCCTTTTTGGCTATCCAATACAAGGACCGACATCTTCGATCTCCGACAATTTACGAACCGATCGCGTTTCGCCGGCGCGGACGTAAATTCGAGACGAACTTTAGCGCGATCGTCTTGGAACGAGCCCTACGTGTGTGTGTGTGTGAGTGTGTGTGTGGCTCAGTCCGCGTACACTATGAACTGTTGATTGTCGACGTCCGACACCTCCACCTGGACGAACTGTGGCGCTTGGAGGGGCTGCGCGTGTATCGTCGGCACGTTGCGAGACATCTGGTTCCGGGATCTGAAAAAACACCACGTTTACACCGGGCATGTCTTTTTCTCGTCGTAAATGCCCACATTCGGCTTGTCGGCAGGGTGGATGATTTTTTTGATTTAAATCAGATTTTTTTTATTTAAATCGATTTCTTGATTTAAATCAGATTTTTTTGATTTTTTTCGATTTAAATCAGATTTTAATTGATTTAAATCAACAATAAGAAGTGTTTCACAAAAGGGATAATCAACTGGTTAATTGCAATTGCCAACAAACAATACTAATTGACAGGAAATAAACAAATACATTTTCATTTTTCATATAATATGCGATTATGGTCTTCGAGGGAAATTGTAAATGAGATATATGCCTAGTTATGCTGGTAAGTTTTTTTGATGATTTAAATCAATGATTTTTATTAAAAAAATCATTTGATTTAAATCTGATTTAAATCAATTCCACTCTGGTAGAGAGAGGCTTTTACTGATAGGGGGGGGATTTCAACTACTGTATTTTCCATATCAACTAGCACAGCAGCAAATTTTGGGTTCAATCGCGGCTGGTTTATTGCTCTCTTTGTACCCGAGGTTGTAAACTTCAATCACGTTGACAGTTTCTCCGACCAGCAAGAAGGGTAGATGCGTAGCTTCCAAAATCAAGTGACCTCCAATTATTTTGTCTTCGAAATAAATAACCTAAAATCCAAGTTAACATCACGTACCGAATTTGAAGGTCGCTCAAGTTAATAATTAAAACTAATAATTGTGTTTAATTGTTGATACAGTGGGGGTAGTAAGGTATTTTTTGCGCTGTCGTTGGAGGTCAATATGGTTTGGAGCTGCCTGTACTACAAGGGATGGTGAGTACTTTGCGGAAGGAAGGCATGATCGACATGTATGGTCTCTAACAACACCAACAACTTCTTTTGAGGTTTGATTTTACAACTGTGTAGGTTGAAATGGAAAATACAGTAGTTCGGCACTCATAAATGCTCACATTTGGCTTGTCGGCCATCATGTTAGATCTGGTCAACCACAGTAGAGAGAGGCTTCCTAACGCAATGACGCCATTACAGAGGGGGGGGGGGGGGGGGGAGGGGGGATTTCAACTGGTTCAACGGCCACTCGGAGGGGCGGGAAGGGGGATAAAATTTCTTCATTTAGGGTTTTAAGAATTGGGTATCCGAATTTTCCTACCCTTTGATATATTCCTAATACATACCTGCCAACTTATCAAAACTGAAAATAGGGAGATTTATAAAAAAAGAAACATAGCCTTTATGGTATTGGCGGGCCTATTGCGAAAACGTAATTCATCAAAGACAAAAAGAAGAAAGACAAAAAATAGTTATAAACAGTGAAAAATAGCAATAACAGTGCATGTACCAGGACTGGTTTTGGAGAAAAATTACGTGAGTGGGCAGAGTTTGAACTCACTGCACACTGGGCATCAAGATATTGGCGGTCAAGCTTCGAAAAAATTCCAACCTTTAGGTCCGAAAATACAAAAATTGATCTATTTACAGTAAAATACTTGAAAATTCATGAAAATCGTACAAATTCTGTGCCAAATCGGGAAATCGGAAAATAAGGTTAAAAATCGGGCATTTCCTGACTAAATTGGGAAAGTTGGCAGGTACGCTAATATACAAAACTCTCTAAACCTAGGAATATTACTCACTTGGCCTTGGCGTGTGTGAGAATGTGTGACTTGAGGTTGGTGGACTGGGCAAACTTCTTGTTACAGCCGTCGAACGGACAGACGTACGGTCGGTCCCCGGTGTGGATCCTGACGTGGGTGCGGAGGTTGAAGTCGAGGGAGAACCGCTTGCCGCATCCCTCGAACGTGCACTGCGGAACAGAGATAGGTATTAGGGTTGCCAACTCTCCCGGGAAGTCCCGTTTTCCACTGTGATTTCCCGCTTCCCGTATCAACTCTACACGGGGATCAGTTTTCCCATATTTTCACAATTTGTTTTAAAATACACATTTCGTTAACTTCCGCCTACTAACAGTACACAGTTTCCAGCATTTGAGCATTTTGAACTTAAAGTCTAATGTTGAGACAATTTGTTTCATTATTATTTATAAATGGTACATAAATGGTTAGACAACAGAAACAGATCAACCAGCTGAGTTACAAGTTGTTGGTATTTATTCTCTTTCGTGTCAAAAATTTTAGAATTATTTAAAAAGGGATATTTAAAGGTTCTACGACAAAATGTAGAGGTAACTAGCTTAAACTATAGATATTAATTCAGTTGACCCTCCCAAATTAAACATTAATTGAATGAGAAAATTACACCTGCAAAGTTAATATCCCTAAACTTATTTCATTTTCTGGGACCTAACGTCTATTATAGAAAAACATGATTGCGCCTGCGGCGATTTGGCCTTCGGCAACTGGGACCTCGCCTTCCTCTTTCCCTCTACATTTCACATCAATTTTAAAATTCCCGTATTTTCATATTCAATAGTTGGCAACCCTAATAGGTATACTGGCGACGCCGTAAGAAGCGAGGTGTCCCCTAAAATTCTGAGAAGAGACGGTAGCTCCACACGGTCTATTTCGACGGTATTCAACTCGGGATTTCCCGACAGCTGCATTGTTATTGTTCACTGCATCGACTGCACCAACCGTGAATGGAATGCGACCCCACCACGTCTGACAACATGCGGGCGATATTATCACTACAATACCCGAGGCAGGAGAACGGGATGCAACTAGATTTAGGTTGGTAGTTGTCACACGCGTCACTTTGACACTATTACATAATCTGTGACGACAACACCTTGCAAGTTAACGCGACGCGACTATACCGTATATATAGGGTGTATTGCATGTATGTATTGTGTATATTGGTGTATTGCCGAATGGCAGCCATACCGGGTGCCACAATGTCACATGATTGGTACTTGAATTAAATTCAATTTCAGATCAATTTATTCCCATCATTGATCCCTGATAGTGTTTTCTAGTGTTCCTATATGATAAAAATAATAATAATAATAATAATAATAATAATAATAATAATAATAATAATAATAATAATAATAATAATAGGCTAATAATAATATTGGCCCTCTATCCAACTTTACAGTCGGATTTGAACGGATATACATTAGTAAGTCAAGTATACTAGGCCTGAAGAAAACGGTTATTTTAGGCCTATTATGCCGCTCTTCGCACATCTCGGAAGAGATTTAGACCATGCAATGTATTTTGTCATGTCTATAGAAGAAATTTATCGATCTATCTATCTATCAAGTAAGTAAGAGAAGGAAGCACATATTTTAGTGGATAGGGAGTATGCAATAACGTCATTTCCGGTATCGCATGGTGGCCATACTAAGGTACTCTGTAAACATTTGTTTACGTTCTTCCGACACTTCATTGTTGCAATATTGCAGATGTCCTTTGACTGACACATCAACTGTTTTCAAACAAAGTTTCTGTATTATGACTAAAAACAAAAAAAGCACGCGTAAACTCTGTTTGAAGACAATCATTTGCATGTTTTATCATTTGTTTTCATTGTTGTTATCATTTTCTTGAACTTTTACCTGCACACATCAATCTAAACGGCTTAAAACTGTGATTTTTCCTGGATAACCTATGTGTCTTCTATTGACAGAACGAAGGTAAACAAGCAATGTGTACCTCATAATGGCCGCCACGTGACGTCTATTGAATATTCCCTATAGCTAGGAAGAAAAATGATTGAAAAATCAAACTTTCCACATAGGGGAAAAAAAAACAGTAGTTATTACCTGGAAGGGCTTCTCGCCGGTGTGTACCAGCTGGTGGCGCTTGAGCTTGGAGCTCTCCACGAACGCCTTGCCGCACTCTGCGCAGACGTGGACGCGAGGGCCGTGCGTGTGCAGGTGTTTCCGCATGGCCGAGTTGTCGCGGAACATCTTGGCGCATCCCTTGTGCGGACACGCGATGGTCCGGTCGATGCCGCCCTCCATGGAGCCGCCGCCGCCCCCCCCACCCCCCTGCTTCTTGATCTTCATCTTGTGGCCGGGCCTGACAACAACAGATTATCAATCAATCAAATATAGCTTTTATTCGTTACTCTGTTTACATTTAACTAGGAAAACGCTCTGTTTGACGCGTTGATAAGCGAGCGCGTCAATATCTACGAACTTTCTGGCGAAAAGTTTTCAATGCTAATTCGAACAACAATTAACAACAATTCAAGAATGCGCATTGCAAAAATTGTTCTTATTTCCATGGCTATTATACTTTCCGACATTGTTGAATGCAGTGCAATTTGCGTTGCTAAGAATTTTCGTTGTCATTCTGTCTAGTGTTTTCGCGGCGGTCCGCCACCGTTACTAACAGATCGAGTGTAACTTTGTAACTTTTCGAACGATTTTGCCTCAAAACTATACACCTTCAATTCACATCGAGGCTTGTGGATGGTCCAAATTTCAAGTTGATCGGACTTTCCGTTCGACCGCTATCGACAGACATAAAAACAAAACAAAAAACAAACAGAATGAAGTGCCATAAGTCTAGTACACACAAAAAAAAAACAAAAAAAAAAACAGAACAAAGTGCCATAAGAGTCTGGTGGAGACGCTCGCTTCGCTCGCTTAATTATTATATTATTATTTATTTATCTATAGATTATTTGTATTTATTTATTTATAGATAGATATAGATTATTATTTATTTATAGATATTATTATTTATCTTCTATTATTTATTTATTTATTTTATAGCTTTTATTCGTTACTCTGTTTACATTTAATTACAATATCATATCATGCAATGTCAAACCACTAGAGATGCAAGTTTTTCGCAATGCGCGATAAAACCAAAAGTGTAACAAAACACTCCAGAGTGCTGGTTTCAACATTTCTTTACGTTTTGCGTCACTGGGATTCAGATTCAAATCGCGAAATAACACCATAAAATGCTTATAAAACGAATTATGAGTTTATCCGCGATATAACACCATAATTGCCACTTTCTAGCAAAATAACACCATTATTAACAGTAATTCGTAATTTTGTATTCCCTTCCGTTCAAATCTTCACAAGAATTACGAGATAAAAAGCGAAAATAAGCAGTCCGCATCATCACCACTTACTTCTCTGTAGTCTAATCTAATATGTGACGCCCATCACTATGTATATACATTTAGGGCCATACACATTTATAGTTTAGAAAATGTAACCTTTTTTAGTTTTATCAATGATTTTATGTAAAAACATGGTTTTCGATTAAAAAAACAATAACACCACAAAACACCATAATTCTCAATTTCTCAAACGAAAAGTGAAGAAAAATAAAACCATTTTCTTGCATCTCTACAAATCACACATCAAATCGGCAGCAGAACAAGGAACCAAGCTGAACTGGAGGGAACAAGGAAGAGGGAAGAAATGGGAAAATTACACAACAAAAACCACTCACTCGGAGAACGAAATACACCAAAAGAAAAGTGGAAACTGCCCAATTTCGACTGAATACCGGACATGACCTCCTAAAGCCGCACCTCCATAGAATAGGGCTGGCTGCGGACGGCGTGTGTGATCTGTGTGGGAAGGAGGAGCAGACCAGAAGGCATCTGCTGACTTGCGAGGGACTAAGAGCCCAAAATGACGCTACGCCGGGGGGCATAAAGTTTCACGCCAGGGAAGCGAATCTCTATTGGCTGACGAGATCCAGCATGATGGTCAGATAGATCAATTGTGGGCATATGAAATGATGATATCACGAACAATAGCAAAGTACTAGACACAGTCATATAACATTGTGAATCAACTGTAAATGAGCAAGCGAGTACCCACACGGCCACAGACGTGCAATCTTCAGCTACGTACTACGCTTTATGAGCTCGGGGGGAAGGATAGGAAGGAACCAACAGCTTACCTTGTAGTAGTTGCGGCCTTGGAGTCGATAGAAACACACAAAAAATATAAACAAAACGTCGAGACAGTTTCGGCCTGACGTGGCCTTGATCACTCGACGAAGGTGGAACCACCTTCCGTCGGCTCGGCCTCAGACCCGTAGAAGTACTGGGGCGTAGCTCTAGGGGTGGTTCTCACATCATAGGGATCGGGACATACCAATTCAGGCAGTTTAGGTCTTAGATTGACAAGACTTTGGTTCAAACAGTAGAGGAACCGCAATTTATTAGAATACACATTTATCCTACGTGGCTGAGTTATGGCGAATCTGTCTATGGGCATTCCAGGTCTGATGGACTTAACTTTCCTATCTAGAGGGTAGCTGTAGTAACCCCTATACCTTGGCTTCTCGGTGGCTGACTCCGACCCCGTCGGGTGATCAAGGCCACGTCAGGCTGAAACTGTCTCGACGTTTTGTTTATATCTTTTTGTGTGATTTTTGTGTGTTTCTATCGACTCCGAAGGCCGCAACTACTACAAGGTAAGCTGTTGGTTCCTTCCTATCCTTCCCCCCAAGCTCAAACCTAGCCATTAGGCAAACTTACACATTCACAGTACTACGCTTTATGGCGGGTTTACATAACAGACTAGTGATTAAGAGCTTTCGGAAGTAGTTTTGACGTTTTTAGTCAACTTATTTCTTTTTTCAAACAAATAATAGGATTAGGCCTACAGTGAAAATTTACCTACTTGCAGAGGGATGTCATCTACGCACGGTATTAAGTACATTTATGACAAGCCTGCTCAAAAATAATATACTCACGTTTGAATTATGCAAATAAATTACTTTCGTCGAAAATGTTTGGCGAAATAACACGGAGAATCTGTTAAAAAATGGGTACATTTTTTTTAATAGGTTGGTGACAAATGTACTTAAAGTCGATCGATGATAACTGCACGTGTAATATTTATCCTTCAAATTGTATGTACAGAAAGTTAAGATTGAGCTTGTAAATATTGTAGAAAAAAATATGCACCTAACGGTATTAGTTTTTTTAGTTACTGAGTGTTGTAATGCGTTGGAATTTCCTATCTTCATTGTAGCTGAACAAAAACCTACACTTTCAATTGCGTAGCACCTTCAAAATGTAATATATTTAACAAAATAATCGTCCTTAATGGAGATAACTTCATGACTAACGTGAACACGTGTAAAAAAGATGGTCAAACGGGATCCGTTTTCGAGATATTTGCGCTGGTGTGCCAATTTTACCTCAAATCTACTCAAATTAGAAACTATAAATATACGTCTTAATTAATACAAAAGATATATATAATTTCAAGAAGTTCAGTATTAAATGCTACTCACTACTAACATGTAATAATTCTTGAAATTCATAATTTTGAATAAAAAAAAGTATTTTTTCATGTCCATTTAATTTGAATAGTTTAGTTGTTGTATTGAATGGATAGTTCACTTCATCGATCGACTTTAATACCATGCATAGATATGACATCCCTCTACAAGTGGGTAAATATTTATAATAATCCTACCGTACCATTAGTTTAAGAATAGGTAATTAGTTGACGGCCAAGACACCTGAAAAACTCCTACTGCCGAACGCTCTTAAGGATTAGCAACTAAGAGCGCGTTTATATAACTGACTAGCCGCAACAGGCTTCGCTCATTGGCCGACAGTGGGAATACTGCTCTCCGATTGGCTAGTCAGTTTTATGAACGCGCTCTTAGTCGCTAATCCTTAATCGCTAGTCAGTTATGTAAACCCGCCATTAGCCCATTGGAATGTGATGCTTTTTTTATTTTAGAAAATTCCTTTTGATGATTTTTTTGAAATAATAATAATAATAATAATAATAATAATAATAATAATAATAATAATAGGCCTGATAATAATAATAGGCCTAATAATAATAATAATAATAATAATAATAATAATAATAATAACAACAGTAAGCGATTCATATTTAATGCTTTTTTTATTTATTTTTTTTAAATTTATTTGGTTCCCAGACAGTTTCCTCATTGTAGGGAACCTACAGTGCAATAGGCCTACATGGAAGAACATTACATTAATTTAATTATTTTAAGTATTGGCAGGTAGAAGCACGAGAGGAAGACCACGACAATGCGAGGAGGGGACTGGAATGTAGTTGAGGGGGAAGAGTGGTGGCAGGATAGAAGAAGATGGAGAGGCTTATCTTCAATGCCGACCCAACGCAGAGTTGGACGTGGCAACAGATGATGATGATGGAAGTATTAATAAAGTGAGTTATTTAAAGATGAATTCACATGAAGATAAAAACAGAAAATACAATTCATTATCATATTAAACAGAAAGTAGGGCCTAGATTTCTTTTTACATGCATGTGAAATTATGAAGTTATAAACTTCCTAACCCGGATAAATGCGCAAAACATTGAAACATTACAATTAAGGCTGGGCATCGATGTAAATCGACAACATCGACGGCAAATAATCGATGTCGAATCGCGATGTCGGAATATTTTCGACATCGACATCGAAACGAAAATAATCGACATCGTTTTTTTTTTAAATTGATAATTAATCAATTATTAATAAAAAAAACTTTGTCACCTGTTAAATGTAGGGATAACAACGGTTAATCATTTCACTAACCGGTTAATCGAACCGGTTTTTAATCAGTTAATAACGGCAACAAAACTCAGTTTTCGTCTGCAACGGGAGATAACTGACCTAGGCCTAGGCTAGGCCTTCTAGGCCTACGTGACGGCCATCCGGTCAGCTTATTTTTGTCGTCATAAACACAATTGTGAATATTGATTTCAATTTATTTTAACGCAATATCCGATTGTAGAGGCTTATTCAAGTAGTTTTTCATTAATCCGTTCTTGATTACTTGCTGCGAAGTGAACTGTCAACAGGCGGCCGCTTGCATTCCACTCGCCTGCGTATCGCGATCTCGCTTCCACTCACGCGTCCTGCGACTAGCGCTTTCTCTCTCTCTCACGGCGGCCGATAGCAGCCGACACGGCGAACTACTTCGTCGCGTCTCGCTCAGACCATTGTTCTCTCGCTCTTTCTCGCTCGGCCGCATCTGTTCTTACTTGTCGAGTGCCGGCCTGAACCAAGGGATGGCTCGCGCTTTAGTACGCGCGATCTGCAAATACTTAGGGGGGGGGGGGCTTGAGAGTGTGCGGTATCCTTTGATACGGGTCAGTTTGGACTAAAAGCGGCCGTGGACGAATAACTATGCCGCCCTATAGTTGAAAGGTCCCATTTCTCGCGTGAATTGACAATTGATTAGTTATTTAATTAAGACAAAAAAAATCGATTAAAACAAAACAAAATCGATGTCGAAAATCGTCACCGACATCGATTATTAATCGATTAATCGATGTCGACGCCCAGCCTTAATTACAATGTGTGCGGATGGAATTTTACTGCAGTAGGCCTCCTTGTTGCTTGACAGTGTCAATACGGGCTTCGGAACGGCTCTTGATTGCTTGGCGGGAGTCAATAGGCAACACGCGTACGATTTTTTTTGTTAAAGCAAACACTTAGTTTAATAGTATCGGATACAAAAAGTATATTAATGCAAGTCCCAAGTAAAAAAGAAAATTTGAAATAGGTTTAATGTGGTCGCATTTATTGAAGTTTAAACTCGGGGATCTGAAACGCGTACAGGTGGCTGTGACGCAATGATTGTGTAGTCGTGGCGTAACAGACCAATCGCTGAGGCGGTGAGCGTACACAGTAGGCCTACAAAACCATGACGTCAAATCCACTCTACATGGCGGCGGCTCGTTTTTCGCGGCCTTTTATTTCTCGTTACTAAACCAATTATTTTGAGGCATAGACTGATCCGTTTTTCAAAATTCAAAGACATGTAATTATTAAATGAGAGACAAGGTATTTAAAAATCGATTAAAATTTTCATACGCGTGTTCCCTATTATTATGCAGTGAACATGTAATATGACCAGTAAAGATAATTTACGAATTTCATTTCTCTGCACTTCTTGTTGTGTTGGTGCGGACGAGGTGCAAACGTTTCGCGGAAAACACACTCTTCGACATCCCCACTTACCGGGCAAACTCGGCCAGTTGTTTGGGATCGCTGAGGTCGAGTCCCGGTATTCCGTCCGAGCTCATCCGCTTGCCAGTCATGTATTCCTCATAGTCGGGATCCGGGTCGGGGTTGCTGCCTTCGTCTGTACCACACACACAGAACACAAAACAAATATAAGGGGGAATGAATTCGTGATCCTAGATGTTGCAATACGCACTCGTCAGGGTGGATGATTTTTTTGATTTTTATTAAAAAAATAAAAAATCATGATTTTTTTTATTTAAATCGGATTTTTTTTATTTAAATCGATTTCTTGATTTAAATCAGATTTTTTTTATTTTTTTTTCGATTTAAATCAGATTTTAATTGATTTAAATCAACAATAAGAAGTGTTTCACAAAAGGGATAATCAACTGGTAAATTTCAATTGCCAACAAACAATACTAATTGACAGGAAATAAACAAATAAATATTCATTTTTCATATAATATGCGATCATGGTCTTCGAGGGAAATTGAAAATGAGATATATGCCTAGTTATGCTGGTAAGTTTTCTTTGTTGATTTAAATCAATTCCACTCTGGCACTCGTGCGGTAGAAAAGGGAACTAAAGTTCGTGTCCATCCAACATGCACGCCGGTAAAGAGGACTCCTCAAAGGGAGGCTTATTTTCGGCTCACTGTGCAAGGTAGTAAACGTCAAGCTCGTCACCAGAAAGGATGCAGTTTAAAAAAAAAGTGACCACCAATGATTTCTATTCGAATAACAAAAATCACCCGCTTGACAATAGCGAAGACGGGGGCTCAGGATTCTCACTAAATGAAACTGCTATTCTACTACTTTTCTTACAAACCCATTATGAGGATGGCTAATCCTGAATATTCATGGTCGAAGGTCCATGTGGTTTGGAGCTGTCTTACATATGTTAGAAGGTAAGGGGTTTGTCAAATAAAGGGGATGGTGGACAGCATTAGTCTCCTAGTTCGCCTTTTGCCGGCGTGTATATTGAATTGAGACTAACTGTAGGGAGTATAGGTAATAAAAAGGTAGGCTAGGCCTATAGCATAATGAGTCAACACTTGGCCTAGTCCTAGTAGTAAAGTTGTATTATTATTAGTTATGACCTTGACCTAGGCCTAGGTCATTCTCACTGAAAACGGAATCTAAAAAGGAACAAAAAAGAATAGGTTACAGCCGTATCTCCATTAAAACAAAAAATTGTTTGCTACTCGTATTTTTTTCCACGGCGAAAGACGATTTTACCCCTATTCTGCAGCCACTTTGCTTTGTTCACAGCCGACAGTGGCGCATTCTCTTGTTGAATTAAAGCACGAATACTCCTAGCATTTGGGTCAAATGAAACGTCTAGGTTTTTGGTAATACGCTAATATGCAACGGTAGATACACAATATACCTACTGGTCTAGGCCCTACTGATACTCGGTAAGCCTCGCATTTAAGTGTGCAAAATATAGCCTACTACCGGGAAATACTTGACCGAGTACAGTTGATTTGACGGTTTGTGGGATACCAGTACAACTGCTTTCAAAAAGTGCTGTGCATCAAAATAGTTTGACGCATAGAAGGCTGTGGCCATATTAAATCTATGTCATGGCAGATCAAGTTCCGCCACAAACACATGGTTCGATACTGGTTGACCAGATCTTACATGATGGCCTGATTAAGCCAAATGTGGACATATGATAAAAAAAAAAAAAAAAAAAACTTTATGGTTTCGTGTATTTTAACACTGTACCGGTATATTTGATGTTTAAGTAGCCTACCTATAAATCTTTACCAACACTTTGTACTAGCCTATAGGATTGAATTAGCCTAATTAACATAATGTAACAATCTAATTTAGCCTACTTGGTTTATTTAGTTAAATTGTTGATTTCAAGTGTTAGGCTAAGTGCCATGGTTCGATAAATTGCAACACGAGGCTATTGTGTATCTCTCTATTGTGCCAAAAACATGTGGGAGTTGTTATAAACATAATATTGTAGCTTCAGCTTTCATGTTTAAGCAGATAGTGCGGTCTGTGACAATTAAGCTGGACCGGGATATATATATCATTGCCAAAGATACCATTCTAGCTTCCAAAAGAGCATCCAGCTGTTAATGTTTAGTAGTCTTTGAGCGACTCACACCCATGACAAATTTCAGGAATAGTCCTCGAGGTCATTAGGCCTACACAATATAGGCCTAAGGGCCTAGGCCTATAGCAAGAGCCAATATAGCTCACAATTGGTTGGAAAATCTTCTTCCCACATAGGCATAATAAACATTATTTTGAAAAACCCCCTCCCTAGCACAAATCAGGCAGGCCCGTAGTGAGATTTCAAAGTTACCGGGGAAATTAGTTCTAAAAAAGACGCGATTCTTTCCACAGCGCAGCGCTCGTGAAAGAATCGATCCTCTTTCGTAAACCCCCCCCACCACTACATAATTAATTTATATTCATTTCCCCTCAAACCCCTCACACGCCAAGGACAAAGGAATGGCAATTTCACACACGAAAAGTGAATAACCGTCCATATTCCACAATATTTCACAATAAATGTATGAAAATGGGGTTTGAGAATATTCTAGTAATTATTAGGAGATAATTTCATGGCATCTTGATGTTGGCAACTTTATGAAAACTACGCGAATCTACCGAGGTCGAGGGACGAACACGCATCTCTTTTCGAAAATGGCTGCCAGACGCCATTCTTTTAAAGAAGCCATTTGTAAAATATGGCTGCGCCCTTAGCTCGTCCATGGCCGTCAAGCAATCAAAACAAACAAGAAAAGCATCTTTAAAACAATTCTTATTAATTACAGCAAGGATGACAATCGTAACGGTATTTGTAGCTATGCCCCCCCTATCGATCGCCACTCCCCGGACAAGCATCCTGCTAGCCAATGCAGTGATTAACGAGTGTCATTAGACCGACGATTGTCCCAACACTTTACAGGGGGAAACGTCAAAGTAAATATTGTCAAACTTGACTTACCATCGTCTGTACCCGATGCCCACATTGTAACAGAGAATTCACCTTCCAAAGTTTTAATTTGCACTTGTTTTTGTTCCCACTTTCGAGACTTTGTCTCGGATAAGTCACCCATCATATGGTCATTTAACCGCATTTTACCAGTACGTTCGCGCTTAATTTTTCGGCCACCTCTTCTAGAGGGTCCTGGGCTCGATTCTATGTAAACATCACTATCTTGCGGCACAGGTATTTGGTCGTAGCACGATAAAGGGTCCCCACCACCCACAATTTCTTCTTGTAAAATTATTTCCTCACGTCCCGTCTCCGGTAAAGGCTGCAAAGCAATCATAGGCTGACCCTCGTCAATATCTATTGTTGTTTCCACAGTTTCGCACGGCATTTCACAGTGAATCGACTCTATTTCCACTTCTTGTATGTCGGGATGTATTTCCACTTCTGTTATAAAATCAGACGACGCCATGATAGATTACAAAATGGCTACTACTCCATAGATCTCTCGTCCGCAAATGAAATTCTTCGTAGCGAAAAAGAAAGACGGTGCTGCTTCGACACGGATGTTGGCCGCACTATAGTTGGCGAATTAACTGACTCCTGTCGCGAGAATCACGAACTACAAATCATAACAAGTTGATCCTAACCTAACCCGAACACGTTATTGGGCGGCAAAATGTGCTCTAGTTATTTTCCGTAAAAAATTCTACAGGTTTGAAGTAAAAATGCACGAACAACTTGAAATGCTGAAGAGATATCCATTACTTCTTCCAATAACAAAAGATTTTACTGCTTACCAAGGGTATATCCGTGCAGGTGTAAGTAGTAGGCCTAGGCCTAGGCCCTAGGCCTAGTAGGGAATGTTTATTAGCCCATTATTTTGCTATTTACAGAGGTTGCATACAATATATTCAATACATCTTAATCAATCAATCCTTCACGGCTACATTGACCGTTTTGTGAATATTTAAAGTATTTTAGGCGTAGGTAAAACATTTAATGTGTATAGGCCTAGGCCTACAGGTGTAATGCGTGATGCCATGGCGTTCCTAGGCCTAGGCCCTAAATACAATTTCACAATTCTGCCACAGGAAGAAGAGTTTCCGATTGGTCTGCAAGTACCCAATTATCCATCGTTAGTCGATTTGTCTCTGTGCTGTTCGTGGAAGCTAAGCTACATTCTGCGCGGCACTGAAAATGACCTACGTGACTGCATAACATCATACCCAACTCTGCTAGAATATCTCGATATGCTTAAACATCTTACTGTAAGTTAACTATCTAACCCTATCTACCTTAAGGTTTGTGTTCTGAATGTAAACCTAAACTCAACAGTGTAGATGCTAAACTATCTGCAATAATGTAATTTATTCTTGTTTTTAGGCCTACTCCCATCTTCAAAACCAAATAGGCCCCCTATACGTTATTAATCAAATGTTTTAATGTTAAGTATTCATTTCTTAATCATTTCAATGATGTTTCTATATTGTTATTCATTGTAAAGACCGTTCAGTGTTCGTGGAAGTATTTTTGAAGAAGGTTAAAACAAGAATCGGCTACAGTCAAGTAGGCCTATTACCATATTATACTATACTATACTATGAATCTATTACCATATACTATGAATCAATGGGCATACCGGTATAGGTTTAATTTAGGCCGATGCCTTGCTTTGCTTTTTTATTGACTTGAACTATTAGTGGTTTTAATTATGGACTTGGGCCGTGGTCTTAAAGGGGGGATGGGGAGACTGTAGCCTACCTAAATCATGAGGTGGGGGGAAAATTTTATTATATTTTCTTCTCTTTCCTTTTATTGTCAATTTTATTCATTATTTAGCTTAAAAATTTATTTCATTTTACTTCAGGGCATTTTATTATTTTATTAGTTTATTTTATGAAGTGATATGAATATATAGGCCTATATAGATGCCCACTTATTAAATCTTGGGGGGAGGGTTGCCTCTGCCACCGGGCTAGGCCTATAAGGCCCAGCCGCAGAAGAGAGAGCTACTACTACTACTACTACTACTACTCAGATCTATTATGAATGTCTGTAATGGCGGCGAAATGGATTCTGTCTCATTTATGTCGCAGAGTGGAATTGATTTAAATCAAATGATTTTTTTAGTAAAAATCATTGATTTAAATCAACAAAGAAAACTTACCAGCATAACCCGGCATATAGTATCTCATTTTCAATTTCCCTCGAAGACCATGATCGCATATTATATGAAAAATGAAAATTTTTGTTTATTTCCTGTCAATTAGTATTGTTTGTTGGCAATTGCAATTTACCAGTTGATTATCCTTTTGTGTAACACTTCTTATTGTTGATTTAAATCAATTAAAATCTGATTTAAATGGGAAAAAATAAAAAAAATCTGATTTAAATCAAGAAATCGATTTAAATAAAAAAAATCTGATTTAAATAAAAAAAAATCATGATTTTTGATTTTTTTAATAAAAATCAAAAAAATCATCCACCCTGTTATGTCGTAGGAGAGTCGACTGCAGAGCCCGTTGGTCGTTTCCCTCCTCCAGTCCGGCCGCCGACCGCCCTACGAGGTCTACAAACGAGTGTTCGACGAGCTGGAGGATGTCGGCTTCGACAACGTGGTCGACATCTCGGACACGCTGGAACAAGTCAGGCTGCGCGCCGTCGACACGGCGGGCCGACAACACCTGCTGACGGCCGGCCGTCTCACCGTCAGCCCTCCTAGCTACGCCGTCAGCGCGGACCTTCCGCTGCAAGCCATGGCGAGACTAGAACAGGTGCGAATTTGAATTTGAATTTAGTGGGTTTAAGGGCGCTTCAACCAGTTAGGTCATTTTGCGCCACCAAGATAGTGTTTTGCAAGCTAAGTAATTAAGTAACTATGAAAGTAGTAATTATGTTTTAATTTTATATGAATTTAATTTATATTATTTTATATTTAATATTGGTTGTAATGTATTTTTTAAAATTGTTGGAAAAACTGTGTGCGGACAAGAAATTTTAAAAGTTTATCACAATTCTCGTATGACAAAAGTTCTTCATACAACGGGGAAAGCTTTAATTGTGTTTTCAATACATTATGATTGGTACATTCTGACAATATGTGACGTACAGTGAGAGTGACGTCACAAGTGTCACATTTAGGGACAACCTTTTCTCTAGTGAGGAGATAGCCATGAGTCAAACGAGTGTGGCCAATGCGAGCCCGTGCCAACACAACCTCTTCCCGGCGAGAAAGACGGGAAGATGGAGGCCGCACTTTATTGATTAATTTAGGCATCCCACTGTGCAACTTGTTCAGTTGCAAACAGGTGCGGACCAGTAATATAAATAAATAAAAAATTAAATAAATTCACATTTAGAGTCTACCCACTCAGTAACTAAACTGATTTGCAGTGGGGGACTTTAATTTAAAGTGACTAAACCAACCCTGCAGGCTTCAAACACCATCGACGAGTGAGCGATAACCAATCAAAGATCGATATTTCAAATACGAATCATATAAATCAGAGATTGGACAGTGCGAACACCTGCGGACAAATACCAGAATCAACAAGGCCGATTCAGAACAACATTGAATTTATTGAGTGCTTCGTTGCTAGGACGGCTCCAAAGTCACCGTTTACTTATTCCTAAGCCAAGAAGTAATGGAATTGAATCCACATTAGAAGTTAAAAAACTTCTGTCTGAAGCGGGATTTGAACCCGGGACCTTCTGCATTGGAAGCAGGGATGCTAACCACTGGACCAACGAGCCACCTACTGGACCAACGAGCCACCTAGGTAGACGGAGTATGACGTCATCGCGAGTGAGACCATCATTGAAACCACGTGATGTGGGGACAAAGCCTTCTCGACGGGTCAATCCGCGATAGACTGCATTGTTAGCGAGAAGTTCGCAGGTTTGCCGCTAGATGGTGTTAAGTGCGGGGCAAATACGTTTGACATTTGACAAAGGATGTATTATTATTTGTATTTCCTCAGAAATGATTAGTGAAGGTACTGTTAATCTTAGTTAACATTTTTTATTTGGACTAATTGAAAATGATCATTTTTCTCTACACAACGATGTTCTGTTTGTACTGTTCATACGCAGACGCTTTAAATTGCCGCGCATCCTGTCCCGACATCACGTGGTCTCAATGTTGGTTTCACTCGCGGCCGGCCGCTAGCATCGGCTTGCTCCGTCTACCTATATTACTGGTCTAAGGTGCGGGCAGGCTAGTGATGGAACGTTGAAAACGTTCAATTCATTGAAAGTTTCCAAAATTTGATATTTATGGAGTGTTCGCTTTCTGTACTCACTTTTTTCCAAGAAATACACCAAAAACCCCTGTTTATTGAACTTTGGACGTAAGGTAGGCTAAGTATTTATTAAAAATTTAAACACTTTTTCATAATCGAAACGATTTGATAACTTTATTAATTTTGCCGTCAAAGTTTCCTCCAAATTTCCATTTCGCCGCCATTACAGACATCATAATGGATCTGATTCATAGTATTGATATACAGTCAAAAGTCGTTACAACGAACGCCCTTACAACGAAATCATCGTTTTAACGAAATTTATTTGTGGTCCCGCCTGAATCCCTATGTTCACAATGTTAATTTGTTATCATTACAACGAAAATTCGTTATTACGAGAAGATCATTTTAACGAACAAATTTTGGTTCCCCTTGGTATTATTACACGTTAGTTCAACGAAATTATCTTCTGAAATGTAGATTATTTGGAATTCCCAGTCGCGTAGATTAGTGTTTTTCCGTGTATCGCCTCATTACATGGGCCGGCTGGCCTGCTAGCAGGTATCTACGAGAGTCGGGCAAGGTCATTGGCCGCCGCAAGACGAGCCCCCTCCCAGCCGACCAATCACGATCGAGGTTACGGAGCGAGGGACGAACTGAACTGACAACAGGCGGCTATCGCGGTCTCGCTTGCACTTACGCATCCTGAGCCTAGCACTTTCTCTCTCTCTCACGGCGGCCGGTCGCTGTAGTAGTTGAACTACTTCGTCGCGTCTCGCTCACGATACCACTCTATTGTTCTCTCTCGTTCGGCCGGGCGCATCTGTTCTCACTTTGAGGACCCGCCTGCGAGTCTACTGCCCGCAACACACATGTGTAATGCTGGTTGCAGGCCACACAGGGGCCATGCGTTACCTGCCATTACTCGCGCGCTACGCGACTTTTAAGCTTTGTAGACGCAATTTTGACCAATTTGGGGACTGGGAATCAAGTTTCCATCACACAAAAAACGCCGATCATTTTAACGAAATAATCATTTTAACGAAAAAAACTTTAGGTCCCTTCGAGTTCGTTGTAATGACATTTGACTGTAATTTCTTCTTCTTCTATGTCCGCAATTGGCCTAGATTCGGCCATCATGCGTTTGTCATGTTGTCCAATAGAGACAAAGAAGGTGTAATTCATTTTTAGTTTAATATGTAATCATAGGCTACTAGTACAACACAAAAATGAATGACACCTTCAAATGTAAAGTTCAAACTTCAAAGTCTAACAGCACACTCCATAATTAGCTACCCAAAATTGTTTGAAATTAGAATTCAATAAAACTTCCAATATAGCCAATTGTGTCGCAATCACAGCCGCTGTAACGTCACGTGGGAACTACGTATAAAACACCAATAATCCAAACTAGACGAAACGAGCCGTAGATTGTTGTCACACCTGTCTGGGCGTTCTCCACAGAACCCTTCGTTGGGCCGTCTCTACCAGACGTTCCTGGCGCTTCTCCGAGACCTCCAGGCGTTCTGGGACGTTCTCGACCAGCTGGACCGACACTGTTGGGTCATCGATCCCGACACGCCCGGTAGAAGTCACGCCCACCGCCGCATCGTCCTAGGTAGGAGATAGGGATGTTATGTTATAGTTAGAGATGCAAGTTTTTTGCAATGCGCGATAAAACGAAAAGTGTAACAAAACACTCTAGATTTCTGGTTTCAACATTTCTTTACGTTAGGCCTATGCGTCACTGGGACTCAGATTCAAATCGCGAAATAACACCATAAAATGCTTATAAAACGAATTATTAGTTTATTCGCGATATAACACCATAATTGCCACTTTCTAGCAAAATAACACCATTATTAACAATAATTCGTAATTTTGTATTCCCTTCCGTTCAAATCTTCACAAGAATTACGAGATAAAAAGCGAAAATAAGCAGTCCGCATCATCACCACTTCATCTCTGCAGTCTAATCTAATCTTTGACGCCCATCACTATGTATATACATTTAGGGCCATACACATACAATAGTTTAGAAACTGTAACCTTTTTTAGTTTTATCAATGATTTTATATAAAAACATGATTATCGATTAAAAAAACAATAACACCACAAAACACCATAATTCCCAATTTCTCAAACGAAAAGTGAAGAAAAATAAAACCATTTTCTTGCATCTCTAGTTATAGTACTAGTGTAAATTTAATTAAGCGAACATCTCCATTCTACTTTTATGGCACTCGTTCTGTTTTTTTTTTGTTTTTTTTCTCTGTCTGGCAATAACGGTCAAAGGGAGAGTCCGAGCAAGTTGAAATTTATACCATCCACAAGCCTCGATGTGGTTTAACACAGTTAGTTTTGTGGCGAAATCGTTCGAAAAGGATCGATGTTAAATTGTCAAGGGAAAATACATTTTCGCTTTTGCTCCTCGTGAGTCGTCGTGATTCCCGTCGGTTGATCCCGGCCATTGTCTTACTCGCAGTGTGTTGTAGAGTGTCTTAGGAATAAGTAAAACGGTGACTTTTGAGCCGTCCTAGCAACAAAGTACTCGATAAATTCAAAGTTGTTCTGAATCGGCCTTGTTGATTCTGGCATTTGTCCGCAGGTGTTCGCACCGTCCAATCACTGATTCATATGTTTCGTATTTGAAATATCGATCTTTCATTGGTTATCGCTCACTCGTCGATGGTGTTCGGAGCCTACAGGGTTGGTTTAGACGCTTTAAATTAAAGTCCCCCGCTGCAAATCAGTTTCGTTACTGAGTGGACTCTAAATGTGAATTTATTTTAGGGATGTCATAGGGTACCCGGGTTACCCGGATCCAGAAATTACCCGAATCCATTTTTAGGATCCGGATCCTTATCGGGTAGTAATATTTGTATAAAAAAAAAAAAAAAAAAATACGCGCCGATATTTTTGCGGCTATTTTCCTTGAAGCTACAGTGAATTCCTGCTTGAGGGCGGGGCCAGCTGGTCGCTGGTTAGTACGCGCTGTCATTACTGCGGGCGAGTTCTGTGAGGCCATATACACTCCCCTCCCCCGCCCCCCTCTCCCTTCCCGCGCGCAGCGGCCGCACAGAGCCCAACCCACACAGCGGCCGGCAGCTGACACGGACAGAGAACGACCTTCAACCGCGTGGTTTCGGGGGGGGGGTTGGGGGGGTGTGTAACCAAGATAAGATGACATAATTTAGGCTTTCAGGATTCGGGTAACCCGGCTCTTGGAAGGTCTGGAACCGGATCCGAATTTTCCTACCCTATGACATCCCTAATTTATTTATTTATTTTATTTAGTGCACGTTTGTTTGCAGGTAGCAACGTGTCTGTCCAGGTGACAATAGATCCGTCG
This sequence comes from Isoperla grammatica, assembly GCA_945910005.1. Lineage (NCBI taxonomy): Eukaryota > Metazoa > Arthropoda > Insecta > Plecoptera > Perlodidae > Isoperla > Isoperla grammatica. The sequence goes on from OX246749.1 coordinate 38,106,695, forward strand.
AATGCTCGGCTTAGACCGGACATGAAGCTACTGGGCTCGGAGATGGCGATAAGGCCACTTCACAAGACTCTCTCGGAGACCTACGAGGTATGCCTGCACTTAAAAGGTGTAAATCAAACGTACTTTTGCTGAGGGTTATAGCACAGTATAAGGAGGATACAGTAGCGAAACTTGGGAGAGATTCCATCGGCAAACTCCTGCGCGCGCAGCTACGGTTGCCCTGGCGGCGAGTTATCCGAGTTAGCTCATATTGTAGGCGAGGAGAGCGGGGAGGGGTGGCGAGGAGGTATCCCTCTCCCCCCCCCCCCCAGGTCTCGTCCATGGTCTCGTTGAGTTTGGTCTAACCCACCGCTACGAACGCCACCCGCTTCCGTGCCGCAAGTCGTCTGCTGTGCCAGGCATAGCGCCTTCGCTACTGTATCCTCCTTATACTGTGGTTATAGGCAGCAGGACTAACACCGGAAAATACACCGTTCTGGCTAGGGCCAAAAGGGAGTGGAATGTCCTCCCAAAAGGAGTTATGGTGACTCCCTAAGTCACTAGAAGGTATAAAGGGTGCTCTCTTATGTTAATGTCAAGTGTCTTAGTATGTTTTTTCGACTTGGATAGTGAAGTGTTGCCGGGCTATAACTAAGCTCACCCAGTGGATGATTTTCCAAATTGATCTAAAACCCTTAGACGGAGTTAATTACGGTCTTCTGCCTACAAATGAATGCACCTTGACATCACATTTGAAAACTAGTTATTGTATATAGCTTGTTATTGTTGTACATTGTTGTCATTGACGATTAAGACGACGGTAATGAACTGGACATCTAAGGATCCTAGATCAATTTTGAAAATCATCTATTCAAGGAAAATTAGTAGACGTGAAACGTCCTATCAATATTTTACAACCAATTTTAAAAACACAATGAAAAAAGTTTGAAAAATCTGATCTGGGTAATTCCTAGTCGCTAATCCGGGAACACCGTTCCCTCAGGACTGGTCGCCCCGCTCGAACGTCATCAACAACCTGCTCGACTCGTTGGGTCTGGTCGAGTTCCCGACTCGACCCGAGTCGGACGGCCTCGACCTGCAGCTGGTTCGTCCGGGCGAGTGCGCCGTGTGTTACATGACCCGGTCGGAGGACGGAGAGCTGCCCAGTGAGGCATGCGACAACGAGCGGTGTGCGGGACACTTCCACCAGGCCTGTCTCTACCAGGTGAGCCAACCCTGTTTTTTTTTGTTTTTTTTAAGAAAGTGGCAAAAAAATTTTTTTTTTAATTTTAAGAAAAATTTAACATTTTAAAGAATCGTTAAAGAATTTAAAATTTGACGATTTTTTGTACTTTAATTTTTTTTTAAACAGGCTTAAGAGTTCCTGGAAGGTCCGGAACCGGATCCGAATTTTCCTACCCTAGACATCCCTAGTCCTAAACATCTGGGCCCACATTCACAAGAGGTCCTAAGTCTTTTTCTGGTCTTTACTCCAAGACTGCCCTAACTTTAAAGCTCTTATAAAACCAGACCCAGGTCACATGAAGAAGTTACTAATTCCGGGTAGTAACAATGACACAATGAGCATTCCAATAATTTGTTTTAAAATCTGTTGTAAGATATTTTCCTGGATTCATAAGAGATTCAAAGTTAGGCCAGTCTTAAAGATAAGACCAAAAAAAGACTTAGGACCTCTTGTGAATCAGGGCCCTGGGGCCTAGTAATAAGTATGGTACTGTATAACCAATGTTTTAATTGTTATTGTTGTTGTTGTTGTTGTTGTTGTTGCAGTGGCTAAGTACGGTGACAACCAATTACACGAGCTTCAACAGAATCTACGGCCACTGTCCAAACTGTGACTGGGTGAGTGAAATGTTTTATGTGTCCATCGAGTTGGTTAACCTGTTCACTGTTTCACTGTTCCCCCCCCCCCCCCCCCCCCCCCGGAATATCACAATATCATTGTCAACTTGAAAATTTTCCGCCCGTGGCCTGCAGTACGAGTTGCTGCACAGTGCACAGCGATAAACGCTTGAATTCGCGTGATAACTGATGACTGATGAGTCGCGTGTCGGGCATCGGCTTTTGACAGCCGTAAAACTATCAAGCAATGGTGAACAACACCATTCTTCTCTGAAAAAATTCGGGGTTAGGCCTATGCATTTGTCGTTCTGCAATGTCATAAAGATAAAATATAGTAAAATATCAACAATTTAAGTAATAGTAATTAGGGATGTCACTCATAGGGTAGGAAAATTCGGATCCGGTTCCAGACCTTCCAAGAACCGGGTTACCCGAATCCTAAAAGCCTAAATTATGTCATCTTATCTTGGTTACACCCCCCCCCCCCCCCCCCAAAACCACGCGGTTGAAGGTCGTTCTCTGTCCGTGTCAGCTGCTGGCCGCTGTGTGGGTTGGGCTCTGTGCGGCCGCTGCGCGCGGGAAAAGCGAGAGGGGGGTGGGGGAGGGGAGTGTATATGGCATCACAGAACTCGCCTGCAGTAATGACAGCGCGTACTAACCAGCGACCAGCTGGCCACGCCCACAAGCAGGAATTCACTGTAGCTTCAAGGAAAGTAGCCGCAAAAATATCGTCGCGTATTTTTTTTTTTTTTTTTTTTCATGCAAATAATACTACCCGATAAGGATCCGGATCCTAAAAATGGATTCGGGTAATTTCTGGATCCGGGTAACCCGGGTACCCTATGACATCCCTAATAGTAATATTTTATTTATGAATGATGAACGTGTAATAATACATACCCAATAGATGATTTATCTTGATTTATCTAGCTAGGATTTGCCTAACTTAAGACAACTTAAGAGTTACGCACTTTTGTGAATCCAGGCCCTGGTCTCAAATCAAATGTTTTTTTTTTGAATTGGCTTCAGTATCAGTAATCTCTGGATCTTGTCTGTCTTCTCTCCAGGCCATATCGTGTCGCACCGTCCCTAACGCAAGACTGCCCAGTACGTAATTGAGGGACGGTCTTATTGTAAATATGACACACATGAGAAAACATGACGTGGATGTTGTTCTTGTAAGGAAAGTGAAAAGTAATGACCATCTGAATAGGAATGTTTAGCATAGTCACTCATGTAATTTTCTCTTCACATCAAATCATAAAGGGTGTTTACTGAGTTGGAAATAAAGTTTTACAGATGTCAATGTTTAAGAAATTACTACCCATAATAAGTTTCCTGTGGTACACGAAGTCTTACAAAAACTAGGGTTGCCGTTTGATAATCGATATATCGATCGATACGATTATTCGCCGAAACGATCGATAATCGATTCAGTCTTCCCGAATCGATTATCACTATATCGATAATCGAATGGCTCGCCCGGCCGAGATTTTGAATTTACCGCTCGTTACGCTTCCTACGTACGCTGCCAGGCGCCACGCCTGGCACACGCCTGGCAGCGTAGTAGCTTCAACCCCCCCCCCCCCGTATCTCCCACCCTCCCCCCCCCCCCCCGAGCAGTAGAAGAGGGACTGGGCTGGCTAAGAAGTCGCGAGCGGTAACCTGTCGCCTGCAGTGAGCAACGTGTTCTTGATCCGTTTTTTTTTATCTCTTATTCGCGCGATGTTTCTGACCACGGCTAAAACAGATGTTTACTCCGCCGCAACTACGAAGTGAGGTGTAGAAAAATCTTTGGTTTTTTGTGTCAATGAAAAAAAAGAAATAATTGACAGTAGTAGTGTAGTTTGTAGGAAGTGTAATGGTAAAGTGGTTTACAGTGGCAACACGACAAATCTTAGTACACGTTTACGAAAATGTAATGCTTACGCGACATCAAATTTTTATTTTAAAGTAATCCCAATTTCAGACAATTATCGTATCTCCGGTCCATTATTTATTTGTTCGCGCATGTATTGTGTTCACGTATCCGTGGTGTGTAACCGGCTGTCATGAATCCTGAATGACAACTGCGCATTTCTCAGCGCAAGCCGACCACCCCTCCTGCATTCAAACCTCCTTAGCCCCCTCCTACGGGCTCAAGGTCAAGCCAATGACAAGGCAATTTCCACGGTCCACCCCACTACTACAGCCAGCAGTCTCCAGTTTCATCTTCGATCTCGGCAGAGTAGTATCTTGTGGCAAACAGCACAATACCCCCCAAAAACAATATACTCGCAAATGGTCCGCCCTCTTATGCGAAAAATAGCGTAATTTTGATTCGATTATCGATCGATATTTTTTTAAGTCCATTATCGCGATCGATAATCGATTTTACTGGTCCGATTATCAATGCTTGAAATTCATATCGAACGGCAACCTACTTTTTATTGAATTAATTAGGCATAATCTACATAACACCATAATGCCCTTGTCATTAGAGTACTACTTACATAGGCCTAATTATAAGTGTTGCATAAAGTACATACCGCAGTTGAGATTACCTAAAATATCTTATTTTAACAACAGCCTTGTGAAGCGTTTCTCTTGAGCATTACGCTAATTGCGTTTTACACCACTAACAAGCACTGTATCAGTAGTCTATGGGTAACCTAGTGTGTGTCTCTGTCAGATTACTTATATGAGAGACCATTATGACAGCAGCGCTGCGAGCGTTCCTGTTATAACCCCCGTTTACTTTACTCTCATCTTACGATCGTAAGACTACATTACCGGACCAACCGACGGTCATTTTCCAAGTGTAAACGCTGCACAGTTAGTAAATCAGTCGGTAGGTCTACCAGAGTACACTTACGGCAGTTAGTATACTAGTTGCCATCTAAACTTGATCTAAAGAAATATTCATACAATACAACTCGATTGTTTCGCCTAATACGGGACATATGAATTAAATTAAACCTGTTTCTACGCCAATCAAACAACAACGTAAAAGATAACCTCAATAATACACCAAGCTCCATCGTCCCACCATTTGTATTTTGTAATTGTGTTCAGTATTCCGTGGATCCGTGATGACTGTGTATGAACGCTGGTAGAGTTACGAACGTCAAGCACCCAGAACCTACGATCGTAACGATGAGGGTAACGTAAACGAGGTGTTAGTGTTCACTGTTCACACATGTCAGGCCGTATCTCAAAGCTCCAACTATGGACTAAAATGTTAGTCAACTATTTTCGGGAACTAAATTAACTGCTAAATGCTAATCACTAATCACTAGAGCTTTGGACATGATGATTAGATGTGGAAATACATAACCTTGAAATCCAACGAAAAATACCAAAAATATTAATAGAGCCCACAGCATATTATTTAAATGATGCAATAAGCAATGTCTACACTGACATAAAGTCAGATATTGTAAAATAATACAATGCTTACTCACATTTGATGTGCACCTCAGCTTTGTCTTCAACCTCCTCCATCTTTAGAGGTTAGCTGTCGAATGTAGTCACCACTTTTGGTTCCTAACAGCTATCGACTAAAAGTGTAACGACTTTGAGCTTTGGTCGCCTACTTATTACGTCACTTCCTCCAAAATAGTTGACTATTTCGCCTACTAAGGAGCTTTGAGATACGGCCTCAGTATGCCCCTCACTTGACGCTTGCAATAATGATGTCATGTAAATACAGATGGCTGTGGGACGGCTTAACCTTACCCGCGCGCGAAGAGTGTGGTAGACTGTGTTATTCCATCCAGTGGCGTATCTAGGAATTGGGAAAGGGGGGGGTTCCAACCCATATTATAGAGAGTGGAGCCGAAACAGAATTGTGGTTCGGGGGGGGGTGCTTGCCTGAAAAAATTCTCGTCAAGGTCATTTTAGTGCAAATCTGTGCGTTTTACAGCGGCCAACTGAAACATGATTACTCAGTTTCTGCAAATCAATTACTACGTATACATGGAGGTTTGAAAACTATTTCAAACCGTTTTGAGTTTTCAAAACCGCATGTATACACCTCGAAAACTGGTTTGAATCGGTTAAAGTCAAACCCAATTTTCACGGGATTGACTTGAAAACTAGTTTTCAAAACTGTCATGTATACACTCCACTGACACCGAGACATGTACGTTCCATACTAAGAGCTAAAAACAGTTTTGAAAACGTTTTGAGGTCACTCTCATGTATACACACCACCGATTTGGTTTCACTGAAGTCAAAACTTTTTCAAAACTGCATGTATAGGTAGTAAATAATTTGCATATTTTTCGTATTGCTTTTGCTTTTAATAATTACAACAATATACAATAATTTTAAAGTAAAACATCTAACTGTCTATTGAAATACTGTCTTTTGATACTGTCTATTGAAATACTGTCTATTGAAATGTAAACGGTCATTTTCCATGTTTCCTTTGCAAAAGGGGGGGGTTTTGTCCCCCCCCCCTCCCCCCCCCGTGTATATGCCACTGATTCCATCCACCATTATAGATAGGCACAGTGTGTTAGTACATACAGAGCTATGCGGCCAAATTTAGCAACAAACTGCTGAAGATTTCATTCCGCGGTTGAAAATAGTGCTGGATATATCTTGTTTTTAGTTTGGTGTTTGTTTTGTTTTTTATTGTTGAAGTGTATTTATTTTGTTTTGTGTTTTTGTTTTGTTTGTGTTTGTTGTGTGTTATTTGTTGTTTGTACGTCTAAAACGTGTCCTGATTAAAATGGTGGCTTGCCTTTTTAAGATTTACTGATGGGATTCATAATCTGCACAAAAATTTCAAAAGCTGTATTTAATTAAACAATTTTCACAATTTGCCTTTATCGACCTAGGAAGAACGACGCTGCTTCAGCAGGTTGTTGCGCGACTTTGCCACTTTGAGCGCTTCATTTGTTTTCACTAGCGCCATCAGTGGCCAATCTCGGTGCCTATTCTAGGTTTCACTTGTTTTTTGGATTCTTCAGCTGATAGTTATTTTAATAACATAAAACTTATTAATAATTAAGTTGTAAGTGCTTAAGTATGTCTATAATCAAAATTACTGTAAATAATGTATTAGGAATATAACATTTGGAGCATTTAACTGAAGATGAGCTAGATATAATAGGTAAACTGAACGTCATCGCTCACAGCGCACTCTACCTGTCATGCGGTCTCTCATACAGAACGTTAATTGTTCAATACGCATGGAAGTTGAACTCCCAGGTGTAAGTATCAAGTTTTGTTTTGTCTACCAAACGTAGTATAGCCGTAATAGTGTCCTTTTCTCAGCTAGCTCGCAGCACAGTTCAAAATGGCTGCCTGTACGACTAATCGATATATCGAACGAACAGGTCGATAACTTATGTATGTCACAGCCAATTCTTTATCGACTATGTTACACGCACACGGAATCAAGCCCGCCTTAGATATGTGGCTATAGCATGAAAAAGGTAGTCTGTTCTCAATGGGTGTTTTTTTTTTTAACGAATACTGTTTGCCTACAAAGTGGAATCAATGGATATTAATTACTATAAATTACCCGGAAAACCGAGGTCAATTAAACGAACTGAACCGATAACCGAGAGTACTAACCGCAGATCCCTAAAACAAATCATTTTTTTGCCTCAAAATAATCTGATGATAGCGATATTGACGTTCGATTATCGATATCTGGGTATCCGTCCATCCCTAAATTATTCAATATATTTCACATGGATCCAACCTGTAATTTAAGGTTTCTAGTCCCTTCTAATTCTTGTACAGTACAACAGTAATCTCTGGTTAATTCAAACTCAGTAACTTCAAACTTTCTTATTACTCAAACTAGAAATGCTACTACTAAAATAAAAATGTGTACTTCAAAGTGAGGATTTTATGGTCCCTAACATTTTAATTTGAATCACAATGCTAGAACATGTTAAACATACAAGTCTACATAGACTATTTACATTATCAGGTAAATTAAATATGGTGCTCATGGAATATCAGGGAAATGCATTACGAAGTGTTCATGGGAATCCTGTATAGATGGGGCAAAGCTAGTCTTGTAGTCCTTGTGTGTGAACGACTCCTGCTTTGTTGTGTCTCTTCTTGTGTAAAGCAAGCTAGCTACTCTGTGTGAACCTAGCATCACAAACATCACAGGCAAAGGGCTTCTCACCCGTGTGTGTCCTCTTGTGTGTAGTGAGGTTGGTACTCTGTGTGAACTAAGCATCACACACATCACAGGCAAAGGGCCGCTCACCCGTGTGTGTCCTCTTGTGATAAGTGAGGTGGCCACTACTTATAAACCTAGCATCACACACATCACAGGCAAAGGGCCGCTCACCCGTGTGTGTCCTCTTGTGTGTAGTGAGGTTGGTACTCTGTGTGAACCTAGCATCACACACATCACAGGCAAAGGGCTTCTCACCCATGTGTGTCCTCTTGTGATAAGTGAGGCTGCTACTCTGTGTGAACCTAGCATCACACACAGCACAGGCAAAGGGCTTCTCACCCGTGTGTGTTCTCTTGTGTCTAGTGAGGTTGGTACTCTGTGTGAACCTAGCATCACACACATCACAGGAAAAGGGCTTCTCACCCGTGTGTGTTCTCTTGTGTGTAGTGAGGGAGTCACTACTTGTGAACATAGCATCACACACATCATAAGCAAAGGGCTCCTCACCCGTGTGTGTCCTCTTGTGTAAAGCGAGGTGGCTACTACTTATGAACCTAGCATCACACACATCACAAGCAAAGGGCCGCTCACCCGTGTGTGTCCTCTTGTGATAAGTGAGGTGGCCACTACTTATAAACCTAGCATCACACACATCACAAGCAAAGGGCTTCTCACCCGTGTGTGTCCTCTTGTGATAAGTGAGCTGGCCACTACTTATAAACCTAGCATCACACACATCACAGGCAAAGGGCCGCTCACCCGTGTGTGTTCTCATGTGATAAGTAAGGTGGCCACTACTTATGAACCTAGCATCACACACATCACAGGCAAAGGGCTTCTCACCCATGTGTGTCCTCTTGTGATAAGTGAGGCTGCTACTCTGTGTGAACCTAGCATCACACACATCACAGGCAAAGGGCTTCTCACCCGTGTGTGTTCTCTTGTGTTTAGTTAGGGAGTCACTCTGTGTGAACTTAGCATCACACACATCACAGGCAAAGGGCTTCTCACCCGTGTGTGTCCTCTTGTGATCAGTGAGGCTGCTACTCTGTGTGAACCTAGCATCACACACATCACAGGCAAAGGGCTTCTCACCCGTGTGTGTTCTCTTGTGTCTAGTGAGGTGGCAACTCTGTGTGAACCTAGCATCACACACATCACAGGCAAAGGGCTTCTCACCCGTGTGTGTCCTCTTGTGATAAGTGAGGTGGCCACTACTTATAAACCTACCATCACACACATCACAAGCAAAGGGCTTCTTGCCCGTGTGTGTTCTCTTGTGGCTTGTGAGGTGGCTACTCACTGTAAACCTAGCATCACACACATCACAGGCAAAGGGCTTCTCACCCGTGTGTGCTCTCTTGTGATCAGTGAGGCTGCTACTCTGTGTGAACCTAGCATCACACACATCACAGGCAAAGGGCTTCTCACCCGTGTGTGTTCTCACGTGTTTAGTGAGGCTGCTACTATCACTGAACCTAGCATCACACACATCACAGGCAAAGGGCTTCTCACCCGTGTGTGTTCTCACGTGTTTAGTGAGGCTGCTACTATCACTGAACCTAGCATCACACACATCACAGGCAAAGGGCCGCTCACCCGTGTGTGTTCTCTTGTGTCTAGTGAGGGGGTCACTCCTTGTGAACCTAGCATCACAAACATCACAGGCAAAGGGCTTCTCACCCGTGTGTGTTCTCTTGTGGCTAGTGAGGGGGCCACTCCTTGTAAACCTAGCATCACACACATCACAGGCAAAGGGCTTCTCACCCGTGTGTGCTCTCTTGTGATCAGTGAGGCTGCTACTCTGTGTGAACCTAGCATCACACACATCACAGGCAAAGGGCTTCTCACCCGTGTGTGTTCTCACGTGTTTAGTGAGGCTGCTACTATCACTGAACCTAGCATCACACACATCACAGGCAAAGGGCCGCTCACCTGTGTGTGTTCTCTTGTGTCTAGTGAGGGGGTCACTCCTTGTGAACCTAGCATCACAAACATCACAGGCAAAGGGCTTCTCACCCGTGTGTGTTCTCTTGTGGCTAGGGAGGGGGCCACTCCTTGTAAACCTAGCATCACACACATCACAGGCAAAGGGCTTCTCACCCGTGTGTGCTCTCTTGTGATCAGTGAGGCTGCTACTCTGTGTGAACCTAGCATCACACACATCACAAGCAAAGGGCCGCTCACCCGTGTGTGTTCTCTTGTGTGTAGTGAGGTTGGTACTCTGTGTGAACTTAGCATCACACTCATCACAGGCAAAGGGCCGCTCACCCGTGTGTGTTCTCTTGTGTCTAGTGAGGTGGTCACTCCTTGTGAACCTAGCATCACAAACATCACAGGCAAAGGGCTTCTCACCCGTGTGTGTTCTCTTGTGGCTAGTGAGGGGGCCACTCACACTGAACCTAGCATCACACACATCACAGGCAAAGGGCTTCTCACCCGTGTGTGTTCTCTTGTGTTTAGTGAGGTCACCACTCACTGTAAACCTAGCATCACATACATCACAGGCAAAGGGCTTCTCACCCGTGTGTGTTCTCTTGTGTTTAGTTAGGGAGTCACTCACTGTAAACCTAGCATCACATACATCACAGGCAAAGGGCTTCTCACCTGTGTGTGTTCTCTTGTGGCTAGTGAGGTGGCCACTCGATGCAAACCTAGCATCACATACATCACAGGCAAAGGGCTTCTCACCCGTGTGTGTTCTCTTGTGTCTAGTGAGGTCACCACTCGATGCAAAAGTAGCATCACACACATCACAGGCAAAGGGCCGCTCACCCGTGTGTGTTCTCATATGTCTACTGACGCTATTACTACAAGTAAAACTCTTGTTACAAATGTTGCATTCAGAACCCTCTTCTTTGCCGTGTTTCCTCCTGTGTGCGGCGAGGTGACCGTCCCGACTGAAACTAGCACCACTGCGTGGGTCGTCTCCGCTCTCGTGGGTCGCTGCGTGTTGCCTCAGCCCTACCTCACTCTTAAATACCTGGTTACAAACGTCGCATGAGAACTTGTCGCCAATACGTAAACCTTTCTCAATGGTTTCCTTGTTTCTGTCATTTCCACTCTTCCCCACGGATGTTTCCTTCCGGCCCGAGTCTGCGCCGGTAGTTAACTGCGTTGAATTGAGAAGCATCCGCCGTTTGCGGCAACTGTACTTCTTGTGCGCTTGGAGGAAGTCCACACTGCTAAAACCCAGCGGACAGCAGGTGCACTGGAATGTAGAGTCTGAAAGGAAAAGATAATATTTCTTGAAGCACAGTAGTAGTTAGAGAGTCAATTGGCAACTTGAAGGTACCTAACTGAGTTTCTCTTATTCATCATTCTACTCAAAAGCTATCTCATAATATTACTGGATAAATTCAATTCTTATCCAAACATTACACTACACTAATGGCCTGTTTCCATGTCTCTTGCCGTGGAGCAAGATGATGCGCGGAGCTGCCGCACGGCAGGAGTTGGGCCTAGTTCTGATTGGTCACCGCGCATCATCTTGCCGCACGACTAGGGATGAAAACTGGCCGTAAAAAAAAAAAAAAAATCACATTTAGAGCTTACCCACTCAGTAACTAAACTGATTTACAGTGGGGGACTTTAATTTAAAGTGACTAAAACAACCTTGTAGGCTTCGAACACCATCGACGAGTGAGCGATAACCAATCGAAGATTGATATTTCAAATATGAAACATATGAATCAGTGACTGGACAGTGCGAACACCTGTAGACAAATGCCAGAATCAACGAGGCCGATTCAGAACCACTTTGAATTTGTTGAGTGCTCCGTTGCTAGGATGGCTCCTAAGTCACCGTTTACTTATTCCTAAGCCAAGAAGTAATGGAATTGAATCTACACTGGAGGTAAAAAACTTCTGCCTTAAGCGGAATTTGAACCCAGGACCTTCTGCGTTGGAAGCAGGGATGCTAACCACTGGACCAACGAGCCACTTACATATTATTAAGGTCTGAGTTCACCAAACTTTTTATGTCGATTTACTAATCTCGGATCGGTTACCATGGTTTCAACAAACATTACATACAAAATGTATGGTGGCTTCTACCGGGTGCCATTTTTGATCTCCGATTAACAGAAAATCGCCTGATCAAGTTTGGTGAAACTGGCCCTTAGTGTTGTCTTTTGGGCTATCATCTGTGTTAGCTTTTGTGGCATGAATAAGATGTTTCTTATAACTAGATGGATACATATCATATACATAATACATATGGGATTGGGGTCTAATGCATTTCATGTTTTGGTAGGGTACCTGTGTATCTGCGTGATATTTTATGACCATGAATTTCATGACCTTTTTGTAGCAAAAATTAAAACAATGTTTTGGAATATTTAGCTCGATTTAGTGTTAAAGTCACTCCTCTATAACTCGACATTGTTGTCACGTTCTTCATATTTGGCTTACTTTACAATGAGACAGCGCTCTTTCACAATACAAAAAAATGTAAGTACCTTTCCGATCTACTTTTTCCAAAATAATGAAGTGAACATTTTAAAAATCCCTATCCTTTAACATTGGAGAGAGAGAAATTACACATTTTATCACCTTCACATAGATATAAAGGAGCCAAAAAACGTTGCTAGGTGAACAAATTTAGTATCAAAATGAAGCTAAGTTCTCAAGAAATACACACAAAGCAGAAAAAATGAGTATATCCGTACTACTTTTTGCGTTATTTGAGCCTAAAGTTGCATGTACGCTCAGAAACTTGGCAACAATGCAGAGTCGACTGCTCCAACAGGTCACTCCCCCGCCGCCCGCGACATGCTAGACCCGGCTGTCCACACTTGTCTAACGCAGACCAACGTTCATATTAACCGAATAATATTTTCCTTTATGATTTGTATGAATTCTTATGTCAAGATTGTTCTTTGAATACTTGTATTCTGCAACATGAGCCTTTTGTAGGCCAGTGCTCAATTTTTGTAATCTAGAATTCTAAGCTTGATTGATTCAGTTCTTTATTTTGTTGGTACATAATACACAATATCTGTATTTGATCCTTGAAGTTAACTGTGCATTGTAATATTTTTAGGGCTGCCCAACGATATCGATAATTCGATACGATATCGATAATGGAAAAATAATTCGATATCGATATAGAATTAATATCGTACATATCGCGATATCGAACTTGCGCCTAGTAAGCTAATTGTTTAGAAAGAAAACGATTACGTCACGTCACGCCAACCTCAATATCACTGTTTTTTGTGGATATTTTAAATTCTGAATAGTATACACACAAATGAACATATATTATAAGACATTTTAAAGTTCGAACATTGATTTACGTATTACGGTAATGTTGTTTATAATAAGTGGCCTCTGGCTGGTCTGGAAATCCTAAAAACACACGAGAAAAGTTTCGATATCGCCGATATCGATACGTTTCTTGATAAGTTCGATATCGCGACACGATATCGATAATTCTTCCCGCGATATCGATATGATCTTTTTTATCGTTGGGCAGCCCTAAATATTTTGTCTACGTTCTATTTATGATGTTGATAGCGGACATTGACGTGCCCCGGGCCAGCGCCTAGGCACTCGCGCTGCGCTTTGTTTACATTGAAAGATTTCGTTCTTTCGTCGTCAACAATGTCGTGATTATCATCTAATATTAGGCCTACTTTGTATAGAATCCAAGGGCCAGCCTAGGTCAACAGCCTTGGTCTACCGTTAGTACCATAAATGTTTATCTGGAATAAAGTCATTGTTCGCATTTCGCAATCGGTAGCCAGGGGGTATGGATGGAGATTGGCGTGGGCCAAGAATGTACTAAATTTAACAGTAGAGCCCTAGAAGCAAACTGCAGTGGGGCCTACCCCTAGGCCTATATCGATTCATTTTTGTGTAGGCGTGGTCTAGGCTAGGCTAGAGAGAGCCTAGATAAGGTAGGCCTAGCCAATGTCAGCATTCTCTTCCCTATGAAATTGAGTCCTAGGCTAGCTAGGCCTACGCCTCACTCCAGACATTGGCTTTACGGCTCAAATGTTAAATTAATTACATTATTATGTGCACACACCACCTAATCTGCTAGCTACCTATGCCATCGCATTTTAGTTGTCATGGAGTGCTCCCCCACAAGACTTTCGTTTTCAACAGCCGTCACAAACAACACAAACAATGTGTTGTCAATTGTTTTTGTTTTGAATTTTGATATGCACTTTTTGCACACGCAACGCGCGATAAAGTTAAATCTGGCACAGCTAATCACACCAGATCGCGTCGCTCCAAACTGATCATCTGATTTTAGCGTTTCAGTCGCGTCGCATCAAGCGCGTTTTAGTAAACGCAGCATGAAAACGTCCCTTTTTACTGTGCGCGAAAGAAGCTGACATCTTCACATGGCATGTGGTTGATTGTTGGGAAAGTTGCGGTCACGTTGCGATGTTGCCAAGCGTATTTTAAGGTTGGCAATAGATTTTCATGACCAAATATTACGTGTTCCACTTCTTATATCACTTCTAAATCAAAGCAACCATACACAAGTGTTTATAATATGTTAATATCAATCTAATATATGGGACATTATTTCAATCAAACAGATATCAAATTATTGTTATTCTTGATATTATTTTGTTTCCACTATATGGCTGCACTGATTTTGAGCGGCAACTACTGCGCCGTGTTTTAGTCAGTTGACGGACTAGCACTTCCGACAATGTAAATAAATTAACAGTTTAGTTAAAATAACATATTTATGTAGGGAAAGATTTACAAACAATATTTAAAATACACACTTCTATTTAAAAATTAAAACCATTTTGTTTTAATTGCATTGTTCAGCTGGCTTTGATCATTAGTTATAGTTGACTCTGACTAGAGAGTACACTTAGAGGAGTGACATTTAAAGGAATATTTAGAGGGCTTTGTGATATAATTATAATATAAATATTAGGGATGGACGAACCTTGGTTTTTTAATTTCGAACCGAACTCGAACTTCTGAGCAAAAAAAGTTCTGAACTTCGAACTCGAACCGAACTTTTACGAAGCGGCTTGAAAACTAAAATATTGCACAAATTCAGGAAGAAAGGAAAGTAATCCCAAATAATGTTCTTTTTTGTATCTGTGGACGTAGGCCTAGTCGGCATTGGTGCCGGATCGTCCTCATTTTCTTCACTGTCCATGATCAATTTAAAATTTGTTACAAGTCTTCGAAACAAGATGTGATTCGCGGTCATAGAGAATCCGTGGCCTACGTCGTTCGTGGTCGTTCGATGTTTGGTTGAAAGTCGATAGTCGACATGCGCGAGCACGATAGATCAAAACAAATCCTTGTCTGTACGAAGCGCTGCAATCGTGAATATATTTGTGAAGTAACCCCAACTCCATACAGAACGTATTTTATCACGATTGTGTAATAGAATTTTGTTTTATTTGAGGTTAAATTGTGATACAATCTGTATATTATACCAAATTCCATAGTATTCAATTTTCTTTTTGTCTCGACTGAAATAAAAATTATTAAAATATGTAATGAAAAACTTGATAAATTGTCGTTACTGTATTAAGTATACAGAGCCCTAGTCAGCAACTCGTTGATCCTGTAGCGACAGCCATGCTATCTACCAGCGTTATTGCGAACCATAACAATAAGCAATAACATTCACTTGCATCGGCATCGCTTGTTGGTCGACGAAGACGAAAAAGCAATCATAACATGATGATTGTGCACATAAAACCATTTAACTACGTGTTTAATGTAATACATTTTCTTGCATAATGTGCCATATTAGACCAGTTGTTGACGAGGAAGGTTGGAGGAAACACAATATAGGCCTCATCATGCCGTGGAAGGCATAGAGCCTATAGGCCTAGGCCTCAGTCGTGCAATGGAAGGCCCTAGGCCTAGGCCTGTGTGTAATGAATTTTCAAAACATTTTCTTTCGGCAAGCGTTGTTTACTGTTGTGTTGGCGGTTTTTACGAGGAATACGCTAAAAAATAGTTAAAACTGACTCAGAAAAGTTCGGTTCAAGTTCGAAATTTTTATAAATCACGAACTCGAACCTTAACATTCGAACTCGAACCAAACCGAACTTTAAAAAAAGTTCGGTTCGAGTTCGGAATTTCGAACGTTCGTCCATCCCTAATAAATATTTTAACTGTTCTGAGGGAATCTATGAAATGTATGTTGCTGGACATGAATTGTTCTCTCCATTTTCTGATTGGCAAAAAACAATTTATGTTTTTGCCAAAAGCCGTATTTGAGTATGTATCTCTCTGGTGGCCTTGTGATGTTAATACTAATAGGTCGTTTACTTCAGTTTCTAGGTAGGCCTACATTTACAGTGATCTGCGATTTAATTTGGCTTCAGATAAACTAGAACTAGAATATGCATATTATTGTCACACACAGTGCAGTGGAAATGAATCAAATCAAATTCAAGTTTCAATCAAATCAAAATGATGCATGTATAAATAATTTTAGCCTATGCATAGATGTCTTGTCAAAAATGCCAATGAAGTAATTTTTTTTAAATTAATGAAGTGCTTGTAAAATAAAGTAGAAAAAAGCTGTGGATGACGTGTTGATAAGCGAGTACGCTTAGGGCAGCAATATAAATGTTGCCTCCAATACTTATTGGATTGAGTATAAAGTAACACGACGGAATGTTTTATACTATAATATGACTCGTCACATTTTGTTGCTATTTTGTATTGGACAAATAATTTGATAACTGTTCCCCTAGGCCCTAACTATTTTTCTTAAACAATATTGCCTCAAAACTAATTAAAATCCACATAAGAGTTTGTGGATGATCTGAATCAACTTGATTGGAATTCCCGTTCAACAATCGCTATTGGGAGACATTAGAAATGAGTGCCATAATAACAGAAGGGAAACGGAAATGCTTGCTTAATTAGTTACAGTAGCCAACAGCAGGTGATATTTGCGTTGTTTCTGTACACTCAATTGACTTCTCCCAACTTTTGACCACTCTATTTTATGTGGACTCTAGGATGTAAATCACCGTGGGTTGGTTTAGTTAGACCCGTCTTGCTTGTCAACTTGTAACTGTCACAAACTTACTAGCTAAACCTTTCACGACGACTTCCTTGTTTTTGTCGTGTCCGCTCTTGCCCGCGGACGTTTCCTTTTGGTCCGAGTTCTCGTTGGTAGTTTTGTCCTTGGTGACAATATTCCTTCTCCTCCCCTTGCTGCAACGAGGCTTGTGCGCTTCAAGGTAGATCGGACTTACGAACCCCAGCGAACACTCAGTGCACTGGAATGTGGAGTCTGAAAGCAAACGAGAAATCTTATAAGATCTTATTAAATCTTATCTTAGAAATCTTAATTATAGAGCCGTACCTTCAAAGTCTACATTCTCAATATAATTGATTAATTGATATTGCACCTGTGACTCTTTGGGTAATATTATAGGCCTATTACCTTTTTAAAGGTTTTGGAAATAGCAATTTTGAGGAGATAACCAATATTTCCATGGTCCATGGGTCATGTTTTGAATCAAACAGGAATTTTTGAAGGAGTACATAGTTCGTTATTTGAACTAAGGAACCGGTAGCTCAAGCAAATTCTGAATACCTTTCCTAGAAACAATGATCATTACTGTTTACTTTTTACTGTTGTTTTATTTTATTTTTAAAAATTATTACAGTACAACCTTGTTATTACGTCGTGTGATACAACATTGTTTGCATTATCACGTCGTTTTGATAAAGTCCCGGCGAAACCCCATAAGACACAATGTTAATTTTCTCTTGATAATACGTCGCCTGATATAACATCGAATGTTACATACCTTTACTTACCTATAACTTACTCACCAGAAGTACGTACAGGCCGTACGTACTTCTAAATTGACATGGTCAATACGATTTACAAATCATGTATGTTTTGTAAAGAGTCAAACGACCGAAAATAAATAAATAAATAAATAAATGTGATAGTACATCCCTAAATTAACGTCCCTACATTAGTAAAAGGTTTGATATACGGTACCGTAGTTCTCGTTTTTTATAGGATGAAATTTAACTGTAAGTTTACTCCCCCCCCCCCCCTTCCGACCCTACGCCCGGCAAAACCCGACTCAGGTAGCGGGCCCGGGGGGGGGGGGGGGGGGGGGGGTGACTCACAGTCAGCCTGCTTATCTGTGTCAAATACATTGTCTCTGCAAAGACCCAAAAAGGAAATAAACCAGTTTATCACTCGTGAGATAGGCATAATCAGCAGACTGTACAATAGCGCTGGCCAAATTAAAAGTGAGTAGGCCTATACCTAAGATAGTGAGCCATACAAATGGCTACCCCCCTCCCCATAATGTGTAGTTTAATTTTGTGTTATCTTTTCTTTAATGTTACTATAGGATACCTACTGCAGGTCATACAAGTGCAACAAATCTAATCTGTCACTATTTATTTTATTTATTTATTTATTTAATGCCTATCCTATTCAGTTATAAAAACTGATTTACAATGGAGGACCTTAAATAAAACTAAGCTATGCAAACAATGAATAGTAATGAAATCATAAATAACAATAACAACAAAAACAAAACAAACTACTGAACTATATAAAATATAATCAAGAACAAGAAAAAATAATTGAGCAATGAAATAAAATCAAATGAAGTGGAAATTCAACATATTAAATAATAAAAATAGAAGTATGCAAATGTTAAAGAACATGAAGAAACAAAAAAAATTGTTGGAAAAAATAAATATATGTAGGCCTATATATAAAAGTGAAAAAGAAGAGAAAAAAAAGAAGAAAAGAAAAAAGTAAAAAGAAAAGGAAAAGAGAAAAAAAGAATAAAGAAAGAAGAAAAAAAGAAAAACTGATTTGTTAACGGTCCCAGCTCAAACGAAATGAGGATTGCAAAAAATCAGAAACTGCAATCTGGTCCCTTTGTTATTGATGTTGCCCCAAAGAGTAAATTTACTTCAAACTAAGCCATAAATCAGTTTTTTTTAAGTTTATTTGATACAACGTCCCACTTGACAACGTCGAAAATCAATAGTCCTTTCGGCGACGTTATATCAAGGTTGTATAGTATTTTACTTTTTGACAAGCTTGAATATTTCATTTCATTTCTTAGGCCCGGTTTCACCAACATATCTAAATCGGAGATTAGCTTGATCGGCGCCATCACCAACTTCACATAACAAAATAATCTTTCATTCAGTAAAAATATTGTATATTGTTATATTTCAGAATTAAGTGATTAATAAGCGTCAGTTTTAGAGTAGATATAAAATAGCCTGACATTATTGCAGGTATTTACACTCGACAATGAAATATGTTCATAATTCGTACAATGATTTATATTCTAAAGTTTGCTACTTATTGTAACTTCGTCGCAACGTTCATTTGTTCTTGTAAATACACATGAAATCAAAACAAAGACTCGACAGAAATGTAAAATATCCATTGTTGTACTGATTTGAATACAGAGCATGAATTTGTTTTGAGATAATAAACTTCGGTCATGGCCTTCTGTATGCATTTTACGTAAGGATCCAATAATGCAAAACAAATGACTAAACACGTGTCAGACATTTATTGCCAATCTGAAAGAACTTTTGTTGGTGACGTACTGATTACATTTGTTCGTTTTTCATGAAAATTAGTTTAAATACCAGTAATAACAGTATGATATTTTATAGCTACTCATAGCTGACACTAATAAATTAATCAATTTTGTAATGCAACCACATGCAATGTTGCCAATACATGCAAAATTATTTGTTTATGTAAAGTTGGTGACGGCGCCGATCAAGCCAATCTCCGATTTAAATACTTTGGTGAAACCGGGCCTTAGCTGTATAACCACAATACGAGATTGTATGTACATTGTCAAGATGAGTTAAATATTACATCATAAGGTCGTATAGGCCTTGAAGTCATTGTATGGCTCATAGCTTGGTTTCTTGACCGGTGAACTCGGCTACATCATAATATTGCTCCGCTTTCAGAAACATGGTTATTTTGCGTTTACATGTTCGTATATCTGGGGAGTCTTTGATCTTGTCTGGAAGCTTGTTGTAGAGTCTACGACCTGACTGTAGAATCCCATGATAAGCCACACTCAGCTTGCAGTATTTGTGCTGTAATTCGGAGGATCCTCGAGGTGTCTCCTGCACCATCTTGAATGTACTACAAAGCACTATTAAATAAATAATAAATAAATAAGTTACACTTTTTTGTGAATAATACAAATATTTTCTTGCCTCTAGGCCTAATATTTATCATCACGTAATAATGTTATCAAAAGTGCAATATTTTTTAACTTCATGACAGAAAGACCCACTAAACTCAAACATACATATCGAGTCATTAGACGCTGACGCTTTTACGTAAGTCGAATGATAAAGTCCCACCGCTCAGCGAGGCTTCGTTCGCCCTGCAGGGCAGGTTTCGTTTGGACTGTGACGTAGATCGATTGGGGTTCGATCGTGTGGCTAATATCCCCATTAAAATTGAACGTGAAAAACGTCTCACTTCCACGTCTCGTAACTCACTCAATTGTACCCCGATTTCCAAATGAGTGACATCGACGTACTCTGTAAATCATTGTGATTATTGTGAGTGGTTGTTCTTGTCGATTCTAACATATGTGAGGTTTTTTTGATGATGGAAACAAAACCTCGTAATCACCCGCCCACTAAAAGCATGCGCGCTTTCTCGCTACGCCCAGCTCATTGCGACAACACAGTTTCAAATAACACGGCGTAAGTAATTTGTTTGTGGGTACAGCTAAAATCTGTTTCCATGGTACGAACGATGACAGTTTTATACAGAAATTGATACCAAATTCAATCGTTGTATTACAATTAATTCGGTCGTTTGAAGCCTTATGCGTTGACTTGGTATAGCGCATGCTATTAGCGGGCTATATCAATTTTAATGGGGATATCAGCCACACGATTGAACCCCAATCGATCTACGTCACAAACAAAATGAAACCTGCGCTGTAGGGCGAACGAAGCCTCGCTGACCGGTGGGACTTTTTCATTCGACTTACGTAAAAGCGTAAGCATCTAATGACTCGACATGTATGTTTGGGTTTAAAGGGCCTTTAAAATTGTTTAGGAGTACAACACTTAGCATGTCAATGATGTGACGTAATAACCCGGCTTGTTTTTAATTTTATTAACCCGGGCCACGAAAGCCAAGTGTTTTAATATACTGATAATAGGCTATGGCACTTAAATTAGGGTGGGGGGGGGGGGGGGGGGGAACTGGAGGGGGGAAGAGATATATCTGAGGGCTGTTAGAATGACTTAAGAGCAAAGGGTACCTCTACGTCAAAAACTGCACATTTTAAATCTAAATTACATCTCAAAAACGGACTTTGAAATCGAAAAACGCACTGTGGCATGGTAAACTCTACACACTGAGGGCTCTAAATGTCATATTATAGTCAGTATGGTATTTATTTCTAAATAATTTCAATTCACGCATTAATTTCAAATAATTTCAAGTTCATGCATAAAGTGCCCAGCAGAGTGCCGTAGGTTCGAGAACTGGCCAGAGGGTAGCCATTCGTCGATGATGATCAGCAATAGTGCACACGTTTACGCACGCCCGGGAAATTCGAATACAGTCTTTGAAAACCTTAGACCGCGAATATGATACGAATACAATTTTTTGAATATTTTTTTAGGGAAAAAAAAAACTCGTATTATATTCGGGTAAATTCTGTATGTAGAGCAATGGGTCAAAGCAAAAATACATGTATGGCAAATTTACACGATCTGGTCTACTTACTTGGGGAAGGGCAACGAGGCGAAGATCCATCGACATCAACTTGCTCTCTTTTGATCTGTATTGTTTTGTGAGCGAAGTTGATGGCTGCCGAGTAGCTCGACTGTGCTATCATATCGACCCCTGTAACAACGGTACAAACAACACGTTAGACAGTCAAAAGTGTAAGTAAGAGAAGAGTAAGAGTAAGTGTAAAATAAATATATATATTCACATCTAAAGTATACCCTTTCAGTAACAAGATTGATTTTCAGTGGGGGACTTTAATTTAAAGTGACTAAACCAACCCTGTTGGCTCCAAACACCATCGACGAGCGAGCGATAAGTGATAATGTATATTTATAGCTCAAATGTTTAAAATCATGAAAATAGAGATCTTTGAAAGCAGATTGGCCTACATACCTTGAAGACAGCTCAAGAAGATGGTGGACTGTTTCTTGCAGGGTGGAATTGATTTAGAAATTAAATAAATTGATTTACATTTTTTAAACTTGCAAGCAGTATTACTTCTTGCACTTGTGTCTAAAATGTATTTTGTCATTTGGACATATAAAACCACTAATTTACTGGCTGGGTCTCATATAAAGGCTTGCCAAGATGACTTTTTCAGCCATTCGTTTAATAATTTTTAATAATAAGACACCAATAGAGAGCGTACTCAGATACACACAACACCAGTTTTGGAACATTTCTTATTGTTAATTTAAATCACTTAAAATCTTATCCAAAAGTTCATTTAAATTTTAAAAAATCATCCATATCCTTGTTTCTTGCTTTATTATAGTGAACCTTATAGGCCTCGATGCCAACAAGTATATAAAAGGCGAGTTATGGCCAGGTTTACTTGTCAAGGGCCGGTATTTCAATGTCCAGTTAAAATCTACTTTTCAGTTAAATTGTTTTCACCATGACAACGGCCAATAGATATACAGTAGTCCCCCGAAAATTCGAACTCGGATTATTCGAAATTGCACGTATTTCGAATGAAAACATCGGTCCCGACAGCAGGTATAGGACTTTACATGTTATTAAATTCGGTTATTTCGAAATTCGGTATAATTCGTATTTCGAAGTAACATTTAGACCCTAGCCAAAGTGCGATCGGATAGATCGAAATATCAAAGTAGAAATGTTTTTGCATTGTAGTGTACTTCGATCTAGCCGCTCTTCCCGGCTTCTTTGTTTGTCACCAGAAGCTTCCACATTCCTTTCCACCCCTCCCCCTCCAACCCCCGACCGACCGCTCGGCGCTCGCTCGCTTGTTTGTGCTGTGAGCGTGCCAGTCGCATTGTGTCGCGAGAGGCTTTGTTGTAAACACGTGCGTGTGAACCGTGAACAGTAGTGAGTGTTACCGTGTTGCGTCTTGTTTCGAAATGAGTGGTGCTGTTAAAAGGAAGTATGAAGAAACAACGTTGGGGAAGAAGATTGAGATTTTGAAGGAAATCGATAAAAAGGAATGCTCGAAAGGAGAAATTGCGAGGAAATTTGGTATTCCTGCTTCTACACTTTCGACAATTATAAAAAATCGTGAAAAGATTGAGGGTGCTGTTGCGTCGGGTAGGGGCCAAACAAACAAGCGCATGCGCACAGCAAGACATGCTGATCTAGAAACACAACTTTTTGAATATTTCTGTCGGGCGCGAGCGTCGAACATTCCTATCAGCGGACAAATTTTGAAACAATATGCCGACAAGCTTGCCCTTAAAATGAACATCGACAACTTTTCATGCTCCAATGGGTGGCTATGGAGGTTTCAGAACCGTTTTAACATTCGCAGTTTAGTAATTTGCGGCGAGTCTAATAAAGTCGACGATAATGAAGTGCAAGAATGGTTTACGCGAGTTCAACCTGTAATCGATAATTACGCCGCTAAAGACACGTTCAACATGGACGAAAGTGCTTTTTTTTACAACATGCTCCCGAATCGTACTCTTACAATTCGCGGAGAAAAATGCCATGGCGGGTCTCGAAGCAAGGAACGTCTGACGGTAGCGCTGTGCTGCAACGGAGATGGCAGCGAGAAACTACAGCCACTGATAGTAGGCAAGTTCGCAAAACCACGATGTTTTAAGAACATCAACATGTCTGCGCTTGATGTAACATACACTTACAACACAAAGGCTTGGGTTACCGCCAAAATCTTTCGGGAATGGCTCATTGTGTTGCAACGCCGGATGGCATCCCGAGACAGACATATCTTGTTACTGCTCGACAACTGTTCGGCGCATGCAGTAGATGGGCTAGTCACCCCGAACGTCGAACTGCTATTTCTACCACCAAACACAACCAGCAAGACGCAACCATTGGATCAAGGCATCATTTACTCCGTGAAGCGGCACTACAGGCGTCGATTGGTTGACAGCCTACTCAGGCAAATGGATCGAGCAGGCGCAACCCTTGAAACTATCCAGAAGTGGACTGTCCTTGACGCCATCCGAAATATCTCAGCTGCTTGGCGAAACGTTACCAGTGAAACTATTGCAAACTGTTTCAAAAAAGGAGGCTTTTGCCTTGACGATGATGACGACACAGCACTTTCAGAAGCAGAATGCGAACGAGAGGCTGACATAGAAGAGTTCGAAAATACATTCAGGACTAATTTCGAAGATTTTGTCAACCTTGATGAGGATGTAGCCACTTCAGCCATTGACAACTTCGACGGGGAAGGGGATGTGGATGAAGGAAGCCAGGCCTCTACTGTAAACAATCCTGACGACGATGTTGAAGAAGAACCACAGATCGAGCCACCTACAAAGGAAGACCTTGCGAGAGCCCTGGCGACAATGGACGCATTCTTTTCAACGCACGATGCGAGTGAAGAGCACTTGGAACAGTACAATGCCCTAGCCAAGTACGTTCGCGAGGTGTCGAAGCCGAAGGTCGTCCAAAAGAAAATAGTCGACTTCTTTAGAAGACAATAAGTGGTGAGTTTGTTTAGATTAATTTTGCTTGATTACGGTGTAGATTACAGCGCGAACTCTTAAAACAAGTGTTTTGTTTTATTTGACAGTTGGCACGTGTGTTGCTGCCAGACGCGCGGTCGCCTCGAGCAACGCAAACAGCTGCTGGATCTCCCCCCCCCCCCCCCTCCCGGGCTGTCCATCTCTCGGTCCGACGGCCGCTACACTCGTGACCAACTAGACCGCTCTGCCCGCCCGACCCAGTTTGACCCACAATTGACTATTGTTATTGTACAGTATATACGATTTAATGACATGTATTAAACAATACACAGTTTAAACTTGTTTGTCTATTAGAAAACAGAACCATTAAATCCTTCCTTCTTCTTCCCATTTAGGCCTAGAACTGCATTTAAGCATTTTTTTTTTTTTTTTATAATTCGAAATTGTATAATTCGAAATTGGGTTTTTGGGGTCCCCTCGATTTCGAATTAGGGGGGGACTACTGTACACCAAACTGGGCTTACCTGACAGTTTAATTTACTTGAAACTTTACTGGACATTGAAATTAAACAGGTTACTTACCTATCATTGGCAGAGGTGGCAGGTTAACCGTGGGATCTTCTAATCCCTGAATCTCGGCTTCAAGTCCCTTGATTTCATCTGCCACGTTTTTGCCAACTCGATTGGCACTGGAACAAGAGTAAAATACAGTAATATTATGTCAAGTTCCAATTCCATATGAAGGTTTTGCTCAGTAGGCCATTGAAATAATTATCGAGATAATATCCCCTTAATCTTGAAGAATTTAAGCACCACATCAACGTCGTTGATCAATGTTTACACGACCAATCGTTTATACAAACCTTGGTGTCAAATGTTATGAGCTGTCTATAAATGATGTCACAAAATGTTGTATAAACTCTCCCCCCCCCCCCCCAAAATGGTTACTCAAAAATTAGACACAAAATGTAGGTTAAGAAATGCCGAATTCCCCTAACCATGTAACAACTAGTACGACCTACCTACGTATTAACTTACATTACTCGACAGTGTCTGAAACCGTGGTCTGAAAACATCTACAACATTGGTAAGTAAAATTAAACGTTAATATCCATACAAATACAATTAGGACCAATTGTGCTTCACTAATTAATTATGACACAAAATAAAATTATTATTTTTATTAGTATTAGTTATTAATTTAA
Organism: Isoperla grammatica; assembly: GCA_945910005.1. Classification (NCBI taxonomy): domain Eukaryota; kingdom Metazoa; phylum Arthropoda; class Insecta; order Plecoptera; family Perlodidae; genus Isoperla; species Isoperla grammatica. Next base: position 38,132,519 of record OX246749.1, read on the forward strand.
TTCAATAAATTATTATTTTAATTAGCCTTTCTTGCTGATCTGCTAGGCCTATATCGTTTGTTTTTGCTCAATTTTGGAGCATATTAATTTTTATTGATTTACATTCTTTACATTTCTTAATGTAATTCAACAATTCTTCAACATTTCTTAATGTAATTCAAAGAATGTAAAAGAGGCTTACTTCAATAAATAAAAATAAATATGTTCCAAAATTGAGCAAAAACAAACGACCTTGAAAAAAATCTTGGGGGCAGCCCATTTAATTTTGAAGTAATATTCGACTTATTAATTGCACGGATGAAAATGAGTTGAATAGCCGCCTCTGCGAACCTGAAATAAGTTGTGGTTAGTATAGACACACATAAAGCAGATCAGCGAGCAAGACAAGCAAACAAATCGTAGGCCTATTAACGACCATTAATACTCTAACTGCTGTGTTTGATTGTCTCCCATCTACGTGCAAAGCACTTGTACGCATCAACTCACCTTGCAATGTCTTCCTTACTGAAGTGTTTGATTGTATTTCATCTACATGCAAAGAACTTCTACGCATCAACTCACCTTGCGATGTCTTCCTTACTGAAGTGTTTGATTGTATTCCATCTACATGCAAAGCACTTGTAAGCATCAACTCACCTTGCAATGTCTTCCTTACTGAAGTGTTTGATGGTATTCCATCTACATGCAAAGCACTTGTACGCATCAACTCACCTTGCAATGTCTTCCTTACTGAAGTGTTCGAACGCCTGATCCTCCGCTGTTTCGGGCACTGAAGTCATCTCCGTGCCTGGCTCAATCTTTATCTGTCAAACAGAAACATGAATTGATATTATGTAGGGTAAAGTACGTATACTTTGGTTGCATAATATACGTAAATATAAACCGGGCCCAAATGTGGGAAATTGGGTTTAGAGTTAAATTGTTGTGTGTGTTCAGGTGGCATTTATGCCACAAATTTCCACTAAAAACACAAAGAGTGATTATTCATAATATGTAGGCCTAGACCTAATCAACACTTTTTTAGTTTTAATGTAGGCATACAGAAAACGAATTCAAAATTCAATTTTGCATCCATGTGATGCTAGTTCATGAGAAATTGCCAGGAAGGCAAAAATTAATAAGTCCAAATTCGAATCAAAATGGCTCTTTTTCAACTTGATAATGATTTTAGAACCAACAAAGTAGTAACACACAATCCTTCTGAGTAACCATTGAGTCAATCAAATTAACAATACCAATATACCTATAAATGCTAAATTGCTACACAGGCCGACTTAAAATGATGAAACCATCATGACAACAATTAATGATAGATATGCATACTAAATATGGTTTCATAAGTATAGTTTATACCTTAAAAATGAATATGATAGTAGATGCTAATAGGGAATGTGCATGAATTTTCTACAGCTCTGAAAGTACGTGGAATATATTGTTATTCATCTGAAGACATCAGAAACCTAATTAAAAAGTTTTAAAAATTAACTCATACTTCTATAAATGTTCAAAGATTTTGATTATCTGTTTCCCGCACTATTATTTTTAAACGGTATGTGACATCACAATCCTTGTAAGTCACTGCTTATATGAATGACTTTGCATATAACCTCCTTGGACTTTGCCACCGCTTCCTAGACAAAACAATCAAATTTTCAAGGTCATCAAGCTAACCTTGTCAAAATTTGTACTCAATCAAGCCCTTGTCAAGTCTGCTTTATATGAATAACAACACCCATTATTTAAGGCTCGTGTACATCCACTTTGCGTACGCGTGAAAATTATAGAAAATTATAGAAATTAGGTTAGCCGTTCCCATCGAATGTTGATAATTTTCTTAAGTAAACGTAAACCAATCAGAGCTCACGAATTTCCCACCAATAGGGAACTTGCAACTGACTTCACAGCCGAACTCCAACAATGTAACAAATGAATCGAACTGATTGACAAACAACGAGCTGTCAAAATAATAAAATTGCAACATTATGATAAGAAAACGCAAACTTGCAAGAAGCCTAAATTTATTATTTTTTGAAGTACCTTTACCATTATTTGTATTAAAATCAATTAAAAAATGGATGACAATGTAGAAGTAATGGGCTTATTAAAAGTAAGTCGTCCATTGCTGTTTTATTTCTCTATGATAGAAATGTTGTGATGTGGTTTGGTTTGACACTTCGATAAAGAAACAATGTAAGCTGTTAGTTTGTTTGCATGCGCCAATTAACCAAATTCTAGAAATTGGAAAAAGTTGGAGTTGAATCAACTTTTCGCGTCGTGAAACGTACGTTAATTTTTCTAATTTCAATGTGCATGGTTACATGGAAATTCAATATGCCAACTCGCTAATTTCTGGAAGTAATGTACGCTAAGTGGATGTAGACGGGCCTTTACTGATATTCTATAAAAAAAGGTTTGGTATTGTTGATTTTATAGAAATTGGGCTTCAAAATTAATTATTCTGCGTACTAGGCATTAATTCAATTTTATATGATTTTGGATATGATCATTTCCAAATAAGCATTATTTTATTTAACAGTTTATGATTGGTTGATTGCTGATACAAGGAAAGTGACGTATGCCCCGTTTTTCCCGCCATAAATATGTGTGAAACTTTCAGCTCGTTTTTATAAATGAAACTTTATTCTATGTCATCAAAATAAAATATTTTGTATTCAGGGAAGTTAATCGTAATCTAGTAAAATGCTAAAAAAAGATGACGCATATTCCCTATTGGCTGGAATAGTAGGCCCTATAGAATGTGAAGATAGGATCCAACAGCTGACCTTCGTTTAAGATGACGAACTCGAGAGTTGAAAGTGAACATAGAATACACATAATACAAAAATAAATTAGTTTTTTCGACATGAGGTCTTGACCACTAGAGAAGAAGTGGCTAAAAAAAAATGAATAACATAAAAGCTAGATAGAGACATAAGGCGCAAGTGATGTGCAAAGAATTTGTAACTCGCTCTCGGAGCCGTGTTGCTTCGTTACGTGGTGGGAGGCAGGTAAATGAAAACTAGTAACCCATTAGGAATAGAAAGTTGTTTTATACACTGTATTCTCATCATAGCATGATGGAAATATTTAATTACCTTGTGTGGGGGTAGAACGTTGTCTGACCCTGTAGGTTGCGACGTGGTACCACTGGAGTTCTTCAGTCGTTGAGGCGGCTTAAACTCCTTTATTTTCCTTGAAGGACTAGACTCTTCTGCGGAGTCCGGCTCCTCCTTGACAGTAGTCGGTGGACTTTCAGGTGGCGAAGTGGTACAACTGGACGAGGCCTTACTCGGGGAAGTCTTAGAGGGCTGCGGCAGCTTAAATTTCATTTCCTTTGCAAGACTAGACTCTTCTGCGGAGTCCGGCTCCTCCTTGACAGTAGTCGGTGGACTTTCAGGTGGCGAAGTGGTGCAACTGGACGAGGCCTTACTCGGGGAAGTCTTAGGGGGCTGCGGCAGCTTAAATTTCATTTTCTTTGCAAGACTAGACTCTTCTGCGGAGTCCGCCTCCTCCTTGACAGTAGTCGGTGGACTTTCAGGTGGCGAAGTGGTGCAACTGAACGAGGTCTTACTCGGGGAAGTCTTAGGGGGCTGCGGCAGCTTAAATTTCATTTTCTTTGCAAGACTAGACTCTTCTGCGGAGTCCGCCTCCTCCTTGACAGTAGTCGGTGGACTTTCAGGTGGCGAAGTGGTACAACTGGACGAGGCCTTACTCGGGGAAGTCTTAGGGGGCTGCGGCAGCTTAAATTTCATTTTCTTTGCAAGACTAGGCACTCCTGCGGAGTCCGGCTCCTCCTTGACAGTAATCAATGGACTATTAGGAGGCGAAGTGGTGCAACTGGACGAGGTCTTACTCGGGGAAGTCTTAGGGGGCTGCGGCAGCTTAAATTTCATTTTCTTTGCAAGACTAGACTCTTCTGCGGAGTCCGGCTCCTCCTTGACGGTTCTAAGTGGACCGCTTTGCATGAACTCGGGCATCAATACAGGTAAGACAGTATTGCCTGCAAACCACATAATCAAGAGAAAAATGTGCATGTATTACATAACAAATTAAAAACCAGTTAAAAACACATTTTATGTTCAATTCCTACATATTGGGAAGATGATACATGATACATAATATCATACATTATAGTCTAGATAATGTTCTTTTGAGTGGGGCACATATCTATATTGGTTATCATAACACTTCAGGCCTAATTACATCTCCTTTCATCTATGTCCACTTTTGGCATAATAAGCCACACACAAATGTTATTGAACTGTCATTGTAGGCAGAGAAGAGAAAAAATGGAGAATAGGGTTCGAACAGAATTCACTTCCATTTGAATAATTGTTTTTTACATTGAACTTTTTATGATATAGATAGCTACGGTCAGGTATAGGATCCAACAGCTTACCTTAGATTTAAGATGTATTTGAGATAGAAAAGTACATTGGAAACGTAAAACAAACACGGTGATACGTTTCGACACTAGGTCTTGATCACTTGAGAGGAAGACGGCTTCTGCGACCTCTACCCCACCCTCAAAAGCGCCTTGTATATTTTATATAGTAGTTCATTTAGTTAATTTTAGTGACTCAAGTAATTGCCGCAGAAGCCGTCTTCCATTCGAGTGATCAAGACCTGGTGTCAAAACTTATCACCGTGTTGTTTTATGTTTTAACAGTGTACTCTTTTAAATCTCAAAAATCTGTAAATCTGTAAATTATGTAAATTTGAACATCAAGACCGGGCGCACCTTTTCAGATGTGCCGCAATGAAGCGTGATATCGACTCCCTGCCTGACAACCAGAGCAGGCCAGATCAAGAAGCTAATTTATATTGGATAGTGAGAAAAATGAATGGCTGAAAAGTCATCATTGCATAAGAGAAAAAAAAAAATCTCAAATTCATCATCTTACATCTAAGGCAAGCTGTTGGCAGTGGCGGATCCAGGGGGGGGGCGGTAGGGGCGATCGCCCCCCCCTTGATTCTTAAAAAGCTAATTTTTATATGAAATGAATATGTTCAATCACCAGAAATATCGATGTTTTGTTGCGATTATAGTTTCACAGTTCAACAGTTGTTCAATAAAGGCCAATTTAATTATCTAAAAGTGTATTTCTGAAAAGAATATCATAAACTCCCATATTTTACCTCCCTCCAAGGCCTATTTTAGTGCGCAACTGCAAATAAAACATATTGTAATATACCATCTCTAAAGCCATTAAAACACGTTTTTAAAAAAATGCCTTAGAAAATTTTTCCCTGCGGGGCTAAACTGGGGGGCCGCGCCCCCCAGACCCCCCGGCGCTGCGCCACCTAAGTCGCCCCCCCCTTGGAGAGGTCCTGGATCCGCCCCTGGCTGTTGGTTCGTATCCCTACATCGTAATATTCCAGCCGATTGCCATCTTATCAACGTAGAACATTGAACTTTTTGTTATGATAAGAACAGACAGAGAGAGGATGCATTACCCTCCTTATATCTAGGACCTACTTTACAATTTTAATTCCTTTCTCTATGTACGATTCGAAGCCCAAAAACGTAACTAATTCCAATTCACTCCAGTCCTAGATGTCTCTCCATTTTTGTGTAGGCCTACACTGTAGGCCTACAGGTTAGACTAATGTTAGGTCTGTGTTAATAGGGATTTTTAAGTGTGAAAAAAGAAAGAAAGTTTGGCAATAAAAATATGGGAAATAGTTCTAAATAACACGGGGAGAAATAAAATTAATTTTGAAAAACAATAGGATGTAGCTTGTTTTATGTGTCGGACTCCCGCACAGTAGCGCCACCAGTGGCGGTTCTAGCGTAAGGGCACAAGGGCACGTGCCCCCCTCCTGGGACTCACGGAAATATCTTTAATTATAAGTTATTATTTGGTACATCAAATACGTTGTTGTGGCAACTTTCAAATTTAAGTTTCGCTGAAGATATATTCATTTCTTGGTGCACTTTGTTTATATTTGGGAGAATATTGGTCGTAGAAATAATTTCATTGCTTGCGCCAGCTACGATTCTGCAGTGTCCACTGTCCAGGCTATACAGCGTTGTGCCCTCGTATTTCAACAGTTCAGACCCCCAGGCACTGTTTGGAGCTAGACCCTTATGGACGAAATACATTGGCAGGGGGCACATCTAACGCGTAGCCACCACCGACACCGAAGATGAGAGAGAAAAGAAACCCAACCCTGCAGGCAGATGACCTTTTCTGAGTAAACACCAAGAACGATAATATAGACCTCGGCACGGACTTAATAGGGAGTCAAATGATAGAAAATGTTACTTAAAATCAAAGGCTCCTTTTTTTAGTTTACAAGTGTACCTGGTTAGAAAGACATGGCACTCAGCTTTCATTCAATAAGCGGATACACAACAAGGAGTGGTAACTAGAAAATGGTCATTTATGATGTTTTAAAAACTAAATTACTGGCGAAGTGTGTTGTTGTCACAGTATTGTCATGTCAGTAGGTATTCGGCTATCGTGCGAGTGAGTTGTGTTACTGCCGTGTTCGCATTTGTACATTATCTGTTTGTAATATTGTTGTGTTTTTGTAAATATGAATTCTGTGGCGCATATTCTAAGTTGTGAACATCAAATTAGTTACGATAAAAAACTAGATATTAAAAAACTGGGACGTCCAGTACCTCATCTTAGTTTGAAAAAACTTATAAGTACGATTCCCGACTTCAACAACGTCGTAATCGAGAGGTTTGCTCGAGACAAAAACAGAAGAATGGATTTTATCTACCGATAGGTGAGTAACGTGTCGTTCTTACATTTCCTTTGCGTAAAATTCTACTTTTTGAGTTTTGGGTGGGGGGGGGGGTAAATTACGTTGTGCCCCCTGCAGTTTGGATGTTACGAGCCGCCACTGAGCGCCACCACAGGAGAGATAATATTCAGTTAGCAATTTATTGTTTTACTGCATTAATGTGGTGTAAGCAGCATTCATTATATAGGGGTGTCTTAGATGTCGGGCTTAACTTATAAAAGTATTTTAGGTCCGGGGCATGTTTGTGCAATTTAAGAGGACATAAATGCCAGCTTAGTAAATCTTGGGGGGAGGGGGGAGTCTCTGCCACTGGGCAAGGAGAGAAGAGCCGCAGGCAAAGAAGTGAAATGAAATGACAGCAGATGCATAGCATATCCACCTTGCAGCAAAAATTCAGTACAGGCTAGCCCTACTTGCTATTTTCCTAGCCGCCTAGCCTAGGCATAGGTTAAGGCCGGGTTTACACAACGTCGTAAGGATTGTGGTTTAGTTATAAGCCGAGTTGGAAGATAGGGATCACATACAATGGTTCACACAAACTCGTCATTGCAATTTAGTCATAGTCGTAGTCACAAGCGAGTTGAAAAATGTTCAACTCTCTTTTGCAATACCTTATTCCTTGTGACGGACCAATCAGGGGTTGAAACGTCACTTACTCCTTATAACAAGCCAATGAAATGCCATAAATGATGAATCAATGCTACAGAGCTTATAGGCCTAGCCTAGCCTAGGCCTACCTTATTGCAATTCCATACAACTATAACAAAACCTTGTGACTTTATATAAACCCGGCTTTACCTAACTCCGACTTATGTAAATTAAGTAGGTTGAGCTTATGGTAAGACTAGACCTAGGACCTAGAATATAAGATAGCCTACCATTCATTTGGTCAGTGACAAGTAGACAAACTCAGTACCATACCAGTAGGAACCAATGCTCAGTACTTTGAGATTAAATCAGTTGTAAGTCGAGGCCTAGGCCTATAGTTAAACTCACCGTTTTCACGTATCATTTGCTGGTAATGTCCGTACTGGTTTAACAACTCCAGTTTATCGCAAGTGAGTAAAGTCTCCCAGTCCGACACTGAGAAATATCTGGACACTTCTTCCATTTCGTTAGCGTTGATACCAAAGTAAGGCCTAACTTTGCCTCGGGCCTACCTGGCTGTTTAGACCATCACCATATATTAATGTGAGAGCTTTCTTGTTATTTAAATTAATCAGCGTGTAGGGTATATACACATATTCTACGTATATGTTATGTAGGCCTAGCAATAAAGATGTTTTCCAGGGAACGTTTTCACAAATCTCTCGGATCACCTCTGCAACAGCCAGAATGATGACCGTCTTTTTTTTATCAGATATTCGATCTTTTTTCTGACACTTTTATCTCGATCAATTCGTTATAATTCGCCCCCGCCGCCACCGGAAGTAAACTGAGAGATGTTACAAGCGTGTTTTTAAACGTACGCAAGCTGATGTTTTAATCGAAACGTAATTTAAACCAAACGATTTTTTGTATTTAATTTAAATCTGTTCTATTTCACTTTTATGTACGCCATAATTTAAACGCGTGTATGTTCGACATGTGATTAGCGTAGTTGCAGTCAGAGAATGAATGTTGGTGCACAGCTGATCCAGTGTTATACTTCTTTTCACTTTTTTTCGTTCAAAACCACCAAAGTTGCGTTACTCTTCATAGTTTTATTATGAAATGATAAATTAATAATCTTTATAAGTGTGTTGCAATAATGTTATTCATTTTATACACTAATAACAGTCGTGGAAGTATTTTTCTTAAAGATTTACGTCCTCCGCCCCATCAGCGTTGTAGTGCTGCCAATCTAGAATGAAAGCAAGAAAATCACTAGGCCTAAATTACAATCGAATGTTGAAGAAGGGGTAATTTATTTTATAATTAATTTATACCCAAATAATAAATTATCCCTTCTTCAAGTTTGGAGAAGGGGTAATCTATATTTCGTTTTAGTTTACAGAATTACAGATGAAGGGTGTTAAGGTTTTTTCATGTACTTTCGTTGGTAGACGGCATTTCCTGTTTGCTCTGAACAGCTGTGATCTCGCTCGTACGCCATATTTATTAACGTGATTCACATGTCAAAACAATGTAGCCTATTTTAAAAATGGAAATTAAGCATCAAAAAATGTACTATTTGCAAAAAAAAAAGTGGAAGTTACAGATAAATAATCAGATGATAAGGTGTATTTACTACGTACGTAATCAATCTCCCAAAGGAATACACACAAAAAAGTGAGTAGAAACCGGATCACTTGTTCGGAAGAAATATCATAGTTTATTATGTTACAAGATAGTTGCATGATTGATATTCAATTAATTTGCAATGTAAATACATTTGTTTTACCTTTTATGTGTATAATCTTCTACTGTACATAATATACGATACGGAGTACGGTGGCTCAACACGCTCTGCTTAGTGTCCCTTCCTAGCGGAGGACGGACGAACTACGAAGCACCGAGCCGAGGCCAGAGCGCGACCCTAGCGGACATGTAGGGGACCTTGCTACTCGCATTCAAGTCTTTTGGCGCGTAAAATAAATAAATCATATTTTAATTCCTACCAAGTGGTTTTCGGTAGGGGACATTATACCATTGTTACGTAACTATTTGCTCCAAAGTCAGCGTTTATACATGTATCGAATTAAGAACATTTCCAAGCTTTAAAAAAACTAGTTCGAGACGGGTTCTCTGCAGTGGAACTAGGAAATAGACCAACGCAACGGCTGAAAGAAAATGCAGCTTCCTTTCACTTCGTTGTGCAATAGCTTTAAAATAAATATATTAAAGGAACTTATTAGATTTTACTTTTTGGTAATCTGCCACAGACCTGTTGCCAGTGGCGTATCCAGGAATTGGGAAAGGGGGGGGTTTTGAACCCATATTATAGAGAGTGGAGCCGAAAAATAATTGGGGTTCCAGGGGGCTTGCCCCCCGAAAAAATTCTCGTCAAGGTCATTTTAGTGCAAATCTGTGAGTTTTACAGTGTCCAACTGAAACAAGATTACTCAGTTTCTGGACACATTTTTTCCTTAGCACCCTTACAAAAATTTTTAGTAGTCAAAGATGAGTTAAAACATTGCCAAATGGTCGTTCAATCACCAAAACATAGTCAACGATGTGTTGCAGACCTTTTGGTTGCTATCTGACACATCTCCAAATGATAGTTAAAAGAATCCATCACCAAAACATTGTCAACACATCGCAGGAACACAATCAGCTAGGTCGCAGAATCATAGTCAAAAGGTAGTTAAACGTATCCATCATCAAAACGTCGCCAACACATCGCAGGAACACAATCAGCTACGTTGCAGAAACATAGTCGAAAGGTAGTTAAACATCCATCATCAAAACGTCGCTGAAACATCGTAAATTGCTAGTCAGCTATCTTGAAATTTGAAATTGCCCGCGTCACCGAGGTCTCCAACAGCCAACTGCCATTTTCGACTGTGGTGAAGTGAGGTTTGGAAGTGGATGCGACGGCAGACAAATTCCGGTAAGTACAGTGGTAATGATTAATATTTACACATAAAGTGATCTAGGACAAAGTTAATGAACGGTAAACGTATAATATCGCGCGTATTGTCGTTATGCCTTGGCTGTAGATGCAAGTTTCAATGCCCTAGTCCTACCATAACCTCACTTTAGGCGTAATTTAAATACATCTAGGTCCTAGATCTCACAAATACCATAGCATACCACACACTTGATAGGCTAGGCCTCGTTCAAAAAGCATATGCCTGCCTCATATAAGGTCCTTTGTATAATAAATACCCACCCAAGTAAGCTAGGGCCTAGATAGGCTAGCCTAGACTCCTAGGGCCCTAGCCTAGGCCTAGGCATTGTGTTTAAAATTAAACACAATGGCCTAGGCTAGGCCTAGCATTATCAGCTTCACAATAAATACGAATGGGCTTATTTTATTGTGCAATGTAGGCCTACAGAAAAAACTCAGAATAAAGACTACAGTAGCCTACAATAGGCCTAGGCCTATTCCTAAGCTGGGCCTACAATATCTGGCAACTACATTCTGTAACAATAGGCCTAGCAGGAAATGCCGCAGTGCACAATAAAGTAATAGAATCCTAATAACACACTTATTAAATATTATCATCGTAAATAGCAGGCAGACCCATGTAAATTCTGATTCCAGCCAACTCCGGTAATGGGAACAACATACTGCATCGAGTCGTACAACACATAAACAAATTTTATCGTTTACAGGTTGCCGAACTTTGCCGTTACAGTTAGGCGTAGGTCTATCGTTATAGTGGCCATGTTACTGTGGACCGAGCTGTATGGCCTGCCTAAGAATAGGATTATCCTACCAGTAATCAATTGCCTGGAGTCAACATTGCCATACAGCATAATTGCTAGCCATAGGCTAATTCAGTTAAATTGTTGAATATTGCAATACAATACTTCAGATCGCCATAAAGTGAAAATATTCCTGACCAGACAAAACTTAGTTAAAATATAGCTATCTCACATTTTGCCACCATTTTGTATCAGAAATAATTTTTTAGTAGCCGTGGTGTAACTTTGTAGCTTTTTGAACGATTTTGCCACAAAACTATACACTTTCAATCCACATCAAAGCTTGTGGATGGTCCAAATTTCAGCTTGATCAGATTCTCCGTTCGACTGCTATCGCGAGACATAAAAACAAACACTAACAAAAAAACAGAACGAGTGCCATAAAAGTACTATTAGAACGCTCGCTTAATAATATATTCATCGACTTCTTCTGTTAGGTTCAATTGGGTTTATTTTATTTGTTTGTAGCTAATAGAGAAATTATATTAAGGTCTTTAGAAAAGCACAAAATGATTTGAAATTTTGACCTATTATTGTAACTGCTTTCATTGTGCAATTATAATTCCAGTTGTAGCCTACTGTATTTTAAAATAAAATTACAATATGAACGTAAGTATTCAATTATTTGCTGCATTAATTATTTTACAAGATCACTACAATCACTTTCCAGTATGGTCCTGATCCTGGCAACCTTTTGATGAGGTAGGCTTTCTGACAAAAAAAACAGAGGAACTAGGCTTCTTTGCTTGGCTCTATAAAATTCACAGGTCAGTAGTAATTAATTACTATCTTAAGAATAAATTATATAGAGCCAAGCACCAGCCACGCACCCGTAGTTTTTTCATCATTGTCAGAAGGTCGCTATTTAGTAGTTAAATGGTTGCCAATTGGTATCGTAATGGTAGTTGGAACACATTCAGCTATGTTTTAACTATTGAATGACTACCTTTTGGCAATGCTTTAAATATTCAGGAATGTTTTTTTTCATTCAACTATGTTTCGACTAGGTTATGACTATTATTTGGCGATGTTTGGAGGTCACCATTTAGTAGTTGAAAGGTAGTCAAAACATATCCAGATATGCTCCAGATATGCTTTGACACTGCGTATTAGTAAGAAAAAACGAGTATTCGGTTGTGTGTCAAAGACTAGTCAAAGAATAGTCAAAGAATAGTCCTAAAAACCTAGTCGACTAGGTTTTGACTACTAAAAATTTTTGTAAGGGCACCGCTAATAAAAGGAACCTCAATCAATAATTTGCATATTTTTCGTATTGTTTTTGCTTTTAATTACAACAATATACAATAATTATAAAGTAAAACATCTAACTGTCTATTGAAATACTGTCTATTGATACTGCTATTGAAATGTAAACGGTCATTTTCCATGTTTCCTTTGCAGAAGGGGGGGGTTTTGTCCCCCCCCTCCCCCCCCGTGTATACGCTACTGCCTGTTGCAGAGTTAAGAAAAAGTTCAATTTAAGAATAATCATTAATCAATAATAATGGTCGGTGCACAAAAGCCCGGGAAGGAGCTTCCCGTTAGCGTTAACGTTACCGGGCAATGTTAAATTATAGCGAACTTTTCCGTTACCGTTACCGGAGCTCCTTCCTGGGCTATTGTGCATCAACCTTTACACTCCCAAGCAACCTGATTTGTTGCTCTCGAGCTTATGCTTGAACAACTATAACTATAAATTGGCATTGAAAAACGTTGCTGAATTGTTGTAAAATCGATAATAATGGTGAACACACCATTAGAGAAAAAATTAACACAAAACAAAATTGTCTTCATCTTTTAATTATCGAAATGAATTTATAGAAATGAAATTATATAAATTGATCTAAATCAAATTTACAGTGTCAATTTTAGTTTGAATACAATGTGCACATGTGTGTCTTTAAGTCCATTAATAATAATTGTGATTTGACATTTTTATGACGATTTTATTTTCATTGCTACTAGATCAGTAGCTCTTTTTCTCTCTCTCGGAGAGAAGAGCGAGGGAAGACTACCGATCGAGTTAATCGGATCAGGTATAAATAAAATAAATAAATTCACATTTAGAGTCTACCCACTCAGTAATGAAACTGATTTGCAGTGGGGGACTTAAATTTAAAGCGACTAAACCAACCCAGTAGGCTCCGAACACCATCGGCGAGTGAGCGATAACCAATCAAAGATCGATATTTCAAATATGAAACAAATGAATCAGTGATTAGACAGTGCGAACACCTGCGGACAAATGTCATAATCTTCAAGGCCGATTCAAAACAACTTTGAATTTGAGTGCTTCGTTGCTAGGACGGCTCCAAAGTCACCGTTTACTTGTTCCTAAGACAAGAATTAATGGAACTGAATTCTTATTAGAAGTCAAAAAACTTCTGCCTGAAGCGGGATTTGAACCCGGGACCTTCTGCATTGAAAGCAGGGATGCTAACCACTGGACCAACGAGCCACATAAAAGACTTTCGAGTTAGGTATTTTTGTGAATCCAGGCCCTTGTCTCAAATGTTGTTTCAATCGGCTTCAGTATCAGTAATTCCGGGTCTTATCTGTCAATTCTCTCCAGGCCATATCGTGTCGCACCGTCCCTAACGCAAGACTGCCCAGTACGTAATTGAAGGATGGTCTTACTGTAAATATGAGACACATGAGAAAACATGACGTGGATGTTGTTCTTGTAAGGAAAGTGAAAAGTAATGATATCATCATCATCATCTGTTGCCACGTCCAACTCTGCATTGGGTCGGGATTGAAGATAAGCCTCTCCATCTTCTTCTATCTTGCCACCACTCTTCCCCCTCAACTACATTCCAGTCCCCTCCTCGCATTTCCACATCCTTCCTCACTATAATAATTTACTCTTCACATCAAATCATGAAGGGTGTTTACTGTTTATACTGAGTTGGAAATAAAGTTTTAGAGATGGTCAATGTTTGAGAAATTACTTACCCATAATAAGTTTCCTGTGGTACACGAATTCTTGCAAAAACTATGGGTTCTATTTTTTTTTTTGCTATTACCCTTATAGACAAAGAAAACACAGTCGGCTCCTGTCTACACGTCTGCCCTTCGGTGTGAAAATTGTATAACCGTGAGTTGGATAGTTAAAAACAAAATGAAAATGGCTCTCCCGATCAGTTTTTCAATTTCTGAGTCTAATCGTGTTACGTGTTATGAACTTTCAACCCAACGAGTTAAGCGGAAAGTTGACAGCTTGAACTAGGAAAGGAAAGGTAAGAAAGTGAATAACAATAAAACATAAAGAGTTCCAAATGACACATTTTATTTTATTTTTTAATTGGGATATACGTAATATATATAACATAATTTATAAGACTGTACAGTCTGTATTTGATGTTCATGCAGCACAGTTTCTAACATTTACATTGCATTTTAGTTGAAGGCTTGATTTCCACATAATGTAATGTTATGTACGACTGTGAAACTCCCATTTTAATCCAATGCAAATAGGCCCTACATATATTCTGAAGGATTATTAGATTTATAACCTATTTCTTTGAAATTAAATAACCAGTCTTTGAAACTTCCAAATAAAAACTGTGTTCACTGGCAATTAATGATTATAAATTAATTTTATACATAATATTATACTAATTAATATTAATAACTAAAACAACTTTTAATTATTGATTAGCCAAAAGCAAGTCATACATCATACATAGGTACGTATATCTTGTTGTTATCGTAATACTACAGGCCTACTGACAATGAATGGTAGCTTAAAGTTACACTGTACCGTATGTATAGACTACGGTACCTAGCCAGGTGTGCAATGCGTCATACATCATACATAGGTACGTATATCTTGTTGTTATCGTAATACTACAGGCCTACTGACAATGAATGGTAGCTTAAAGTTACACTGTACCGTATGTATAGACTACCTAGCCAGCTGTGCAATGCAAGTCATACATCATACATAGGTACGTATATCTTGTTGTTATCGTAATACTACAGGCCTACTGACAATGAATGGTAGCTTAAAGTTTCACTGTACCGTATGTATAGACTACCTAGCCAGGTGTGCAATGCAAGTTATACATCATACATAGGTACGTATATCTTGTTGTTATCATAATACTGTAGGCCTACTGACAATGAATGGTAGCTTAAAGTTTTACTGTACCGTATGTATAGACTACCTAGCCAGGTGTGCAATGCAAGTCATACATCATACATAGGTACGTAAATCTTGTTGTTATCGTAATACTACAGGCCTACTGACAATGAATGGTAGCTTAAAGTTACACTGCACCATATGTATAGACTACCTAGCCAGGTGTGCAATGCAAGTCATACATCATACATAGGTACGTATATCTTGTTGTTATCGTAATACTACAGGCCTACTGACAATGAATGGTAGCTTAAAGTTACACTGTACCGTATGTATAGACTACCTGGCCAGCTGTGCAATGCAAGTCATACATCATACATAGGTACGTATATCTTGTTGTTATCGTAATACTACAGGCCTACTGACAATGAATGGTAGCTTAAAGTTACACTGTACCGTATGTATAGACTACCTAGCCAGGTGTGCAATGCTTTGGGATCTCATGTGTGTAAACCAAAGTTCTACATTTAAATAAACAAATATTTCATTCTCTTGTACTGGCATATCTATTACTGTACCTATATATGGTACACCACACATTTATCAAATAACATAAATTACATAATATATCTTAATGTTATGACCACCATCAATAACGATTAAAATGTTTTGATTTCTAATCTAAATCAGTGTTTTATATCCCTGCAGGTATATTTTGGCCGACTATTATACTATACTTTAGTTGTTTGGTTGAATATGTGTGTAGATTTGTTGTTGATTAGTGCATACTACGTATGTATAGTATGCCTACAAGTGTTCTCACTCTCTGGTGAGTGAATGTACAATTGAGGGGCCGCGTGCATAAACCGTAAAAGTGACAAAAACATGAGTTGAGATAAATGATGTCAAAGTTGATATTTGTTATATTTATTGAATTTAAAAAAAATTCAAAACAATATCATATTTTAGTGGATGGGATAGTATTTACACAAGAAAATAATGTTTAGATTGTTTTGTCAACAATGGATGTGCAAATATTCAACAATGAAACCTTAAAGCATTGTTGAAAATATCATATTTATAACAAAAATACTAAAGGGCATTTCAGGGATCAAGGAATGAACTTTTCTGTTAATTAACAGTAGTATTTTATCAACAATGATAACTGAACCATTGTTGAAACTGTGATATAAGTTGTTTTACATGGAAAATATCTAAAATTAGTTTCAGAATATTTTTTTCATAAAATATATACATATTTAATCTGTTTCAAGTAACCAACAATAGCATTGTTGGTCTCTTGGCAACAATGAATAAATAACCATTGTTGATAAAAAATTAATCAATCAAATACAACTGATTCTCTGCTGATATGAATTTATTTTGCGAAGTATATAATATGAAATACAAACATTATCAAGTCAACAAAGGATGTTTACCCTTAATTATTAATGCAATATCAATACAATAATGTTAGCCTGTAAGTCGTATTGTTCCTTTTATAAAAAATAAAAATGCAATAAAATATAGGCTATAGACATTAAATAAATAAATAAATATCGCATTGTTGCGTTTGTAAAACCCTGAATTAGCAACAACTAGTCTAAGAATATTGATAAAATATTAAATTAAAATGTTAAGCCATCAACAAAGCAAATATAATCATTGTTGATTGTAATATTATCAACGCAAAGATGAAAATTGATTGGAAACCCAACAAAAAAGAGCTGAAAGTATGTTTTTGTTCCTTTTTAAAGTTATAGCATAGTACCTATCAGTCAGTCTAGGTTGGCCATGAACTATGATAAAGTATATTTTGCAGTGGCGACTCAATTTTTTATTTTAGTAGTCCAGCTCAGAGTCACTTGCATTGGAATCATTTTCCTCATGATCTTCAGGAGGGGCTGCTGTGTTAAATTAAAGTCCCCCACTGCAAATCAGTTTAATTACTGAGTGGGTAGACTCTAAATGTGAATTTATTTTATTTTTATTTAATCCTCGATTCTCTTCGGAGACATAACGCAGTAGTGATAAGACGTCGTTCTTCTTTTGTTGTGTGACCGGTTTTTTAGCTGCACATTTTGGTTGTGGTACGAGTCCTTCGTTCACTGTAGCAGATCTCTTTAAGCCGCATTCACATAAATGACTATTGATTACTGACTATTGACTATTGACTAGTGATTATTGACTACCCAAAGAAAGATAGGAACACTACACAACTAAGTTCTTTGACACGTATGATCTGCCACCTAGAACAAATGACTCAAACTGATTGACAAACAACGAGCTGTCAAAATAATAAAATTGCAACATTATGAAGAAAACGAGGTATGGCGATAGTAACTGTTCACCAGCTAAAACGTTTAATGATGGGCTTAACCAAGTTGTGAAGGTTTTGTATGTTTCTTGTTTGTTTTGAAGATTTGTTTTCAAAATAAGAATATTTTATTGTATGACAGCTTCATAAAAATAATAAATAAATAATATTCGCCGGAAATAGTCAAAAACAAATACACACTTGACAGTAATTGAATAGTGGTATTGACTTCCGTTGCTCCACATTCATTGGCTGAACGCGAACGTTGTGATTGGTTGTAACTATGACTTCCAGATATCTTCAATTCGTTAGTCAATAGTCAATAGTCATAAGTCAAAAGTAAAGTTGTGTGAACGTCAGCACGTATCGCCTATGGTTCAATTCGCTTAGTCACTAATCAATAGTCAATAGTCAATAGTCAATAGTCACTAGTCATTTATGTGAACGCGGCTTTACACTCACACGATTCATGTTAATCAAGGAATATGATGAGCTCAGTTGTAAGTCTAATGATGGCTTATATTTGATGACAACTGCCTTGGAGATATTAGCATTTTTTCCCAAGACAAACACATTGGTTTCAATAGCTGGTCAAAATCCAAAACAATACCCTTCTGTACTATTTCATTACTGTTTTCACTTTGTTTTACTGCTGTATTCCATTTGCTGTACAAAGAAGAAAATAAAAATAAAGTTCTATTCTATTCTATCACTTCGGAATTTTCCTTTTTGGAAATTATATCAAAAAAGTCCTGAGGGATTTCAAAATTTTCTTGTCTCTTCATTGGCTGGGAGTAGCTCGCGAAGTTTCGGTCACATTGGCAATAGGAGTGACCCCTAACTGGGAAAATGTGCATGATGTTAACATTTATTTATTTTATTTATTTATTTTTATTTATTTTAGTTCAGCGGACTTCATTAGAAAGTATTTTAACACACTGTAGTTTCTATTTTGACCACTGCATGCATCACTGAAACATATTATCCTTCCATATTATCCATATTATCCGTATTATCCTGGATTCAATGTCATTTCCTTTTGTATAACAGTGTCAATGAAAGAGCATACACTGTTTGAACCTTTCGCTGCATCTCCCTCCATAAAATGAATAAAATATGATTTTGATGTGTTATGAATGTGGACATTAAATAAATAGAACCACAAAAGTCTTTTGTAGAACTGTTCGGAGACTGGAAGTTTTGGGAGTGGCAAATTCTGGGCGTAGTCAAACTCGATTACCAAGGTTTCTGAATTTGGAGAGCTCAGAATGTTTTTTTTCATGGTGTTGTAAGCTACAACTTTCTTCTTGTGAAGATCCCACTCAATGTGTTCAGTCTGTGTTATTGATTTCCCTTTTAATTCATTTTCAAAACACAAGTTACAAACATCTGTGCGAGGCTGTCGAAAGGTAAAGTTAATATTTCTGTTGAAGTACTTTTGATAGGTCGAAAATGAAATGCGAGAAAGTTCTCTACCAGTAACACTTTCGTAGTAATCTACGAACAAGTTGTATAGTTCTTGCAAAGTCAGTTCGGGATTGCAAAAATAGTTTATAGACGAATCTTTCCTACTATAATGTCCTTTTTTGTAAGGAAGGCTGTCGCAATGTTGACGGGCCAGAGACCAATCTTCTTCGGAAATCTTGGTCGGCCGTACATCATGTTTCCCTTTCATGTCATCAATCGGTAAAGACAGCATTAGCTTTGTTTGAATTAAATCCAAACGTGATTTGTGAATTTGCAAAAGAGAACATAGGAGAACCTTACACACGGATTTCTTTTCCCCTTTAATATCTAGAAAATACTTCCAACAGCTTAAACGATTCTGTCCACTCTTTGGGGATTGCTTTTGTCGAGCAGTGGATTTTCTAGACATGAGCCCTGACAGGTAATAATTTTGTGTATTTTTGTCAGCCAACGAATAAAACTTTACACACACGTTTTGTTGTTCCTCTTCAGTAAATTTCTTGGTACACAATAAAGTCTTGCAGCAGCTTTCAACAACTGAAAAGGTTTTCTTTCCACCCTGAGAACAACAAAGACAAATTTAACAACAAATCGGCTCACTGTGTGAAGAACCTACAACAATAACAGGACCAAAGATACGTAGAAGTGGAACAATAATAAAATGCAATACCCTGGATCTTGTTCATTTTCGGGAAATAAAATTCAATAATAAATTCACATCATCATTTGGCATTCCACAAGTATAAACAAACCACAGATAAATGCGTGTATCAATGCTTAGAAGGAAAATTTATACTGAACATGGCTTGCCCTCCACCAATTCTCAACTCTGGTATTAAATAAAAGGCAGTGCCTTGATACAATAAAAAAATAACAGTACAGGATTTTTGTATAGACAGTTAACTATAGGCCTAGGCTATGGTCTGGCTTGGTATAACGTTACATCTGAAAAGTAATGATAAACGCCTATTTATGAACATTACACAGCTATTGCAAAACGAAAATAATCTAGGCCTAGGCCTAGGCTCGCGAATTTCTAATTTCTAATTTCAAAACACGAACACATTCCTGCCTACAAGTATCTTTGCATGGAATCAAAGGCCTAGGCCTAGATTCCAGGCCATTGGGTACAAAGCTTTCCCAGCCATCATATGTATGACATCATATTTAACAGATTATGATTAGTGATACGTGAAAATAGCATTTTCAATTGTCATTTTATAGCGTTTTGTAGCATCTATTTTTTTGCCAAGGTTAGAAAACTTGAGAATGAAGTTTTCTCAAATTTTTATTTTTAAATCATGTCATAGGTACTATTGAAATTAAAATCAACCAAATTGCATTTATCATAAACAAAGTATAATTACTATGTTAAATATAATAAAATAGGAACAGAAAACCCTTAGTTTCTACTGAAAAATAGCACTTTGTAGCATCTATACACAAAACGCTATTTTCACGTATCTCTAATTATGATACATAAAATAAGCCTAGGGCTAAATTAATTTGCAATGGAAAAAAACATGGATGACTTACATGTACGATGGAAAGTTGTTACGATGGAAAGAACATGTTCAGTACCTGTGTAAAAAAATCTCTTCCATTATTGGAATTATGTGGAAATTATCCTATCTACTTCCGCCTCATATTTCTCACTCATACACTCGCATCTTACTTATTTAAATACAATATGGGGGAACGCTGCACAGTATATTATCCATGACCTACAGGTTCTTCAAAATAGAGCAATTAAAAGCCTATATCAACTCCCATTCAGATATCCCTCTGTGGACCTTTATCAAAATTTTAAAATAATACCTTTGTCTAGGGTGCCCAGATCTACAATCCGAAAAAACGGGACGATTACGAATATATATTAAGGATGGGATTCGTGGGGGGGGGGGGGGGAGGAAGGGCGCGATAAGAGAAATATTGTTACAGTTTTGAATATTGTATATTGTTGGGCAAAATAACAGTTATATGTATGTCTACTACTATTCCACTACGTTATACTATTATTATTTATTATATTGAATATTGATTGATATGAATGGCGCCGTAAGGGAGCCATCACGCTCGACACGTAGGCAACTTTCAAGTCGTTGACGTGCCGGCTGTGGGCGCAACCGGGTTTACCGCATCTTGCTCATTAGTATTTCGCTTTTGATACTTATCTGAGCCGTGAATAAGGTCCAGTAGGTTGGCATTTTTCAGCAGCAAGTCATGAAATCCAATACATGTCACCTCACCAAAGTGTGTTTTCAGAATCATCATAGCTTTGACTGTGGACAGATCTAGACGATATTTTTCGTCACTCCACATATTGTTCATCGCCGAAAACACACATGGCCACTTCCAAATATTTCCAATTATGTCAGAAGGAGAGCGCCAGCGTGCTCTGGCTGACAGCGGACCTGTCAATTCATTGATAAAAAAAAAGGAATACAAGGTAGTAAGCGCGAAGTTTGAAAAATTCAAAATCTGAAATTTTGCATTTTCGAAAAATCAGGACAAAGGTGCGTCCCGCCGGGAAGTGTGGCGGGACACGGGACACACAGCTGAAAATCGGTACTGTCCCGCCGAAAACGGGACGTCTGGGCACCCTACCTTTGTCATCAATATGAAAAAATTCTTCTCATAAGAAATATTAAACAAGGTAAAATCTACACCACCCACATACTAGAATACCAACAGCACAATTACAAAACTAGAAATGAAGGGAATTTATTTATTAGATCAATCAATAGCAATTATGGCAAAAATTCTATAACCTTTTCAGGATACATAGCCTATTATATAATAACATTCCAGCTAAAATTAGATACCAACCATGTGACTATAAATTTAAAAATGATATTAAAAATTGGCTTATGGTGAAATATGTAAACAAGTAGTACAGTCAAAGTAATTACAACAAACTCTAAGGGACCAACATATTACTTTGTTATAATGATATGGTATCATCATGTATACAAGCAGTTGTGGGGCCCTAAACGTCCGTTTGTTATATTGGTTATTTTTTGTTTTGTTTTTGTAATGACGTTTGTTGTAATTACTTTTTACAGTATGATAGAGCCAATAGTCCTAGTAATAGTAATCTCTACTATAATCACAATTTAAAAAATGTAAACATGTCTAGGCCTAAATGTCATCTTAAATTTATGTTATGTTTTTATCATTATCATTATTTCACCTACTATTGGTGCTCTTGGACTATAAGATCTACCACATTTCCTATTAGAACAAAATATGTCTGTGTTTCCTTCATTCTTTATATGTACTCTTTATTTACTTCTTTTTTCATCACTATTCTCAATCATATTTTCACTATTTTCACTTCTGTTGTTAATACATAAATCATACTACGTAGTAGGCCCTTAGCCTACAAATGTAAGTGTTCATACCTCCCGCCATCATCTCATCATCTATTAAATCATTTCCTGTTTTTGAAGGCCCCCTGCTTGCGAGTAGTTCCTACTCTTTGGGGGCCAGATCTCTGTATTATAATAAGTATTTCTTGTATTCATCTTGAAAATAAATAAATAAATACATTGGAAGATTTTATTTTATTTTTCTTCCAACTGCTTGGCGTGCTCTTCCTTTTCCTACCCTTCTCTTCTTCATCATCAGACATAACGCAATAAGTAAAAACTAAGTACTAAGTAATAAACAACACAACACCAACATCACCAACAACAATCGACTGTAAAAGGTAAGAACACAAACTAGAATTCGCTTTGTCACCCGTCACGCCACACGTGGGTCGGTAGGATCTCCCATAATCGCGCGCGGAGTCCGTGCATAGGACGGTAAAAATATGTACAGAGCTGCCATCTGTGTGCAAAATTCTCAAGTTGATGCTACTATGACTTCAAATAGAACGGCGGGACCACGGCTGGCCGCGCGCACATAAACCGTCTAAAGTACTTTAGACGGTTTATGCACGCGGCCCCTCAATTGTGAGTGTTTGTTGTGAATTCTGTTAATAACACTACAAGTATTTGTTAAACACTGTAATTGTCCATCATTGAACAGTTCTCTGGTTAGGAAGATTGAATTTGTAAGTTATTACCTTTTTACTCAAATTAATTAGGCATAACCTACACAACACCATACTACACAACACCATAATACCTTTTCATTAGAGTACTACTTACATAGGCCTAATTATAGGTGTTGCATAAAAGTAACATACCGCAGTTGAGATTACCTAAAATGTCTTATTTTAACAACAGCCTTGTGAAGCGGTTTCTCTTGAGCATTAGGCCTACGCTAATTGCGTTTTACACCACTAACAAGTACTGTACAGTAGTCTACGGTAACCTAGTGTGTGTCTCTCTCAGATTACTTATATGGGAGACCGTATGACAGCAGCGCTGCGAGCGTTCCTGTTATACCCCGTTTACGTTACTCTCATCTTACGATCGTAAGACTACATTACCGACCAACCGACGGTCATTTTCCAAGTGTAAACGCTGCACAGTTAGTAAATCAGTCGGTAGGTCTACCAGAGTACACTTACGGCAGTTAGTATACTAGTTGCCATCTAAACTTGATCTAAAGAAATATTTATACAATACAACTTGATTGTTTCGCCTAATACGTGACATATGAATTAAATTAAACCTGTTTCTACGCCAATCAAACAACAACGTAAAAGATAACCTCAATAATACACCAAGCTTCATCGTCCCGCCATTTGTATTTTGTAATTGTGTTCAGTATTCCGTGGATCCGTGATGACTGTGTATGAACGCTGGTAGAGTTACGAACGTCAAGCACCCAGAACCTACGATCGTAACGATGAGGGTAACGTAAACGAGGTGTTAGTGTTCACTGTTCACATATGTCAGGCCGTATCTCAAAGCTCCAAGTATGGACTAAAATGTTAGTCAACTATTTTCGGGAACTAAATTAACTGCTAAATGCTAATCACTAGAGCTTTGGACATGATGATTAGATGTGGAAATACATAACCTTGAAATCCAATGAAAAATACCAAAAATATTAATAGAGCCCACAGCATATTATTTAAATGATGCAATAAGCAATGTCTACACTGACATAAAGTCAGGTATTGTAAAATAATACAATGCTTACTCACATTTGATGTGCACCTCAGCTTTGTCTTCAACGTCCTCCATCTTTAGAGGTTAGCTGTCGAATGTAGTCACCACTTTCGGTTCCTAACAGCTATCGACTTAAAGTGTAACGACTTTGAGCATTGGTCGCCTACTTATTACGTCACTTCCTCCAAAATAGTTGACTATTTCGCCTACTAAGGAGCTTTGAGATACGGCCTCAGTATGCCCCTCACTTGACGCTTGCAATAATGATGTCGTGTAAATACAGATGGCTGTGGGATGGCTTAACCTTACCTGCGCGCGAAGAGCAGTAGACTGTGTTATTACATCCACCATTATAGATAGGCACAGTGTGTTAGTACATACAGAGCTATGCGGCCAAATTTAGCAACAAACTGCTGAAGATTTCATTCCGCGGTTGAAAATAGTGCTGGATATTATAGGTAGCTTTCAATAGACGTCACGTGGCGGCCATTATGAGGTACACACTGCTTGTTTACATTTGTTTTGTCAATAGAAGACCCATGGGTTATCCAGGAAATATCACAGTTTCAAGCCGTATAGATTGATGTGTGCAGGTAAAAGTTTAAGAAAATGATAGCACATGCAAATGATTGTCTTCGAACAGAGTTACGCGTTCTCATTTTGTTTTCAGTCATAAAACGGAACCTTTGTTTGAAAACTGTTGATGTGTCAGTCAAAGGACATCTGCAATATTGCAACGATGCAGTGTCAGAAGAACGTAAACAAATGTTTACAGAGTACCTCAGTATAGCTGCCGTGCGATACCGGAAATGACGTTATTGCAAGCTCCCTATTGTGATATATCTTGTTTTTAGTTTGGTGTTTGTTTTGTTTTTTATTGTTGAAGTGTATTTATTTTGTTTTGTGTTTTTGTTTTGTTTGTGTTTGTTGTGTGTTATTTGTTGTTTGTACATCTAAAACGTGTCCTGATTAAAATGGTGGCTTGCCTTTTTAAGATTTACTGATGGGATTCATAATCTGCACAAAAATTTTAAAAGCTGTATTTAATTAAACAATTTTCACAATTTGCCTTTATCGACGTAGGAAGAACGACGCTGCTTCAGCAGGTTGGTGGCGACTTTGCCACTTTGAGCGCTTCATTTGTTTTCACTAGCGCCATCAGTGGCCAATCTCGGTGCCTATTCTAGGTTTCACTTGTTTTTTGGATTCTTCAGCTGATTGTTATTTTAATAACATAAAACTTATTAATAATTAAGTTGTAAGTGCTTAAGTATGTCTATAATCAAAATTACTGTAAATAATGTATTAGGAATATAACATTTGGAGCATTTAACTGAAATTGAGCTAGATATAATAGGTAAACTGAACGTCATCGCTCACAGCGCACTCTACCTGTCATACGGTCTCTCATACAGAACGTTAATTGTTCAATACGCATGGAAGTTGAACTCGCAGGTGTAAGTATCAAGTTTTGTTTTGTCTACCAAACGTGTCTACCCTACGCCGTCTCGGATAGCTGCATCGCAGACTCGTTTTCGGCAGACAGTCGGACGAGTTGAATGTTTACGAGCCGTGTCAGCAATAGAGAGAGAAACATCAAGCGCGTTAATCACAACACAGAGAGCGCAAGGATCATACATGGAGAAAAAGTGAACTCGTTAAGGCGATGCTGGGCGAGGAGGGGGGGGGGGGGGGGGGGGGCGCGTGACCTCGTGGGGGAAATGGAATAGAGAAGTGACGTGATGCGCTCATACGGAGTGGTTCTGTGAGAGCACATTTTCGCTTGATTAATAGATTAATTTAGGGTGCTGCAGTAGCCAAGATCGTTCGCATCTCAAGATGATTTAAGAAAACAAAATAGTAGATTTTTAAGTGTTAAACTGAACACGTGTTGTGTAACGTCATTAGTTGTATAGCCGTAATAGTGTCCTTTTTCTCAGCTAGGTCGCAGCACAGTTCAAAATGGCTGCCTGTACGACTAATCGATATATCGAACGAACAGGTCCATAACTTATGTATGTCACAGCCAATTCTTTATCGACTATGTTACGATTGCACGATTGGCACGCACACAGAATCAAGCCCGCCTTAGATATGTGGCTATAGCATGAAAAAGGTACGTAGTCTGTTCTCAATGGGTGTTTTTTTTTTAATGAATACTGTTTGCCTACAAAGTGGAATCAATGGATATTAATTACTATATATTACCCGGAAAACCGAGGTTAATTAAACGAACTGAACCGATAACCAAGAGTACTAACCGCAGATCCCTAAAACAAATCATTTTTTTGCCTCAAAATAATCTGATGATAGCGATATTGACATTCGATTATCGATATCTGGGTATCCGTCCATCCCTAAATTATTCAATATATATTTCACTTGGATCCAACCTATAATTTAAGGTTTCTAGTCCCTTCTAATTCTTGTACAGTATTACATCAGTAATCTCTGGTTAATTCAAACTCAGTAACTTCAAACTTACTTACTACCCAAACTAGGAATACTATACTACTAAAATAAAAATGTGTACTTCAAAGTGAGGATTTTATGGTCCCTAACATTTTGATTTGAATCACAATTCTAGAACATTGTTAAACATACGAGTCTACACAGACTATTTACATTATCAGGTAAATTAAACATAGTGCTCATGGAATATCAGGGAAATGCATTACGAAGTATTTGTGGGAACCCTGTATAGATGGTGAAAACTAGTCTTGTAGTCCTTGTGTGTGTACCACTCCTGCTTTGTGTTGTCTCTTCTTGTGTAAAGCGAGGGGGCTACTCTGTGCGAACCTAGCATCACATATGTCACAGGCAAAGGGCTTCTCACCCGTGTGTGTTCTCTTGTGTTTAGTGAGGTCACCACTCTGTGTAAACCTAGCATCACACACATCACAGGCAAAGGGCTTCTCGCCCGTGTGTGTTCTCTTGTGGCTAGTGAGGCTGCTACTCCTTGTGAACCTAGCATCACACACATCACAGGCAAAGGGCTCCTCACCCATGTGTGTTCTCTTGTGATTAGTGAGGTGGCAACTCTGTGTGAACCTAGCATCACACACATCACAGGCAAAGGGCTTCTCACCCGTGTGTGTTCTCTTGTGTGTAGTGAGACTGCTACTCTGTGTGAACCTAGCATCACACACATCACAGGCAAAGGGCTTCTCACCCGTGTGTGTTCTCTTGTGGCTAGTGAGGCTGCTACTTTCACTGAACCTAGCATCACACACATCACAGGCAAAGGGCTTCTCACCCGTGTGTGTTCTCTTGTGTTTAGTTAGGGTGTCACTCACTGCAAACCTAGCATCACACACATCACAGGCAAAGGGCTTCTCACCCGTGTGTGTTCTCTTGTGTTTAGTTAGGGAGTCCCTCACTGTAAACCTAGCATCACACACATCACAGGCAAAGGGCTTCTCACCCGTGTGTGTTCTCTTGTGGCTAGTGAGGGCACCACTCGATGCAAACCTAGCATCACACACATCACAGGCAAAGGGCTTCTCACTCGTGTGTGTTCTCTTGTGGCTAGTGAGGTGGCTACTACTTATGAACCTAGCATCACACACATCACAGGCAAAGGGCTTCTCACCCGTGTGTGTTCTCTTGTGTCTAGTGAGGTCACCACTCTCTGTGAACCTATCATCACACACATCACAGGCAAAGGGCTTCTCACCCGTGTGTGTTCTCTTGTGTCTAGTGAGGTGGCTACTATCACTGAACCTAGCATCACACACATCACAGGCAAAGGGCTTCTCGCCCGTGTGTGTTCTCTTGTGTCTAGTGAGGTGGCTACTATCACTGAACCTAGCATCACACACATCACAGGCAAAGGGCCGCTCACCCGTGTGTGTCCTCTTGTGTGTAGTGAGGTGGCTACTCCGTGCAAACCTAGCATCACACACATCACAGGCAAAGGGCTTCTCACCCGTGTGTGTTCTCTTGTGTTTAGTTAGGGAGTCACTCACTGTAAACCTAGCATCACACACATCACAGGCAAAGGGCTTCTCACCCGTGTGTGTTCTCTTGTGTTTGCGGCAACTGTACTTCTTGTGCGCTTGGAGGAAGTCCACACTGCTAAAACCCAGCGGACAGCAGGTGCACTGGAATGTTGAGTCTGAAAGGAAAAGATAATATTTCTTGAAGCACAGTAGTAGTTAGAGAGTCAATTGGCATCTTGAAGGTAACTTGAGTTTCTCTTATTCATCATTCTACTCAAAAGCTATCTCATAATATTACTGGATAAATTCAATTCTTATCCAAACATTACACTACACTAATGGCCTGTTTCCATGTCTCTTGCCGAGGAGCAAGATGATGCGCGGAGCTGCCGCACGGCAGGAGTTGGGCCTAGTTCTGATTGGTCCCCGCGCATCATCTTGCCGCACGGCTAGAGATGAAAACTAGCCGTTAAAAAAAAAAAAAAAAAACTCACATTTAGAGCTTACCCACTCAGTACATAAACTGATTTGCAGTGGGGGACTTCAATTTAAAGTGACTAAAACAACCTTGTAGGCTTCGAACACCATCGACGAGTGAGCGATAACCAATCAAAGATCGATATTTCAAATATGAAACATAGGAATCAGTGACTGGACAGTGCAAACACCTGTAGACAAATGCCAGAATCAACAAGGCCGATTCAGAACAACTTTGAATTTATTGAGTGCTTCGATCGTTGCTAGGACGGCTCCTAAGTCACCGTTTACCTATTCCTAAGCCAAGAAGTAATGGAATTGAATCTACATTAGAGGTTAAAAACTTCTGCCTTAAGCGGGATTTGAACCCAGGACCTTCTGCGTTGGAAGCAGGGATGCTAACCACTGGACCAACGAGCCACTAACATATTAAGGTCTGAGTTCACTAAACTTGTTATGTCGATTTACTAATCTCGGATCGGTTACCATGGTTTCAACAAACATTACATACAAAATGTATGGTGGCTTCTACCGGGTGCCATTTTTGATCTCCGATTAACAGAAAATCGCCTGATCAAGTTTGGTGAAACTGGCCCTTAGTGTTGTCTTTTGGGCAATCATCTGTGTTAACTTTTGTGGCATGAATAAGATGTTTCTTATAACTAGATGGATACATATCATATACATAATACATATGGGATTGGGGTCTAATGCATTTCATGTTTTGGTAGGGTATGTGTATCTGCATGATATTTTATGTCTATGAATTTCATGACCTTTTTGTAGCAAAAATTAAAACAATGTTTTGGAATATTTAGCTCTATTTAGTGTTAAAGGAATATTTAGAGGGCTAATTGTGATATAAATATAATATAAATATTTTAACTGTTCTGAGGGAATCTATGAAATGTATGTTGCTGGACATGAATTGTTCTCTTCATTTTCTGATTAGCAAAAAACAATTTACGTTTTTGCCAAAAGCCGTATTTGAGTATGTATCTCTCTAGTGGCCTTGTGATGTTAATACTAATAGGTTGTTTTCTTCAGTTTCTAGGTAGGCCTACATTTACAGTGATCTGCGATTTAATTTGGCTTCAGATAAACTAGAACTAGAGGAATATGTATATTATTGTCACACACAGTGTAGTGGAAATTAATCAAATCAAATTCAAGTTTCAATCAAATCAAAATGATGCATGTATAAATAATATTATGCATAGATGTCTTGTCAAAATGCCAATGAAGTAATTTTTTTAAATCAATTAAATGCTTGTAAAATAAAGTAGAAAAAAGCTGTGGATGACGTGTTGATAAGCGAGTACCCTTAGGGCAGCAATATAAATGTAATTACTGCCTCCAATACTTATTGTATTGAGTATAAAGTAACACGACGGAATGTTATATACTGTAATATGACTCGCACATTTTGTTGCTATTTTGTATTGGACAAATAATTTGATAACTGCTCCCCTAACTATTTAACTTCTTAGGTTATGAAAGTATAGGTGCCAATTGGCTGGAATGGTATATAATGTGAGGAAAGGATCCAACAGCTTACCTTTGTGTAGTAAGATGATGGATTTGCGAGTTTGAAGAACACATAAAAGATACATACTATACTATTTAACTTCTTAAACGATATTGCCTCAAAACTTATTAAAATCCACATAAGAGTTTGTGGATGATCTGAATCAACTTTATTGGAATTCCCGTTCAACAATCGCTATTGGGAGACATTAGAAACGAGTGCCATAATAATAGAAGGGAAACAAAAATGCTAGCTTAATTAGTTACAGTAGCCAACAGCAGGTGATATTTGCGTTGTTTCTGTACACTCAATTGATTTCTCCCAACTTTTGACCAGTCTATTTTATGTGAACTCTAGATTGTATCACCGTGGGTTGGTTTAGTTAGACCCGTCTTGCTTGTCAACTTGTAACTGTCACAAACTTACTTGCTAAACCTTTCACAACGATTTCCTTGTTTTTGTCGTGTCCGCTCTTGCCCGCGGACGTTTCCTTTTGGTCCGAGTTCGCGTTGGTAGTTTTGTCCTTGGTGACAATATTCCTTCTCCTCCCCTTGCTGCAACGAGGCTTGTGCGCTTTAAGGTAGATCGGACTTACGAACCCCAGTGAACACTCAGTGCACTGGAATGTGGAGTCTGAAAGCAAACGAGAAATCTTATTATAGAGCCGTACCTTCAAAGTCTACAGTCTCAATATAATTGATTAATTGATATTGCACCTGTGACTCTTTGGGTAATATTATAGGCATATAACCTTTTTAAAGGTTTTGGAAATAGCAATTTTGAGGAGATAACCAATATATCCATGGTCCATGGGTCATGTTTTGAATCAAACAGGAATTTTTGAAGAAGTACATAGTTCGTTCTTTGAACTAAGGACCTGGTAGCTCAAGCAAATTCTGAATACCTTTCCCAGAAACAATGATCATTACTGTTTACTTTTAACTGTTGTTTTATTTTATTTTTAAAAATTATTACAGTACAACCTTGTTATTACGTCGTCTGATACAACATCGTTTGCATTATCACGTCGTTATGATAAAGTCCCGGCGAAACCCCATAAGACACGATGTTAATTTTCTCTTGATAATACGTCGCCTGATATAACATCGAATGTGATAGTACATCCCTAAATTAACGTCCCAACATTAGTAAAAGGTTTGATATACCGTAGTTCTCGTTTCAGATAAAATTCCTGTTTATAGGATGAAATTTAACTGTCAGTTTACTCCCCCCCCCTGTAGACCCTACGCCCGGCAAAACCCGACTCAGGTAGCGGGCCCGGGGGGGGGGGGGGGGGGGGGGGGGTGACTCACAGCCAGCCTGCTTATCTGTGTCTAATACATTGTCCCTGCAAAGACCCAAAAAGGAAATAAACCAGTTTATCACTCGTGAGATAGGCATAATCAGCAGACTGTACAATAGCGCTGGCCCAATTAAAAGTAAGTCCCAGGCCTATACCTAAGAATGTGAGCCATACAAACGGCTACCCCCCCTCCCCATAATGTGTAATTTAATTTTGTGTTATCTTTTCTTTAATGTTACTATAGGATACTGCAGGTCATACCTTGCCACAAATCTAATCTGTCACTATTTCAGTTCCTTCGTTATTGGTGTTGACCCAAAGAGTAACTTTACTTCAAACTAAGCCATAAATCAGTTTTTTTTAAAGTTTATTTGATACAACGTCCCACTTGACATAACGTCGAAAATCAATAGTACTTTCGGCGACGTTATATCAAGGTTGTATAGTATTTTACTTTTTGACAAGCTTGAATATTTCATTTCCTTTCTTAGCTGTATAACCACAATACGAGATTGTATGTACATTGTCAAGATGAGTTAAATATTACATCATAAGGTCGTATAGGCCTTGAAGTCATTGTATGGCTTATAGCTTGGTTCCTTGACCGGTGAACTCGGCTACATCATAATATTGCTCCGCTTTCAGAAACATGGTTATTTTGCGTTTACATGTTCGTATATCTGGGGAGTCTTTGATCTTGTCTGGAAGCTTGTTGTAGAGTCTACGACCTGACTGTAGAATCCCATGATAAGCCAGGATCAGCTTGCAGTATTTGTGCTGTAATTCGGAGGATCCTCGAGGTGTCTCCTGCACCATCTTGAATGTACTACAAAGCACTATTAAATAAATAATAAATAAATAAGTTACACTTTTTTGTGAATAATAAAAATATTTTCTTGCCTCTAGGCCTAATATTTATCATCACGTAATAATGTTATAAAAAGTGGAATATTTTTAAGCGAGCGAAGCGAGCGTTTCCACTTGACTCTTATGGCACTTTGTTCTGTTTTTTTTTTTTTTTTTTTTTTTTTTATGTCCGTCGATAGCGGTCGAACGTTAAGTCCGATCAACTTGAAATTTGGACCATCCACAAGCCTCGATGTGGATTGAAGGTGTATAGTTTTGAGGCAAAATCGTTTGGAAAGTTACAAAGTTACACCATAGTTACTGCAAAATATTTTTCTGAAACAAAATGGCGGCAAATTGTGAGATAGCCATATTTTTTTTAAACTTTTTTCTTTCATTTTATGGATAAATATTGGCAAAGTTACACGAAAGTTACTCGAAAATATTTTTCTAAAACGCAGTAATGGCAAAATGTGAGGTGGCTATCTTATAGTAAATTTTTGTCCGGTCACGAATATACTAATGTAAACGCGATCCAATACGTATTAGAGGCAGAAATTACATTTCTATTGCTGTCAATAAGTGTTAGTAACGGTGGCGGACCGTATTGAAAACATGACCACGAAAATTCTTAGCAACGCACATTGCACTGCATACAACAATGTCGGAAAGTATAATAGCCATGGAAATAAGAACAATTTTTTAATGCGCATTCTTGAATTGTTGTTAATTGTTGTTCGTATTAGCATTGAAAACTTTTCGCCAGAAAGTTCGTAGATATTGACGCGCTCGCTTATCAACGCGTCAAACAGAGCGTTTTCCTAGTTTAACTTCATGACAGAAAGACCCACTAAACCCAAACATACATATTGAGTCATTAGACGCTGACGCTTTTACGTAAGTCGAATGATAAAGTCCCACCGCTCAGCGAAGCCTCGTTCGCCCTGCAGTGCAGGTTTCGTTTGGTCTGTGACGTAGATCGATTGGGGTTCGATCGTCGGTGTGGCTGATATCCCCATTAAAATTGAACGTGAGAAACGTCTTACTTCCACGTCTCGTAGCTCACTCAATTGTACCCTGATTTCCAAATGAGTGACATCGACGTAATCTGTAAATTATTGTGATTATTGTGAGTGGTTGTTCTTGTCGATTCTAACATATGCGAGGTTTTTTTGATGATGGAAACAAAACCTTGTAATCACCCGCCCACTAAAAGCATGCGCGCTTTCTCGCTACGCCCAGCTCATTGCGACAACACAGTTTCAAATAACACGGCGTAAGTAAGTAATTTGTTTGTGGGTACAGCTAAAATCTGTTTCCATGGTACGAACGATGACAGTTTGATACAGAAATTGATACCAAATTCAATCGTCGTATTACAATTAATTCGGTCGTTTGAAGCCTTATGCGTGGACTCGGTATAGCGCATGCTATTAGCGGGCTATATCAATTTTAATGGGGATATCAGCCACACGATTGAACCCCAATCGATCTAGGTCACAAACAAAACGAAACCTGGGCTGTGGGGCGAACGAAGCCTCGCTGACCGGTGGGACTTTTTCATTCGACTTACGTAAAAGCGTCAGCATCTAATGACTCGACATGTATGTTTGGGTTTAAAGGGCCTTTAAAATTGTTTAGGAGTACGACACTTAGCATGTCAATGATGTGACGTAATAACCCGGCTTGTTTTTAATTTTATTAACCCGGGCCACGAAAGCCAAGTGTTTTAATATACTGATAAATAGGCTATGGCACTTAAATTAGGGTGGTGGGGGGGGAGGGACTGGAGGGGGGCAGAGATATATCTGAGGGCTGTTAGAATGACTTAAGAGCAAAGGGTACCTCTACGTCAAAAACCGCACATTTTAAATCTAAATTACATCTCAAAAACGGACAATGAAATCGAAAAACGCACTGTGGCATGGACAACTCTAAATACTGAGGGCTCTAAATGTCATATTATAGTCAGTATGGTATTTATTTCTAAATAATTTCAATTCACGCATTAATTTCAAATAATTTCGAGTTCATGCATAAAGTGCCCAGCAGAGTGCCGTAGTTTCGAGAACTGGCCAAAGGGTAGCCATTCGTCGATCAGCAATAGTGCACACGTTTACGCACGCCCGAAGAAATTCGAATACAGGCTTTGAAAACCTTAGACCGCGAATATGATACAAATACAATTTTTTGAATATTTTCTTAGGGAAAACAAAACTCGTATTATATTCGGGTAAATTCTGTATGTAGAGCAATGGGTCAAAGCAAAAATACATGTATGGCAAATTTACACGATCTGGTCTACTTACTTGAGGAAGGGCAGCGAGGCGAAGATCCATCGACATCAACTTGCTCTCTTTTGATCTGTATTGTTTTGTGAGCAAAGTTGATGGCTGCCGAGTAGCTCGACTGTGCTATCATATCAACCCCTGTAACAACGGTACAAACAACATGTTAGACAGTCAAAAGTGTAAGTAAGAGAAGAGTAAGAGTAAGTGTAAAATAAATATATATATTCACATCTAAAGTCTACCCTTTCAGTAACAAGACCGATTTTCAGTGGGGGACTTTAATTTAAAGTGACTAAACCAACCCTGTTGGCTCCAAACACCATCGACGAGTGAGCGATAAGTGATAATGTATATTTATAGCTCAAATGTTTAAAATCATGAAAATAGAGATCTTTGAAAGCAGATAGGCCTACATACCTTGAAGACAGCTCAAGAAGATGGTGGACTGTTTCTTGCAGGGTGGAATTGATTTAGAAATTAAATAAATTGATTTACATTTTTTAAACTTGCAAGCAGTATTACTTCTTGCACTTGTGTCTAAAATGTATTTTGTCATTTGGACGTATAAAACCACTTATTTACTGGCTGGGTCTCATGGCTTGCCAAGATGACTTTTTCAGCCATTCGTTTAATAATTTTTAATAATAAGACACCAATAGAGAGTGTACTCAGATACACACATCACCAGTTTTGGAACATTTCTTATTGTTAATTTAAATCACTTAAAATCTTATCAAAAAGTTCATTTAAATTTTAAAAAATCATCCATCCTTGTTTCATGCTTTATTATAGTGAACCTTATAGGCCTCGATGCCAACAAGTATATCAAAGGCGAGTTATGGCCAGGTTTACTTGTCAAGGGCCGGTATTTCAATGTCCAGCTAAAATCTACTTTTCAGTTAAATTGTTTTCACCATGACAACGGCCAATAGAAATACACCAAACTGGGCTTACCTGACAGTTTAATTTACTTGAAACTTTACTGGACATTGAAATTACACAGGTTACTTACCTATCATTGGCAGAGGTGGCAGGTTAACCGTGGGACCATCTAATCCCTGAATCTCGGCTTCAAGTATCTTGATTTCAACTGCCAGGTTTTTGCCAACTCGATTGGCACTGGAACAAGAGTAAAATACAGTAATATTATGTCAAGTTTCATTTCCTTATGAAGGTTTTGCTCAGTAGGCCATTGAAATAATTATCGAGATAATATCCCCTTAATCTTGAAGAATTTAAGCACCACATCAACGTCGTTGATCAATGTTTACACGACCAATCGTTTATACAAACCTTGGTGTCAAATGTTATGAGCTGTCTATAAATGATGTCACAAAATGTTGTATAAACTCTCCCCCCCCCCCAAATGGTTACACAAAAATTAGACACAAAATGTAGGTTAAGAAATGCCGAATTCCCCCTAACCATGTAACAACTAGTACCACCTACCTACGTATTAACTTACATTACTCGACAGTGTCTGAAACCGTGGTCTGAAAACATCTACAACATCGGTAAGTAAAATTAAACGTTAATATCCATACAAATACAATTAGGACCAATTGTGCTTTCACTAATTAATTATGACACAAAATAAATAAATTATTTTTATTACGTATTAGTTATTAATTTAATTCAATAAATTATTATTTTAATTAGCCTTTCTTGCTGATCTGCTAGGCCTATATCGTTTGTTTTTGCTCAATTTTGGAGCATATTTATTTTTATTGATTTACATTCTTTACATTTCTTAATGTAATTCAACAATTCTTCAACATTTCTTAATGTAATTCAAAGAATGTAAAAGAGGTTTACTTCAATAAATAAAAATAAATATGTTCCAAAATTGAGCAAAAACAAATGACCTTGAAAAAAATCTTGGGGGCAGCCCATTTAATTTTGAAGTAATATTCGACTTATTAATTGCACAGATGAAAATGAGTTGAATAGCCGCCACTGCGTACCTGAAATAAGTTGTGGTTAGTAGACACACATAAAGCATATCAGCGAGCAAGACAAGCGAACAAATCGTAGGCCTATTAACGACCATTAATACTCTAACTGCTGTGTTTGATTGTCTCCCATCTACGTGCAAAGCACTTGTACGCATCAACTCACCTTGCAATGTCTTCCTTACTGAAGTGTTTGATTGTATTCCATCTACATGCAAAGAACTTCTACGCATCAACTCACCTTGCAATGTCTTCCTTACTGAAGTGTTTGATTGTCTCCCATCTACATGCAAAGCACTTGTACGCATCAACTCACCTTGCAATGTCTTCCTTACTGAAGTGTTTGATTGTCTCCAATCTACATGCAAAGCACTTGTACGCATCAACTCACCTTGCAATGTCTTCCTTACTGAAGTGTTTGATTGTCTTCCATCTACATGCAAAGAACTTATACGCATCAACTCACCTTGCAATGTCTTCCTTACTGAAGTGTTTGATTGTCTCCAATCTACATGCAAAGCACTTGTACGCATCAACTCACCTTGCAATGTCTTCCTTACTGAAGTGTTCGAACGCCTGATCCTCCGCTGTTTCGGGCACTGAAGTCATCTCCGTGCCTGGCTCAATCTTTATCTGTCAAACAAAACACATGAATTGATATTATGTAGGGTAAAGTACGTATACTTTGGTTGCATAATATACGTAAATATAAACCAGGCCCAAATGTGGGAAAAAGGGTTTAGAGTTAAAGTGGTGTGGGTTCAGGTGGCATTCATGCCACAAATTTCCACTAAAAACACAAAGAGTGATTATTCATAATATGTAGACCTAATCAACACTTTTAGTTTTAATGAAGGCATACAGAAAATGAATTCAAAATTCAATTTTGCATCCATGTGATGCTAGTTCATGAGAAATTTCCAGGAAGGCAAAAATTAATAAGTCCAAATTCGAATCAAAATGGCTCCTTTTCAACTTGATAATGATTTTAGAACCAACAAAGTAGTAACACACAATCCTTCTGAGTAAACATTGAGTCAATCAAATTTACAATACCAATAGGCCTATAAATGCTAAATTGCTACACAGGCCGACTTAAAATGATGAAACCATCATGACAACAACCAATGATCGATATGCATACTAAATATGGTTTCATAAGTAGGCCTATAGTTTATACCTTAAAAATGAATATGATAATAGATGCTAATAGGGAATGTGCATGAATTTTTTACAGCTCTGAAAGTACATGGAATATATTGTTATTCATCTGACGACATCAGAAACCTTATTTAAAAGTTTTAAAATTAACTCATTATACTTCTATAAATGTTCAAAGATTTTGATTATCTGTTTCCCGCACTATTATTTTTAAACGGTAAGTGTCATCACAATCCTTGTAAGTCAGTGCTTATATGAATGACTTTGCATATAACCTCCTTGGACTTTGCCACCGCTTCCTAGACAAAACAATCAAATTTTCAAGGTCATCAAGCTAACCTTGTCAAAATTTGTACTCAAGCCGTTGTCAAGTCTGCTTTATAGTTTATATGAATAAGAACACCCATCATTTACTGATATTCTATAAAAATAAGTTTGGTATTATTGATTTAATAGAAATTGGGCTTCAAAATTAATTATTAGGCGTACTAGGCATTAATTCGATTTTATATGATTTTGGATATGATAATTTCCAAATAAGCGTTATTTTATTTATCAGTTTGTGATTGGTTGATTGCTGATACAAGGAAAGTGATGTATGCCCCGTTTTTCCCGCCATAAATATGTGTGAAACTTTCAGCTCGTTTTTATAAATGAAACTTTATTCTATGTCATCAAAATAAAATATTTTTGTATTCAGGGAAGTTAATCGCAATCTAGTAAAATGCTAAAAAAAAGATGACGCATATTCCTTATTAGAATGTGAAGATAGGATCCAACAGCTGACCTTCGTGTAAGATGACAAACTCGAGAGTTGAAAGTGAACATAGAATAGGCTATACATAATACAAAAATAAATTAGTTGTTTCGACATGAGGTCTTGACCACTAGAGAAGAAGTAGCTAAAAAAAAATGAATAACATCACAGCTAGATAGAGACATAAGGGGCAAGTGATGTGCAAAGAATTTGTAACTCGCTCTCGGAGCCGTGTTGCTTCGTTACGTGTGGGGGGGGCGGGTAAATTACAAGTTGTCCATTAGGAATAGTAAGTTGTACTAAACACTGTATTCTCATCTTAACATGATGGAAATATTTAATTACCTTGTGTGGGGGTAGAACGTTGGCTGACCCTGTAGGTTGCGACGTGGTACAACTGGAGGTCTTCAGTCGTTGAGGCGGCTTAAACTCCTTTATTTTCCTTGAAGGACTAGACTCTTCTGCGGAGTCCGGCTCCTCCTTGACAGTAGTCGGTGGACTTTCAGGTGGCGAAGTGGTACAACTGGACGAGGCCTTACTCGGGGAAGTCTTAGAGGGCTGCGGCAGCTTAAATTTCATTTGCTTTGCAAGACTAGACTCTTCTGCGGAGTCCGGCTCCTCCTTGACAGTAGTCGGTGGACTTTCAGGTGGCGAAGTGGTGCAACTGGACACGGCCTTACTCGGGGAAGTCTTAGGGGGCTGCGGCAGCTTAAATTTCATTTTCTTTGCAAGACTAGACTCTTCTGCGGAGTCCGCCTCCTCCTTGACAGTAGTCGGTGGACTTTCAGGTGGCGAAGTGGTGCAACTGAACGAGGTCTTACTCGGGGAAGTCTTAGGGGGCTGCGGCAGCTTAAATTTCATTTCCTTTGCAAGACTAGACTCTTCTGCGGAGTCCGGCTCCTCCTTGACAGTAGTCGGTGGACTTTCAGGTGGCGAAGTGGTGCAACTGGACGAGGCCTTACTCGGGGAAGTCTTAGGGGGCTGCGGCAGCTTAAATTTCATTTTCTTTGCAAGACTAGGCTCTCCTGCGGAGTCCGGCTCCTCCTTGACAGTAATCAATGGACTATTAGGAGGCGAAGTGGTGCAACTGGACGAGGTCTTACTCGGGGAAGTCTTAGGGGGCTGCGGCAGCTTAAATTTCATTTTCTTTGCAAGACTAGACTCTTCTGCGGAGTCCGGCTCCTCCTTGACGGTTCTAAGTGGACCGCTTTGCATGAACTCGGGCATCAATACAGGTAAGACAGTATTGCCTGCAAACCACATAATCAAGAGAAAAATGTGCATGTATTACATAACAAATTAAAATCCAGTTAAAAACACATTTTATGTTCAATTCCTACATATTGGGAAGATGATACATGATACATAATATCATACATTATAGTCTAGATAATGTTCTTTTGAGTGGGGCACATATCTATATTGGTTATCATAACACTTCAGGCCTAATTACATCTCCTTTCATCTATGTCCACTTTTGGCATAATAAGCCACACAAATGTTATTGAACTGTCATTGTAGGCAGAGAAGAGAAAAAATGGAGAATAGGGTTCGAACAGAATTCACTTCCATTTGAATAATTGTTTTTTACATTGAACTTTTTATGATATAGATAGCTACGGTCAGGTATAGGATCCAACAGCTTACCTTAGATTTAAGATGTATTTGAGATAGAAAAGTACATTGGAAACGTAAAACAAACACGGTGATACGTTTCGACACTAGGTCTTGATCACTTGAGAGGAAGACGGCTTCTGCGACCTCTACCCCACCCTCAAAAGCGCCTTGTATATTTTATATAGTAGTTCATTTAGTTAATTTTAGTGACTCAAGTAATTGCCGCAGAAGCCGTCTTCCATTCGAGTGATCAAGACCTGGTGTCAAAACTTATCACCGTGTTGTTTTATGTTTTAACAGTGTACTCTTTTAAATCTCAAAAATCTGTAAATCTGTAAATTATGTAAATTTGAACATCAAGACCGGGCGCACCTTTTCAGATGTGCCGCAATGAAGCGTGATATCGACTCCCTGCCTGACAACCAGAGCAGGCCAGATCAAGAAGCTAATTTATATTGGATAGTGAGAAAAATGAATGGCTGAAAAGTCATCATTGCATAAGAGAAAAAAAAAAAATCTCAAATTCATCATCTTACATCTAAGGCAAGCTGTTGGCAGTGGCGGATCCAGGGGGGGGGCGGTAGGGGCGATCGCCCCCCCCTTGATTCTTAAAAAGCTAATTTTTATATGAAATGAATATGTTCAATCACCAGAAACATCGATGTTTTGTTGCGATTATAGTTTCACAGTTCAACAGTTGTTCAATAAAGGCCAATTTAATTATCTAAAAGTGTATTTCTGAAAAGAATATCATAAACTCCCATATTTTACCTCCCTCCAAGGCCTATTTTAGTGCGCAACTGCAAATAAAACATATTGTAATATACCATCTCTAAAGCCATTAAAACACGTTTTTAAAAAAATGCCTTAGAAAATTTTTCCCTGCGGGGCTAAACTGGGGGGCCGCGCCCCCCAGACCCCCCGGCGCTGCGCCACCTAAGTCGCCCCCCCCTTGGAGAGGTCCTGGATCCGCCCCTGGCTGTTGGTTCGTATCCCTACATCGTAATATTCCAGCCGATTGCCATCTTATCAACGTAGAACATTGAACTTTTTGTTATGATAAGAACAGACAGAGAGAGGATGCATTACCCTCCTTATATCTAGGACCTACTTTACAATTTTAATTCCTTTCTCTATGTACGATTCGAAGCCCAAAAACGTAACTAATTCCAATTCACTCCAGTCCTAGATGTCTCTCCATTTTTGTGTAGGCCTACACTGTAGGCCTACAGGTTATACTAATGTTAGGTCTGTGTTAATAGGGATTTTTAAGTGTGAAAAAAGAAAGAAAGTTTGGCAATAAAAATATGGGAAATAGTTCTAAATAACACGGGGAGAAATAAAATTAATTTTGAAAAACAATAGGATGTAGCTTGTTTTATGTGTCGGACTCCCGCACAGTAGCGCCAGTCGCCACCACAGGAGAGATAATATTCAGTTAGCAATTTATTGTTTTACTGCATTAATGTGGTGTAAGCAGCATTCATTATATAGGGGTGTCTTAGATGTCGGGCTTAACTTATAAAAGTATTTTAGGTCCGGGGCATGTTTGTGCAATTTAAGAGGACATAAATGCCAGCTTAGTAAATCTTGGGGGGAGGGGGGAGTCTCTGCCACTGGGCAAGGAGAGCCCAGCCACAGGCAAAGAAGAGAAATGAAATGAAATGACGTCAGATGCATAGGCCTAGCATATTCACCTTGCAAAATTTAGAATAGACTACTTGCTATTTTCCTAGCAGACTATAGCCTATAGGCATAGGTTTACCTAACTTCGACTTATGTAAATTAAGTAGGTTGAGCTTATGGTAAGACTAGACCTAGGACCTAGACTATAAGATACCATTCATTTGGTCAGTGACAAGAAGACAAACTCAGTACGGTACCAGTAGGAACCAATGCTCAGTACTTTAAGTTTAAATTAGTTGTAAGTCGAGGCCTAGGCCTAGCCTAGGCCTATATAGTTAAACTCACCATTGTCACGTATCATTTGCTGGTAATGTCCGTACTGGTTCAACAACTCCAGTATATCGCAAGCGGGTAAAGTCTCCCAGTCCGACACTGAGAAATATCTGGACACTTCGTCCATTTCGTTAGCGTTGATACCAAAGTAAGGCCTAACTTTGCCTCGGGCCTACCTGGCTGTTTAGACCATCACCATATATTAATGTGAGAGCTTTCTTGTTATTTAAATTAATCAGCGTGTATATACACATATTCTACGTATATTTTATGTAGGCCTAGCAATAAAGATGTTTTCCAGGGAACGTTTTTACAAATCTCTCGGATCACCTCTGCAACAGCCAGAATGATGACCGTCTTTTTTTTATCAGATATTCGATCTTTTTCTGACACTATTATCTCGATCTATTATTTCGATTTGGAACAAATTTTCGAAAATTCGTTCTAATTCGCCCCCGCCGCCACCGGAAGTCAGCTGAGAGATGTTACAAGCGTGTTTTTAAACGTACGCAAGCTGATCTTTTAATCGAAACGTAATTTAAACCAAACGATTTTTTGTATTTCATTTAAATCTGTTCTATTTCACTTTTATGTACGCCATAATTTAAACGCGTGTATGTTCGACATCGTGATTAGCGTAGTTGCAGTCAGAGAACGAATGTTGGTGCACAGCTGATCCTGTGTTATACTCACTTTCTTCACTTTTTTTCGTTCAAAACCACCAAAGTTGCGTTACTAATCATAGTTTTATTATGAAATGATAAATTAATAATCTTTATAAGTGTGTTACAATATTGTTATTCATTTTATACACTAATAACAGTCGTGGAAGTATTTTTCTTAAAGATTTACGCCCTCCACCCCATCAGCGTTGTAGTGCTGCCAATCTAGAATGAAAGCAAGAAAATCACTAGGCCTAAATTACAATCGAATGTTGAAGAAGGGGTAATTTATTTTATAATTAATTTATACCCAAATAATAAATTATCCCTTCTTCAAGTTTGAAGAAGGGGTAATCTATATTTAGTTTTAGTTTACAGAATTACAGATGAAGGGTGTTAAGGTTTTTTCATGTACGGCATTTCCTGTTTGCTCTGAAC
The DNA here is from genome assembly GCA_945910005.1 of Isoperla grammatica. NCBI lineage: Eukaryota > Metazoa > Arthropoda > Insecta > Plecoptera > Perlodidae > Isoperla > Isoperla grammatica. Next base: position 38,175,500 of record OX246749.1, read on the forward strand.
AGCTGTGCTCTCGCTCGTACGCCATATTTAACGTGGTTCACATGTCAAAATAATGTAGGCTAGCCTACACTACGTATATCACAGGAGCAAGTTCGGATTAGATAAGCTCGCACGACAATAGGCCGAACCGTATATAGCCCATATCACACTACAATTGGAATCGAATCTACAATTATCCAATCACACTTGACCAGCTGACAATCCTAAAATCGTTCAACTAGGAAATAAATTCAATAATAATAACTAAAAAGACAAGCCTTAATCACAAACAAATATATAATTAAAGTTATTGGCTCTTTGTTTCCATTAAAATAGTTGTTGCTTGAGGTTATGTTGTGACAGTGCTCAAAACGTATTTAACCGTTCTCCTTCCTGATTGGTTCACGTGACTCGGATCTACGATTCCCAATCTTATTTTAGAGCTCCGTCTATAAAAAGATTGCAACCGTAGACTGGCCGAACTGAGCTACTGCGCATGCGCCGCCAATCGTAAGCTCGAATCTACGATTGCAATTGTCAGTTCGGAACCTAATGTGATATGGCCTTATCAATACTTTTAGGTTGGAATTCATAGTCGGCCCCTACACCTAGGGGCACCCATTGTTGCTATGGATTTGTTTTGTTTATGGGAAATAACATGCAAACAATTGTTACCTTGGTAACAATGGGTGCCCCTAGGTGTAGGGGCCGACTATGAATTCCAACCTTAATATCGGGCTAACTACAGCCGCACTAAAAACTAGACTCACCGCCTGCTACGTTGTGACTATTTCCAAGAGCAACCACCTTTGACCAACGCGCCTAGCGCTAGTTGTTTGCTGCAACTGGATTCGTCGATCAGCGATTATCACGTTGCAGTGAAACCGAGCTACGCGTATATCAAGCACAGCTGGCTCGATGTAACCGAGCTGGCCCGCTTTGTTGGTCCGATAAAATCTACTGCGCATTCAGGTGTATATCAAAGATTTCTGGTTCGCATTGGACTAAGTTAGGTCGGACTAACGCCTGTGGTATACGTAGTGTATTTTAAAAATGGAAATTAACTATCAAAAAATGTACTATATGCAAAAAAAAAAGTGGAAGTTACAGATAAATAATCAGATGATAAGGTGTATGTACTACGTACGTAATTTATCTTCCAAAGGAATACACACAAAAAAGTGAGTAGAAACCGGATCACTTGTTCGGAAGAAATATCATAGTTTAGGGAATGTGCATGAATTTTCTACAGCTCTGAAAGTACGTGAAATATATTGTTATTCATCTGAAGACATCAGAAACCTAATTTAAAAGTTTTAAAATTAACTCATTATACTTCTATAAATGTTCAAAGATTGTGATTATCTGTTTCCCGCACTATTATTTTTAAACGGTATGTGACGTCACAATTCATATAAATCACTGCTTATATGAATGACTCTGCCACCGCTTCCTAGACGAAACAAACAAATTTTCAAGGTCATCAAGCTAACCTTGTCAAAATTTGTACTCAGCCGTTGTCAAGTCTGCTTCATATAGTAGTAGTAGTAGTATTCTTTATTATAGCATATCTTGCTATTTTGCATCATTACATTACATCATTATTTCATACATACATACATAGTACATACATACATACAAGCCCATGAAACATAATAAAATAAATAAAATATAAGATACTAAACTAAATTTTGTCCCAGTAAAATACTCTTTCACCTGGGAAGGCTACTAATTTTCCTTCATTAATAAGTTTACAACAGTTTCTTCTAAAACTACTTATACTACCTTTTCTAATTTCAAGGGGTATGCGGTTAAAAATACGTATACCTTTTTCAAACAATGAACCTCCCTCTACTTTTTTATTAGAATTTCTTTTAACAAAAATATTTGCATTTTTTCTTGTATTATAATGATGGATTTCATTATTCCTTATTACTAGATTACTTAAATAGTCAGGGACAAGTCCATGTGTTAACTTAAAAATAAGCACTAGTGTATCAAGCACTATACGTTGTTTAATCCTAAGCCAATGTAATACCTCACACATTTTAGCTATTGAAGTGTCACGCCGAACTCCTAGAATACAGCGCATGGCCCTATTTTGGATTTTCTGGATCTTATCAATTTCGTTTTTATCCAACATAAATAATATTGAACTACAGTAATCAACATGTGGCGCTATGATTGATTGATAAATATTAATTTTTGATTCAGTATTTAAACATCCACCTAATCTCCTTAATAGTCCCACCTTCCTTGACATCTTAGCAATAATGTAATTTGCATGAAGTTTGAATTTTAGATTCTGATCAAAAATTACACCCAAGTATAGAAATTCATTCACAAGTTCAATCTTTTCATTATTTATTTCTATGCTAATCATGTTCTTATCAACTTTATAGAGAACTGATTTAGTACCTATTACCATCGCCTTAGTCTTACTTACGTTTGGTTTCATCTTATTTGTTCCAAACCAGATTTCCATTGCTTTCAGATCTAAATTTATATTTTTTACCAACTGGATCATGTCTCTACCACTACATACAATTAAAGCGTCATCCGCATATAAATAAATTTTACAATATTTAAGGACATTCCCCAAATCATTTATGTACAGTAAGAAAAACAAGGGACCTAACACAGATCCTTGAGGGACACCAAATTTATTTTCTTTTTCTTCAGAGATGAAATCTCCATACTTTACTCTTTGTGTTCTTAACTCTAAATACGATATGATCCATTTAAGCACTGTACCTTTAAAGCCATATAATTCTAATTTTCTTATTAATATTTCCCGGTCTACCGTTTCAAATGCTCTTTTTAAGTCTAGGAACACTGCTATGGTGAACTTTTTGTCTACCATTTCCTTCTTAATGTCATTTAATACAAACTGAATGGCCGTTTCACATCCATGCATGTCCCGGAATCCTGATTGTTCATCCACCAATATCTTATTTATTACAATAAATTCATTTATTTGATCCTTGACAGCATATTCCAAAACTTTTTCAAAAATATGCAATGTATTAATTGGACGGAAATTTTCTATGTCAGTCGTATTAATTATTTTAGGTATAGGAATTATTATTGCTGATTTTAACATCCTAGGAAAAACGCCATCCTGTAATGATTTATTTATTATATCAGTTAATTTAAATTTAATGTTACTTAATGCTAGTTTCATTATATTTAGGTTAATTCCATCTTGCCATGGAGTAGAATCTTTTAATTTATCTGAGATTACCCTCACGACAGTACATACTTCAACTTCTTTAAACTGTTTCATCATATCAATCTCGTTAACCTTTACAAATTGTGTGGCTCTCCCGATATCTAGGCCTACATTAATATTATCAACTATTTCTTTTATACTGGTAATAAAAAAACTATTGAAACTTTCAGCAATCATTTCTTTGCCACAAATTTTTTTGTTATTGAAATATAAGTCTTTAGTTTCTTCCCCTTGTTTACCTTTATATAACATTTTTAAAATCCTCCACATCTCTTTTGGTTGGTTTTTAAATTCAGATATTTTTTCTGCATAGTAAGATCTCTTCTTTTTCCTTATTAATGCAGTTGCTTCATTTCTTTTACCTTTATATATCTCCCATGCACTTATACTTTTATTCCTTCTTGCTTCTCTAAACCAGTAATTTCGAATAGTTTGCGCTTTTTTAATATCACTATCAAACCATGAATAACAACACCCTATATTTACTGATATTCTATGAAAATAGGTTTGGTATAATTGTTTTTAATAGTAATTGGACTTCAAAATTAATTATTAGGCGTACTAGACATTAATTCGACTTTATACGATTTTGGATATGATTATTTCCAAATAAGCGTTATTTTATTTATCACTTTATGATTGGCTGATTGCTGATATATGAATAGTGACGTATGCCCCGTTTTTCCCGCCATAAATATGTGTGAAACTTTCTTCTATGTCATCGAAATAAAATATTTTTGTATTCAGGAAGTTAATCCTAATCTAGTAAAATGCTAAAAAAAGATGACGCATATTCCCTTTGATTGATAATCAAATTATTTGCAATGTAAATACATTTGTTTTACCTTTTATTTGTATAATAATCTCCTACAGTATAGATACAATACGGAGTACGGTGACTCTACACGCTCTGCTTAGTGTCCCTCCCTAGCGGAGGACGGACGAACTACGAAGCACCGAGCCGAGGCCAGAGCGCGACCCTGGCGGAGATGAAGGGGACCTTGCTACTCGCATTCAAGTCTTTTGGCGCGTAAAATAAATAAATCATATTTTAATACCTACCAAGTGGTTTTCGGTAGGGGACATTATACCATTGTTACGTAACTATTTGCTCCAAAGTCAGCGTTTATACATGTATCGAATTAAGAACATTTCCAAGCTTTAAAAAAACTAGTTCGAGACGGGTTCTCTGCAGTGGAACTAGGAAATAGACCAACGTTACGGCTGAAAGAAAATGCAGCTTCCTTTCACTTCGTTGTGCAATAGCTTTAAAATAAATATATTAAAGGAACTTATTAGATTTTACTTTTTGGTAATCTGCCACAGACCTGTTGCAGAGTTAAGAAAAAGTTCAATTTAAGAATAATCATTAATCAATAATAATGGTCGGTGCACAATAGCCCGGGAAGGAGCTTCCCGTTAGCGTTAACGTTACCGGGCAATGTTAAATTATAGCAAACTTTCCCATTACTGTTACCGGAGCTCCTTCCCGGGCTAATTGTGCATCAACCTTTTCTTTCTTTTTTCTTTTCTTTCTCCACTGCCCAACCCATTGATTAAGATGATGTTGCATACTATAAACGTTTTAGCTTTCTTAAATACCTATTATATCATTTTATGTCTGGTTTGTTGTGTACCATTAGTTTTAAGCTATCTTTTATATTGACGATGTCCATACATGTATTATGTATATGTCTACGGACGAAATAAATTGAAATTGAAATTGAAATTGAAACCTTTACACTCCCGAGCAACCTGATTTGTTGCTCCCGAGCTTATGCTTGAACAACTATAACTATAAATTGGCATTGAAAAACGTTGCTGAATTGTTGTAAAATCGATAATAATGGCGAACACACCATTAGAGAAATAATTAACACAAGACAAAATTGTCTTCATCTTTTAATTATCGAAATAAATTTATAGAAATGAAATTATATAAATTGATCTAAATCAAATTTACAGTGTCAATTTTAGTTTGAATACAATGTGCACATGTGTGTCTTTAAGTCCATTAATAATAATTGTGATTTGAGATTTTTATGACAATTTTATTTTCATTGCTACTCGATCAGAAGCTCTTTTTCTCTCTCTCGGAGAGAAGAGCGAGGGAAGACTACCGATCGAGTTAATCGGATCAGGTATAAATAAAATAAATAAATTCACATTTAGAGTCTACCCACTCAGTAATGAAACTGATTTGCAGTGGGGGACTTTAATTTAAAGCGACTAAACCAACCCAGTAGGCTCCGAACACCATCGGCGAGTGAGCGATAACCAATCATAGATCGATATTTCAAATACTAAACATATGAATCAGTGATTAGACAGTGCGAACACCTGCGGACAAATGTCATGATCAACAAGGCCGATTCAGAACAACTTTGAATTTGAGTGCTTCTTTGCTAGGACGGCTCCAAAGTCACCGTTTACTTGTTCCTAAGACAAGAATTAATGGAACTGAATTCTTATTAGAAGTCAAAAAACTTCTGCCTGAAGCGGGATTTGAACCCGGGACCTTCTGCATTGAAAGCAGGGATGCTAACCACTGGACCAACGAGCCACGTAAAAGACTTTTGAGTTACGTATTTTTGTGAATCCAGGCCCTTGTCTCAAATGTTGTTTCAATCGGCTTCAGTATAAGTAATTCCGGGTCTTATCTGTCAATTCTCTCCAGGCCATATCGTGTCGCACCGTCCCTAACGCAAGACTGCCCAGTCAATGAAGTAGTATGCGCAAGTATGCCCAGCCAATGAATCGTAGGCCTACCTTAAAGTTACATTGTGCAGTATATATAGGCTACCTAGGTAACTTTGAAATGCTTTGGGATCTCGTGTATGTAAACCGAAGTTCTACATTTAAATATACAAATTTTTCATTCTCTTGTACTGGCATATCTATTACCGGTACTTACTTTATATATATATACTTCACACATATAACATAATAATATATCTTAATGTTATGACCACCATCAATAATGATTAAAATGTTTTGATTTCTAATCTTAATCAGTGTTGAATATTCCTGCAGGTACATTTTGGTCAGCTAGGCTATACCGGTACTTAAGTTGTTTGATTAGATGTATGTAGATTTGTTGTTGATTAGTGCATACTATGTATATGCCTACAACTTACAAGTGTTCCCACTCTTTTGTGAGTGAATGAATGTTTGTTGTGAATTCTGTTATCAAATCAATACAAGTATATGTTTAATACTGTACTGTAATTGCCCATCGTTGCACAGTTCTCTGGTCAGGAAGATTGAATATAAAATTTAAATTAGGTAAAGTCACTGTAGTGTATATTACAGTGTACTGAATAACATAACATAACCTACCCTAACACCATAATATACCTTTTCTAAGAGTACAAATAACATAATTAGAAGAGTGGCACAAAAATAACATACCTCAGTTGAGAAAACCTAAAATATCTTATTTTAACAACAGCCTTGTGAAGCGGTTTCTCTTGAGCATTACGCTAATTGCGTTTTACACCCCTAACAAGTACTGTACAGTAGTCTACGGTAACCTAGTGTGTGTCTCTGTCAGATTACTTATATACAGAACGTTAATTGTTTAATACGAACTAATGATTCCGAACACGCGTGGAAGTTGAACTCTCAGGTGTATCAAGTTTTTTTGTCTCCCGAACGTGTGTACGCCGTCTCGGATAGCTGCATCGCAGACTTGCTTTCGGCAGACAGTCAGACGAGTAGAATGTTTACGAGCCGTGTCCGCAAGAGAGAGAAAGATATCAAACGCGTTCATCACAACACAGAGAGCGCAAGGATCATAATGGAGACAAAGTAACTCAGTAAGGCGTTGCTGGGTGGGGGGGGGGGGGGGGTGTGGAGGCAATAGACTCTTGGCCCCGTGGGGGAAATGGAATTGAAGAAGTGACGTGATGCGCTCATACGAACGCACTAGTGGATCAGTGAGAGCACATTTCCGCTTGATTAATCGATGAATTTAGGGCGCTTCAGTAGCCAAGATCGTTCGCGTCCCAGATGATTTAAGATACCAATTGAATAGATTTTTAATAGTTAAACTGAACACATGTTGCTAATCTGAACTGTTCAGTTAAGAACGAGCAACACTTTGTTGTCAATTTTAGAGCCATCTGTGAAAACTAGTGATGCGAAGAATAATCGTATATCGATACAGAAAGATTTGTGCCGTCATATCGCGATATTTTGCACCCAGTAAAGTTGTCTTACAATAATTTCGGTAATGCTTTCGTCATCAATCAATGACGTGTTTACGGTCTCGGCCAACCCGAGCAGGTATCTGAATTAGTCACGGCCGCTGGTTGGATGACGCGCTCACCCACCCGTGACGGAAGCATTACCGAAGATGTTGTACATTGACTATATCATGATAAATTGTTAATAGGACTAGTTATCGTTGTAGTTTACACCTGTTCGCGGCGGTTATTGATTATATCATTACTAATTACAGTAATTAGCATTCAATAATTTCAAATGATGACATTGACAGTGTATCAATAACTTACGGAATGAATTTAATTAACTATAAACCAGCTATCGAAGATATTATTAAGGGGACAGTTCGGTGAAATTTTCTAAATAAATGAAAAATGTGGCCCTTGTTTTAAAAAGAGAAGACGCATCAACTGAAGGATGCTTTTTTATATTGGATAGTTCAAAGAATGGCAAAAAAAGCCATCTTGGCACAAGACAAAAAAAAAAAAAAAATTGTGAACTTTAAAGGCCAATATCTTTTAATTTTTTTTTTACATTTGTGGTAACAATTTTTCCTACTCCTTCTTCAATTTTAAAGATAGAAGCTTGATTTTTTTTTAAAATGTGTAATACATTACCCCAAGCAAAATTGGGTTGGGATTTGGTGATTGAATTATGATTGCTCAATTTAAAAATTCTTTACTAACGATTTGTTGGTAAAATCCTAATTTGTAAGAACGACTGTCATTTAAAAATCATATTTTCCAAATTATTATGAAATTAACAAAATGCCATCCCAGTTTTGAAGACATTATGTTAATGAATCTAAAAAGTGTTTAAAATTTAAAATTGATGGCCAATTACAGAATCCTTAGCGTTTCTAGTCTTGCCCTGTTTAAACAATGAAGTTTTCCATTGTTGCCAATAATTCTTAAAAAAAAAAAAAAAAAAAAATACCATTATTATTTTCATTGGTTATTACTTATTACAAATTATCTCAAAATCACCACTTTCAACATAGCATGGTTAAAAAGATAGGAAATTCACCGGACTGTCCCCTTAAGCCAACGTGAGAAACGTTTCCTTTCGGCGTGATTCCTCGATATTATAGTGATAATATCATCTCGCGATATTATTATATGCTCACGATACGATGCGATTCGGATGCGATCATCGATGTGAATTTATTTATCATTCATAACGCATCCTTAGAGTGAAAACCAAAGAAACCCTTAGTGTTCATGGCAAACCGTCCCTGCTGTACAGAACACATGCTTTCCACACTTGCTGTATATTGTATCCTCGGCCGTCACTCCTCTGCCAATGATGGTAAATGCGGCGCGCTAAACATGAACCATTTTACAACGGGACGGAGAGAACTATGCGTCCTACGCGTGAAAACGTACTAAGGAAAAACGTAACAAATTGAAATTAACATTGTTCCAATAGGGATTAGGCGGCGAGACCACTGATATTGACGTCATAAGCGTGAAGACGTACTAACGAGGTTTGATTCTGTAACTCCATCATTACGATGCGATTGCAGCAGTTTGAAGGACACGACTTGCTTACTACAACGTATTTGCTTTATCGGCTTACTATGCATGCACAAAACATCGTATCTGTGTGCTATACAAGAAAACATCGCTCTTCTGATGCGATGTTTGTTTTGGCCGATAAACTATTAAATTTTGACGTTTTTGCGATATAACAAATTTTAATATTACGATATGACGACTTATGGGTTCCTTGATGTTTACTGTATCTTGTGAGGTGGTTAAAGCAGAGCGAGTGGCTAACTGGGATCAGCCAATCTGTGCGGAACTTTGCCACCTCCCTTTACATGGCTTTGACATGCTGTTACCCTTATTAAAACAACTGACTGTGCAGATAAGTAATATGAGTTACAACACAAATCTTAAAGAGAAACTGAATTGCTCTCGGTTACTTGATTTATTTAATGTATATCGGATTCGGATATTCTTTTCCCTGTATCATAATATTTATGCCTACTTAGAAAAATTAGAGATGTGAAGTGAGCCGATTTTTTGGGTCAGGTCGGTCTTTAGTTAACCGGAACGAACATTTATTTTAATAACCGAAGTCGGGTTTTCCGAACCGTAGAATTTACGAGACAATTTCCAATGCACGGCAGAGCCACCGTAATGTAGAAGTAACAGTGTTCTTTTTCTCCGCTTGATCACAGCACAGCTCAAAATGGCTGCCCGTAAGACTAATCGAACGGACAGGTCGATAACTTATGTATGTCACAGCCTTCTTTATCAACTCTGTTACGACTGCACGAATGGCACGCGCGAGGAATCAAGCCCGCCTTAGATATGTGGCCATCTATAGCATAAAAAAGGTAGTCTGTTCTCAATGGGTGTTTTTTTTTTTTAACGAATACTGTTTGCCTACAAAGTGGAATCGAAGGATATTAATTAACATATATAACTGAAAACCGAGGTTAATTAAACTAACCGAATCGATAACCGAGAGTACTAACCGCAGATCCCTAAGAAAAATCAAATTTTGTTCTCGAAATTATCTAATGATAACGATATTGCCATTCGATTATCGATATCTGGGTACCCATCCCTATATTATTCGATGTACGGGTATTTCACATGGATTCAACCTGTAATTTAAGCTTTCTAATCCCTCCTACTTCCTGTACAGTATTACAGTAATCTCTGGTTAATTCAAAATCAGTAACTTCAAATTTACTTATTACTCAAAATAGTAAACAACTACTACTAAAAAAAATTTGTACTTCAAAGTGAGGATTTTACCATCACTAACATTTTGAATTGAATCACAATTCTAGAACATTGTTAAACATACGAGTCTACATGGACTATTTACATCATCAGGTATATTAAATATGGTGCTCATGGAATATCAGGGAAATGCATTACAAGGTGGTTATGGGAATCCTGTATGGATGGGGCAAAGCTAGTCTTGTAGTCCTTGTGTGTGTACGACTCCTGCTGTGTGTTGTGTCTCTTCTTGTGTGAAGTGAGGTGGCTACTACTTATGAATCTATCATCACACACATCACAGGCAAAGGGCTTCTCACCCGTGTGTGTTCTCTTGTGACTAGTGAGGTGGCCCATTTGTGTGAACCTAGCATCACACACATCACAGGCAAAGGGCTTCTCACCCGTGTGTGTTCTCTTGTGTTTAGTGAGGGCACCACTCTCTGTGAACCTAGCATCACACACATCACAGGCAAAGGGCTTCTTACCCGTGTGTGTTCTCTTGTGTGTAGTGAGGTGGCCACTACTTATAAACCTAGCATCACACACATCACAGGCAAAGGGCCGCTCACCCGTGTGTGTTCTCTTGTGACTAGTGAGGTGGCCCATTTGTGTGAACCTAGCATCACAAGCATCACAGGCAAAGGGCTTCTCACCCGTGTGTGTTCTCTTGTGTGTAGTGAGGCTGCTACTCACTGTGAACCTAGCATCACACACATCACAGGCAAAGGGCTTCTCGCCCGTGTGTGTTCTCTTGTGGCTAGTGAGGTGGCCACTACTTATAAACCTAGCATCACACACATTACAGGTAAAGGGCCGCTCACCCGTGTGTGTTCTCTTGTGTCTAGTGAGGGGGTCACTCCTTGTGAACCTAGCATCACACACATCACAGGCAAAGGGCTTCTCACCCGTGTGTGTCCTCTTGTGACTAGTGAGCTGGCCACTACTTATAAACCTAGCATCACACACATCACAGGCAAAGGGCTTCTCCCCCGTGTGTGTTCTCATGTGATAAGTGAGGTGAGGTGGCCACTACTTATGAACCTAGCATCACACACATCACAGGCAAAGGGCTTCTCACCCGTGTGTGTTCTCTTGTGTGTAGTGAGGTTGGTACTCTGTATGAACTTAGCATCACACTCATCACAGGCAAAGGGCCGCTCACCCGTGTGTGTTCTCTTGTGTGTAGTGAGGTGGCCCATCTGTGTGAACCTAGCATCACACACATCACAGGCAAAGGGCTTCTCCCCCATGTGTGTTCTCATGTGATAAGTGAGGTGGCCACTACTTATGAACCTAGCATCACACACATCACAGGCAAAGGGCTTCTCACCCATGTGTGTCCTCTTGTGATAAGTGAGGTGGCTACTACTTATGAACCTAGCATCACACACATCACAGGCAAAGGGCTTCTCACCCGTGTGTGTTCTCTTGTGATCAGTGAGGGGGCCCATCTGTGTGAACCTAGCATCACACACATCACAAGCAAAGGGCTTCTCACCCGTGTGTGTTCTCTTGTGGCTAGTGAGGGGGCCACTCTGTGTGAACCTAGCATCACACACATCACAGGCAAAGGGCTTCTCACCCGTGTGTGTTCTCTTGTGTCTAGTGAGGTGGCTACTCTGTGTGAACCTAGCATCACACACATCACAGGCAAAGGGCTTTTCACCTGTGTGTGTTCTCTTGTGTGTAGTGAGGGAGTCACTCACTGTAAACCTAGCATCACACACATCACAGGCAAAGGGCTTCTCACCTGTGTGTGTTCTCTTGTGGCTAGTGAGGGTGAACCTCCTTGTGAACCTAGCATCACACACATCACAGGCAAAGGGCTTCTCACCCGTGTGTGTTCTCTTTTGGCTAGTGAGGGGGCCACTCTTTGTGAACCTAGCATCACACTCATCACAGGCAAAGGGCCGCTCACCCAGGTGTGTTCTCATATGTCTACTGACGCTATTACTACTAGTAAAACTCTTGTTACAAATGTTGCATTCAGAACCCTCTTCCTTCCTGTGTTTCCTCCTGCGTGCGGCGAGGTGACCGTCCTGACTGAAACTAGCACCACTGCGTGAGTCGTCTCCGCTCTCGTGGGTCGCTGCGTGTTGCCTCAGCCCTACCTCGCTCTTAAATACCCGGTGACAAACGTCGCAAGAGAACTTGTCGCCAATACGTAATCCTTTCTCAATGGTTTCCTTTTTTCTGTCGTTTCCACTCTTCCCCACGGATGTTTCCTTCCGGCCCGAGTCTGCGCCGGTAGTTAACTGCGTTGAGTTGAGAAGCATCCGCCGTTTGCGGCATCTGTACTTCTTGTGCGCTTGGAGGAAGTCCACACTGCTAAAACCCAGCGGACAGCAGGTGCACTGGAATGTAGAGTCTGAAAGGAAAAGATAATATTTCTTGAAGCACAGTAGTAGTTAGAGAGTCAATTGGCATCTTGAAGGTAACTTGAGTTTCTCTTATTCATCATTCTACTCAAAAGCTATCTCATAATATTACTGGATAAATTCAATTCTTATCCAAACATTACACTACCCTAATGGCCTGTTTCCATGTCTCTTGCCGTGGAGCAAGATGATGCGCGGAGCTGCCGCACGGCAGGAGTTGGGCCTAGTTCTGATTGGTCCCCGCGCATCATCTTGCCGCACGGCTAGAGATGAAAACTAGCCGTTAAAAAAAAAAAAAATCACATTTAGAGCTTACCCACTCAGTACATAAACTGATTTGCAGTGGGGGACTTTAATTTTAAGTGACTAAAACAACCTTGTAGGCTTCGAACACCATCGACGAGTGAGCGATAACCAATCAAAGATCGATATTTCAAATATGAAACATATGAATCAGTGACTGAACAGTGCAAACACCTGTAGACAAATGCCAGAATCAACAAGGCCGATTCAGAACAACTTTGAATTTATTGAGTGCTTCGATCGTTGCTAGGACGGCTCCTACGTCACCGTTTACCTATTCCTAAGCCGAGAAGTAATGGAATTGAATCTACATTAGAGGTTAAAAACTTATGCCTTAAGCGGGATTTGAACCCAAGACCTTCTACGTTGGAAGCAGGGATGCTAACCACTGGACCAACGAGCCACTAACATATTAAGGTCTGAGTTCACTAAACTTGTTATGTCGATTTACTAATCTGAGATCGGTTACCATGGTTTCAACAAACATTATACAAAATGTATGGTGGCTTCTACCGGGTGCCATTTTTGATCTCCGATTAACAGAAAATCGCCTGATCAAGTTTGGTGAAACTGGCCCTTAGTGTTGTCTTTTGGGCAATCATCTGTGTTAACTTTTGTGGCATGAATAAGATGTTTCTTATAACTAGATGGATACATATCATATACATAATACATATGGGATTGGGGTCTAATGCATTTCATGTTTTGGTAGGGTACCTATGTGTATCTGTGTGATATTTTGTGTCCATGAATTTCATGACCTTTTTGTAGCAAAAATTAAAACAATGTTTTGGAATATTAAGCTCTATTTAGTGTTAAAGGAATATTTAGAGGGCTTTGTGATATAAATATAATATAAATATTTTAACTGTTCTGAGGGAATCTATGAAATGTATGTTGCTGGACATAAATTGTTCTCTCCATTTTCTGATTGGCAAAAAACAATTTATGTTTTTGCCAAAAGCCGTATTTGAGTAGGGTATGTATCTCTCTAGTGGCCTTGTGATGTTAATACTAATAGGTCGTTTTCTTCAGTTTCTAGGTAGGCCTACATTTACAGTGATCTGCGATTTAATTTGGCTTCAGATAAACTAGAACTAGAAGAATATGTATATTATTGTCACACCCAGTGCAGTGGAAATTAATCAAATCAAATTCAAGTTTCAATCAAATCAAAATGATCCATGTATAAATAATATTATGCATAGATGTCTTGTCAAAATGCCAATGAAGAAATTTTTTTTAAATCAATTAAATGCTTGTAAAATAAAGTAGAAAAAAGCTGTGGATGACGTGTTGATAAGCGAGTACGCTTAGGGCAGCAATGTAAATGTAATAACTGCCTCCAATACTTATTGTATTGAGTATAAAGTAACACGACGGAATGTTATATACTATAATATGACTCGCACATTTTGTTGCTATTTTGTATTGGACAAATAATTTCATAACTGCTCACCTAACTATTTAACTTCTTAGGTTATGAAAGTAGGTGCCAACTGGCTGGAATGGTATATAATGTGAGGAAAGGATCCAACAGTTTACCTTCGTGTAGTAAGATGACAGATTTGCGAGTTTGAAGAACACATAAAAGATACATACTATACCATTTAACTTCTTAAACGATATTGCCTCAAAACTTATTAAAATCCACATAAGAGTTTGTGGATGATCTGAATCAACTTTATTGGAATTCCCGTTCAACAATCGCTATTGGGAGACATTAGAAACGAGTGCCATAATAGTAATAGAAGGGAAACGGAAATGCTAGCTTAATTAGTTACAGTAGCCAACATCAGGTGATATTTGCGTTGTTTCTGTACACTCAATTGATTTCTCCCAACTTTTGACCAGTCTATTTTATGTGAACTCTAGGATGTTTCACCGTGGGTTGGTTTAGTTAGACCCGTCTTGCTTGTCAACTTGTAACTGTCACAAACTTACTTGCTAAACCTTTCACGACGATTTCCTTGTTTTTGTTGTGTCCGCTCTTGCCCGCGGACGTTTCCTTTTGGTCCGAGTTCTCGTTGGTAGTTTTGTCCTTGGTGACAATATTCCTTCTCCTCCCCTTGCTGCAACGAGGCTTGTGCGCTTTAAGGTAGATCGGACTTACGAACCCCAGTGAACACTCAGTGCACTGGAATGTGGAGTCTGAAAGCAAACGAGAAATCTTATAAGATCTTATTAAATCTTATCTTAGAAATCTTATTATAGAGCCGTACCTTCAAAGTCTACAGTCTCAATATAATTGATTAATTGATATTGCACCTGTGACTCTTTGGGTAATATTATAGGCCTATTACCTTTTTTAAGGTTTTGGAAATAGCAATTTTGAGGAGATAACCAATATATCCATGGTCCATGGGTCATGTTTTGAATCAAACAGGAATTTTTGAAGAAATACATAGTTCGTTATTTGAACTAAGGAACCGGTAGCTCAAGCAAATTCTGAATACCTTTCCCAGAAACAATGATCTACTGTTTACTTTTACTTGTTGTTTTATTTTATTTTTTAAAAATTATTACAGTACAACCTTGTTATTACGTCGTCTGATACAACATCGTTTGCATTATCACGTAGTTTTGATAAAGGTCCGGTGAAACCCCATAAGACACAATGTTAATTTTCTCTTGATAATACGTCGCCTGATATAGGCCTACCATCGAATGTAATAGTACATCCCTAAATTAACGTCCCTACATTAGTAAAAGGTTTGATATACTGTACTTCTCGTTTCAGATAAAATTCCTGTTTATAGGATGAAATTTAACTGTCAGTTTACTCCCCCCCCCCCCCCCCCTTCCGACCCTACGCCCGGCAAAGCCCGACTCAGGTAGCGGGCCCGGGGGGGGGGGGGGGGGGGTGACTCACAGCCAGCCTGCTTATCTGTGTCTAATACATTGTCCCTGCAAAGACCCAAAAAGGAAATAAACCAGTTTATCACTCGTGAGATAGGCATAATCAGCAGACTGTACAATAGCGCTGGCCCAATTAAAAGTGAGTAGGCCTATACCTAAGATAGTGAGCCATACAAACGGCTACCCCCCCTCCCTATAATGTGTAATTTAATTTTGTGTTATCTTTTCT
The DNA here is from genome assembly GCA_945910005.1 of Isoperla grammatica. NCBI lineage: Eukaryota > Metazoa > Arthropoda > Insecta > Plecoptera > Perlodidae > Isoperla > Isoperla grammatica. The sequence continues at coordinate 38,191,448 of OX246749.1, forward strand.
TTAATGTTACTATAGGATACTGCAGGTCATACCTTGCCACAAATCTAATCTGTCACTATTTCAGTCCCTTCTTTATTGGTGTTGCCCCAAAGAGTAAATTTACTTCAAACTAAGCCATAAATCAGTTTTTTTAGAGTTTATTTGATACAACGTCCCACTTGACATAACGTCGAAAATCAATAGTCCCTTCGGCGACGTTATATCAAGGTTGTACTGTATTTTACTTTTTGACAAGCTTGAATATTTCATTTCATTTCTTAGCTGTACAGTATAACCACAATACGAGCTTGTATGTACATTGTCAAGATGAGTTAAATATTACATCATAAGGTCGTATAGGCCTTGAAGTCATTGTATGGCTCATAGCTTGGTTTCTTGACCGGTGAACTCGGCTACATCATAATATTGCTACGCTTTCAGAAACATGGTTATTTTGCGTTTGAATGTTCGTATATCTGGGGAGTCTTTGATCTCGTCTGGAAGCTTGTTGTAGAGTCTACGACCTGACTGTAGAATCCCATGATAAGCCAAGCTCAGCTTGCAGTATTTGTGCTGTAATTCGAAGGATCCTTGAGGTGTGCTATGCTATATGCTACCTATTTATGAGAAAGTCCTAGAGAAAGTGGTTCATGAACAACTTATGGAATATTGTGAGCAGAAAGACTTGCTAAGTAGTAACCAGTCAGGTTTTCGTAAGAATCACTCGTGTGAAACAGCACTACAAAAAACATTATCTGAGTGGTAAGAAGATATGGATGTTGGGAAGATAACATTGGCAGTTTTCCTAGATTTTAAACGAGCCTTTGAGACGATCGATAGAGAGATTTTGTTAAATAAACTTAGGTATAAATATAATATCACTGGTAGTGTATATAAATGGTTTGCGAGCTACTTATCAGATAGATCCCAGGAAACAAAGTATGATGGGAAGTGTTCAAACAATATAAAGAGTATGTATGGAGTACCTCAAGGCTCGGTCCTTGGACCATTATTATTTATAATGTATATTGATGATATTAATACATGTGTCTCGAGAGTCTTATTAAACTTGTTTGCGGATGATACTCTGTTATCGTTATCAGGATATGATATCAAAATAATGTGTGAGATCCTAAATAAGGAACTAAAAATCATCCTAGACTGGTTAAAAAGGAATAAGCTCCAAGTAAATGCGGGGAAAACAAAGTGCATGTTAATCACATCCTCTGGAGTGATAGCAAAGAAAATTGAAGAGAGACGAGACTGGTCAATAGTGATGCAAGACGTAATACTACATTTTGTAGAAGAATTTAAGTACTTGGGTGTCATTATAGACAAACATCTCAAATTTGTCAGCAATGTTGAATATCTAAGTAAGCAAATAAGTGGGAAAACTAATCTATTATTCAGATTGAGGAGATTTTTACCTGCTACAACAGTGGTAACCATATACAATGCGTTGATAAAACCACATCTCAACTACTGTGGAACACTATTGTGGGGAATAGATAAAATGAGTAAGTCAAGGCTACAAAAACTACAAAACAGGGCTATGAGAGCTATACTGAGAGGTAACCAGTTTACAAGGATACAAGACATGCTTGATACCTTGAACTGGCTGTCAATTGACCAAATAGTATCTCTAAATACACTGACATTTATACATAAAATAATAAGAGGTGAACTACCAGGGTACTTAAAAAAGAACATTTGTTTTGGGACAGAAGTACATAAGTATAACACTAGGAGAGCAAATAATGTATATGTAACAGGTATGAATAAATCAATGTCCCAAAGATCCATATTCTACAGTGGTATGAGATTGTATAATCAGCTAGATGATAGGATTAAACAACTAAAAGGGCGTAGCTTTAGACACGAATGTGTGGTTTTTGTGAGAGAGCGTGTTGTCTTACAGTAGTGATGTAGGTCTAGGCCTATGCCATCTCTGAAAGACAGGATGTTCTCTTAAATGTATCAGCTATTACGGGTATTGAACTTATTAGTATGTACTATTATATTCTATTACTATTATATTCTATTAGATTATATATTAGATTATTATTATGATATTGAGTCTTTATTTGTTTATAGGCCTATGTGTTTGTAACATGTGATAATAGCTGAAAAAGCTAAATAAAATGACTTGAATTGAATTGAATTGTCTCCTGCACCATCTTGAATGTACTACAAAGCACTAATAAATAAATAAATAAATAAGTTACACTTTTTTGTGAATAATAAAAATATTTTCTTGCCTCTAGGCCTAATATTTATCATCACGTAATAATGTTATAAAAAGTGCAATATTTTTTAACTTCATGACAGAAAGACCCACTAAACTCAAACATACATATCGAGTCATTAGACGCTGACGCTTTTACGTAAGTCGAATGATAAAGTCCCACCGCTCAGCGAGGCTTCGTTCGCCCTGCAGGGCAGGTTTCGTTGGTCTGTGACTTAGATCGATTGGGGTTCGATCGTGTGGCTGATATCCCCATTAAAATTGAACACGAGAAACGTCTCACTTCCACGTCTCGTAACTCACTCAATTGTACCCCGATTTCCAAATGAGTGACATCGACGTACTCTGTATATCATTGTGATAATTGTGAGTGGTTGTTCTTGTCGATTCTAACATATGCGAGGTTTTTTTGATGATGGAAACAAAACCTTGTAATCACCCGCACACTAAAAGCATGCGCGCTTTCTCGCTACGCCCGGCTCATTGCGACAACACAGTTTCAAATAACACGGCGTAAGTAAGTAATTTGTTTGTGGGTACAGCTAAAATCTGTTTCCATGGTACGAACGATGACAGTTTGATACAGAAATTGATACCAAATTCAATCGTCGTATTACAATTAATTCGGTCGTTTGAAGCCTTATGCGTGGACTCGGTATAGCGCATGCTATTAGCGGGCTGTATCAATTTTAATGGGGATATCAGCCACACGATTGAACCCCAATCGATCTAGGTCACAAACAAAACGAAACCTGCGCTGTAGGGCGAACGAAGCCTCGCTGACCGGTGGGACTATTTCATTCGACTTACGTAAAAGCGTCAGCGTCTAATGACTCGACATGTATGTTTGGGTTTAAAGGGCCTTTAAAATTGTTTAGGAGTACGACACTTATCATGTCAATGATGTGACGTAATAACCCGGCTTGTTTTTAATTTTATTAACCCGAGCCACGAAAGCCAAGTGTTTTAATATACTGATAATTAGGGATGTGCGCACCGGGACAAAATTCGAACAGAACCGAACCTTGAGCTCGGTTCGGTTCGTTTCGAACATCTATTTTATGCGTGGAACCTCGAACCGAACCTTTCGAAATTCCCGCCCGCTCGAAACCCCGCCTTCCGGAGCCACGCCTACAGTTGCGACCGATCGATATTCGATAATCGAGAGTCGAAAACATAGTTGCGAGCGACGCTGCGACGATCGATTGCGAGTGTGTCATTATGGCGTCATGACTAGCGAATTTGTGTGACCTCTTTAGGCGTTTTATGATGTTTTAGTGAGTTTGACAGTTTGTTTCACTTTCATTCCACCAGTGTTTAGTTTTTGCTCTTCAAAATGAAACGCCGTGTGCTGGTGTTCGATGATGATGATGATCACGCGGGTGAGGTAGTGGACCAACCAAGCCAGACTGATAGGCCTACCGGTACTGTGACTAGGCCTAGGTCCGATGCAACGTGCGCCGTAGGCCTAGCGGTACCTGGTACTTCGCAAGACCTAGGCCTGGGTACAACCCCACTTTTTAAGACGCATTTTACCAAGCTTGCAGCTACGCAAAGCGAATGCCAACATTGTAAGCGGATTTTTCAGACACCGTCAGGTGGGTACTAACCTAATAACACCTTTTGAAAAAGGTTCGGTTCGAGGTTCGCGAACCTTTTTAATGCAGGTTCGAGGTTTGGTTCGAGGTTTTAAAAAACTGGTTTGCACAACCCTAGTATAGGCTATGGCACTTAAATAAGGGTGGTGGTGGGGGGGGGGGGGGACTGGAGGGGGGAAGAGATATATCTGAGGGCTGTTAGAATGACTTAAGAGCAAAGCGTACCTCTACGTCAAAAACCGCACATTTTAAATCTAAATTACATCTCAAAAACGGACTTCGAAATCGAAAAACGCACTGTGGCATGGTAAACTCTACATACTGAGTGCTCTAAATGTCATATTATAGTCAATATGGTATTTATTTCTAAATAATTTTTAATTCACGCATTAATTTCAAATAATTTCGAGTTCATGCATAAAGTGCCCAGCCTAGTGCTGTAGGTTCGAGAACTGGCCAGAGGGTAGCCATTCGTCGATCAGCAATAGTGCACACGTTTACGCACGCCCGGGAAATTCGAATACAGGCTTTGAAAACCTTAGACCGCGAATATGATACGAATACAATTTTTTGAATATTTTCTTAGGGAAAAAAAAAACTCGTATTATATTCGGGTAAATTCTGTAGGTAGAGCAATGGGTCAAAGCAAAAATACATGTATGGCAAATTTACACGATCTGGTCTACTTACTTGGGGAAGGGCAATGAGGCGAAGATCCATCGACATCAACTTGCTCTCTTTTGATCTGTATTGTTTTGTGAGCGAAGTTGATGGCTGCCGAGTAGCTCGACTGTGCTATCATATCGACCCCTGTAACAACGGTACAAACAACATGTTAGACAGTCTAAAGTGTAAGTAAGAGAAAAGTAAGAGTACGTGTAAAATAAATATATATATATATTCACTTCTAAAGTCTACCCTTTCAGTAACAAGACTGATTTTCAGTGGGGGACTTTAATTTAAAGTGACTAAACCAACCCTGTTGGCTCCAAACACCATCGACGAGTGAGCGATAAGTGATAATGTATATTTATAGCTCAAATGTTTAAAATCATGAAAATAGAGATCTTTGAAAGCAGATTGGCCTACATAGGCCTACCTTGAAGACAGCTCAAGAAGATGGTGGACTGTTTCTTGCAGGGTGGAATTGATTTAGAAATTAAATAAATTGATTTACATTTTTTAAACTTGCAAGCAGTATTACTTCTTGCACTTGTGTCTTAAATGTATTTTGTCATTTGGACGTATAAAACCACTAATTTACTGGCTGGGTCTCATATAATGGCTTGCCAAGATGACTTTTTCAGCCATTCGTTTAATAATTTTTAATAATAAGACACCAATAGAGAGCGTACTCAGATACACACAACACCAGTTTTGGAACATTTCTTATTGTTAATTTAAATCACTTAAAATCTTATCCAAAAGTTCATTTAAATTTAAAAAAATCATCCATATCCTTGTTTCTTGCTTTATTATAGTGAACCTTATAGGCCTCGATGCCAACAAGTATATAAAAGGCGAGTTATGGCCAGGTTTACTTGTCAAGGGCCGGTATTTCAATGTCCAGTTAAAATCTACTTTTCAGTTAAATTGTTTTCACCATGACAACGGCCAATAGAAATACACCAAACTGGGCTTACCTGACAGTTTAATTTACTTGAAACTTTACTGGACATTGAAATTAAACAGGTTACTTACCTATCATTGGCAGAGGTGGCAGGTTAACCGTGGGATCTTCTAATCCCTGAATCTCGGCTTCAAGTCCCTTGATTTCATCTGCCAGGTTTTTGCCAACTCGATTGGCACTGGAACAAGAGTAAAATACAGTAATATTATGTCAAGTTCCAATTCCATATGAAGGTTTTGCTCAGTAGGCCATTGAAATAATTATCGAGATAATATCCCCTTAATCTTGAAGAATTTAAGCACCACATCAACGTCGTTGATCAATGTTTACACGACCAATCGTTTATACAAACCTTGGTGTCAAATGTTATGAGCTGTCTATAAATGATGTCACAAAATGTTGTATAAACTCTCCCCCCCCCCCCCCCCCCCCCAAATGGTTACTCAAAAATTAGACACAAAATGTAGGTTAAGAAATGCCGAATTCCCCCTAACCATGACGTAACAACTAGTACGACCTACCTACGTATTAACTTACATTACTCGACAGTGTCTGAAACCGTGGTCTGAAAACATCTACAACATTGGTAAGTAAAATTAAACGTTAATATCCATACAAATACAATTAGGACCAATTGTGCTTCACTAATTAATTATGACACAAAATAAATAAATTATTTTTATTAGTATTAGTTATTAATTTAATTCAATAAATTATTATTTCAATTACGGTAGCCTTTCTTGCTGATCTGCTAGGCCTATATCGTTTGTTTTTGCTCAATTTTGGAGCATATTAATTTTTATTGATTTACATTCTTTACATTTCTTCAACATTTCTTAAAGTAATTCAAAGAATGTAAAAGAGGCTTACTTCAATAAATAAAAATAAATATGTTCCAAAATTGAGCAAAAACAAACGACCTTGAAAAAAATCTTGGGGGCAGCCCATTTAATTTTGAAGTAATATTCGACTTATTAATTGCACGGATGAAAATGAGTTGAATAGCCGCCTCTGCGAACCTGAAATAAGTTGTGGTTAGTATAGACACACATAAAGCAGACCAGCGAGCAAGACAAGCAAACAAATCGTAGGCCTATTAACGACCATTAATACTCTAACTGCTGTGTTTGATTGTCTCCCATCTACGTGCAAAGCACTTGTACGCATCAACTCACCTTGCAATGTCTTCCTTACTGAAGTGTTTGATTGTATTCCATCTACATGCAAAGAACTTCTACGCATCAACTCACCTTGCAATGTCTTCCTTACTGAAGTGTTTGATTGTATTCCATCTACATGCAAAGCACTTGTAAGCATCAACTCACCTTACAATGTCTTCCTTACTGAAGTGTTTGATGGTATTCCATCTACATGCAAAGCACTTGTACGCATCAACTCACCTTGCAATGTCCTTACTGAAGTGTTCGAACGCCTGATCCTCCGCTGTTTCGGGCACTGAAGTCATCTCTGTGCCTGGCTCAATCTTTATCTGTCAAACAGAAACATGAATTGATATTATGTAGGGTAAAGTATGTATACTTTGGTTGCATAATATACGTAAATATAAACCGGGCCCAAATGTGGGAAATTGGGTTTAGAGTTAAATTGTTGTGTGTGTTCAGGTGGCATTTATGCCACAAATTTCCACTAAAAACACAAAGAGTGATTATTCATAATATGTAGGCCTAGACCTAATCAACACTTTTAGTTTTAATGTAGGCATACAGAAAATGAATTCAAAATTCAATTTTGCATCCATGTGATGCTAGTTCATGAGAAATTGCCAGGAAGGCGAAAATTAATAAGTCCAAATTCGAATCAAAATGGCTCTTTTTCAACTTGATAATGGTTTTAGAACCAACAAAGTAGTAACACACAATCCTTCTGAGTAACCATTGAGTCAATCAAATTAACAATACCAAAATACCTATAAATGCTAAATTGCTACACAGGCCGACTTAAAATGATGAAACCATCATGACAACAACCAATGATAGATATGCATACTATACAATACAATACAATACAAAGCGTCTTTATTCGTCTTCAAAACAGTGTACATAAGATAAGATACATGGATAATATGGTTTCATAAGTATAGTTTATACCTTAAAAATGAATATGATAGTAGATGCTAATAGGGAATGTGCATGAATTTTCTACAGCTCTGAAAGTACGTGGAATATATTGTTATTCATCTGAAGACATCAGAAACCTAATTAAAAAGTTTTAAAAATTAACTCATTATACTTCTATAAATGTTCAAAGATTTTGATTATCTGTTTCCCGCACTATTATTTTTAAACGGTATGTGACATCACAATCCTTGTAAGTCACTGCTTATATGAATGACTTTGCATATAACCTCCTTGGACTTTGCCACCGCTTCCTAGACAAAACAATCAAATTTTCAAGGTCATCAAGCTAACCTTGTCAAAATTTGTACTCAATCAAGCCCTTGTCAAGTCTGCTTTATATGAATAACAACACCCATTATTTAAGGCTCGTGTACATCCACTTTGCGTACGCGTGAAAATTATAGAAAATTATAGAAATTAGGTTAGCCGTTCCCATCGAATGTTGATAATTTTCTTAAGTAAACGTAAACCAATCAGAGCTCACGAATTTCCCACCAATAGGGAACTTGCAACTGACTTCACAGCCGAACTACAACAATGTAACAAATGAATGGAACTGATTGACGAACAACGAGCTGTCAAAATAATAAAATTGCAACATTATGAAGAAAACGCAAACTTGCAAGAAGCCTAAATTTATTATTTTTTGAAGTACCTTTACCATTATTTGTATTAAAATCAATTAAAAAATGGATGACAATGTAGAAGTTATGGGCTTATTAAAAGTAAGTCGTCCATTGCTGTTTTATTTCTCTATGATAGAAATGTTCTTCTTCTTCTTCTTCTTTCGAACACCCAGAGTTGGAACTTAAGCCATTCTCTGCCTAGTTGCCCAATAAAGGTTTGCCACATATTTCCTCCTTGCTATCTTTTGCCCCTCCATTAGATCCCTTTCTGCTGTCAAAGAGACACATGTTGTGATGTGGTTTGGTTTGACACTTCGATAAAGAAACAATGTAAGCTGTTAGTTTGTTTGCATGTGCCAATTAACCAAATTCTAGAAATTGGAAAAAGTTGGAGTTGAATCAACTTTTCGCGTCGTGAAACGTACGTTAATTTTTCTTATTTCAATGTGCATGGTTACATGGAAATTCAATATGCCAACTCGCTAATTTCTGGAAGTAATGTACGCTAAGTGGATGTAGACGGGCCTTTACTGATATTCTATAAAAATAGGTTTGGTATTGTTGATTTTATAGAAATTGGGCTTCAAAATTAATTATTCTGCGTACTAGGCATTAATTCAATTTTATATGATTTTGGATATGATAATTTCCAAATAAGCGTTATTTTATTTATCAGTTTGTGATTGGTTGATTGCTGATACAAGGAAAGTGATGTATGCCCCGTTTTTCCCGCCATAAATATGTGTGAAACTTTCAGCTCGTTTTTATAAATGAAACTTTATTCTATGTCATCAAAATAAAATATTTTTGTATTCAGGGAAGTTAATCGTAATCTAGTAAAATGCTAAAAAAAAGATGACGCATATTCCTTATTAGAATGTGAAGATAGGATCCAACAGCTGACCTTCGTGTAAGATGACAAACTCGAGAGTTGAAAGTGAACATAGAATAGGCTATACATAATACAAAAATAAATTAGTTGTTTCGACATGAGGTCTTGACCACTAGAGAAGAAGTAGCTAAAAAAAAATGAATAACATCACAGCTAGATAGAGACATAACGGGCAAGTGATGTGCAAAGAATTTGTAACTCGCTCTCGGAGCCGTGTTGCTTCGTTACGTGTGGGGGGGGCGGGTAAATTACAAGTTGTCCATTAGGAATAGTAAGTTGTACTAAACACTGTATTCTCATCTTAACATGATGGAAATATTTAATTACCTTGTGTGGGGGTAGAACGTTGGCTGACCCTGTAGGTTGCGACGTGGTACGACTGGAGGTCTTCAGTCGTTGAGGCGGCTTAAACTCCTTTATTTTCCTTGAAGGACTAGACTCTTCTGCGGAGTCCGGCTCCTCCTTGACAGTAGCCGGTGGACTTTCAGGTGGCGAAGTGGTACAACTGGACGAGGCCTTACTCGGGGAAGTCTTAGAGGGCTGCGGCAGCTTAAATTTCATTTCCTTTGCAAGACTAGACTCTTCTGCGGAGTCCGGCTCCTCCTTGACAGTAGTCGGTGGACTTTCAGGTGGCGAAGTGGTGCAACTGGACGAGGCCTTACTCGGGGAAGTCTTAGGGGGCTGCGGCAGCTTAAATTTCATTTTCTTTGCAAGACTAGACTCTTCTGCGGAGTCCGCCTCCTCCTTGACAGTAGTCGGTGGACTTTCAGGTGGCGAAGTGGTGCAACTGAACGAGGTCTTACTCGGGGAAGTCTTAGGGGGCTGCGGCAGCTTAAATTTCATTTCCTTTGCAAGACTAGACTCTTCTGCGGAGTCCGGCTCCTCCTTGACAGTAGTCGGTGGACTTTCAGGTGGCGAAGTGGTGCAACTGGACGAGGCCTTACTCGGGGAAGTCTTAGGGGGCTGCGGCAGCTTAAATTTCATTTTCTTTGCAAGACTAGACTCTTCTGCGGAGTCCGCCTCCTCCTTGACAGTAGTCGGTGGACTTTCAGGTGGCGAAGTGGTGCAACTGGACAAGGTCCTACTCGGGGAAGTCTTAGGGGGCTGCGGCAGCTTAAATTTAATTTTCTTTGCAAGACTAGGCTCTCCTGCGGAGTCCGGCTCCTCCTTGACGGTTCTAAGTGGACCTCTTTGCATGAACTCAGGCATGACTACAGGTAAGACGGTATTGCCTGCAAACCACATAAATAATTAAGAGTGAAACGTGCACGTATTACATAACAAATTAAAAACCAGTTAAAAACACATTTTATGTTCAATTCCTACATATTGGGAAGATGATACATAATATCATACTGTATAGTCTAGATAATGTACTTTTGAGTGGGGCACATATCTCTTGGTTATCATAACACTTCAGGCCTAATTGTACATCTTCTTTTCATCTATGTCCACATTTTTGGCGTAAAAAGCCACACACAAATGTCTTTGAACTGTCATTGTAGGCAGAGAAGAGAAAAAATGGAGAATAGGGTTGGAACAGAATTCACTTCCATTTGAATAATTGTTTTTTACATTGAACTTTTTATGATATAGATAGCTACGGTCAGGTATAGAATCCAACAGCTTACCTTAGATTTAAGATGTATTTGAGATAGAAAAGTACATTGGAAACGTAAAACAAACACGGTGATACGTTTCGACACTAGGTCTTGATCACTTGAGAGGAAGACGGCTTCTGCGACCTCTACCCCACCCTCAAAAGCGCCTTGTATATTTTATATAGTAGTTCATTTAGTTAATTTTAGTGACTCAAGTAATCGCCGCAGAAGCCGTCTTCCATTCGAGTGATCAAGACCTGGTGTCAAAACTTATCACCGTGTTGTTTTATGTTTTAACAGTGTACTCTTTTAAATCTCAAAAATCTGTAAATCTGTAAATTATGTAAATTTGAACATCAAGACCGGGCGCACCTTTTCAGATGTGCCGCAATGAAGCGTGATATCGACTCCCTGCCTGACAACCAGAGCAGGCCAGATCAAGAAGCTAATTTATATTGGATAGCGAGAGAAATGAATGGCTGAGAAGTCATTGCATAAGAGAAAAAAAAAAATCTTAAATTCATCATCTTACATCTAAGGCAAGCTGTTGGTTCGTATGTTGATTGGTATGGGAAAACTAAGAAATTATAAATTAGGAGAAAATGAGAAAATAGTAATGGACTCGAGTGTACTAGAATTTGTTGACGTGTATAAATATTTAGGCATAATGATTGATACCAAACTAAATTTTAAGGAACATGTACATTAATAGAGCGTAAAGTAAGGAGGAAAATTGGGGTTTTAAGTAGAATAAGTTCTCATGTGTCATTCTACACAAGAATGTTGATTTATAATACTGTCATTAAACCACACTTTACTTATTGCATAACGGTGCTCTATCAAGCATATATAACAGATGTACGGAGATTGCAAGTCCTACAGAATAGAGGAATGAGATTAATCCTTAAATGTAGTAGGTATGTGCCCATTAAAGATATGTTAGATTGCTTGGAATGGTTAAGTATAGGTGAGGAGGTGGAATTGGCTGGAATGACATATCTTTATAAACTAGAAAAAGGAATGCTACCAGGGTATATGATAGACAAGGTGGTGAGAATAAATGAAGTGCATAAATATGGGACAAGGGGTGCTATAAATAGTTTATACTTAGATTCTGGCAATAAACAAATAATGTGTAAGTCATTACTCATTATTCTACCAAGGTATTCGTGACTTCAATAAGCTACCATATAATATCAGAATAGCAGACAGTGTAAATGCGTTTAGGAATAAGGTTATTGAGTATTTAAAAAGTAGGAGAGAGATGCGACTATTTTGCATTTTTGCATTTTTGTACTAGGCCTACTTTATATTTTGTATTGTCTTTAATTTGATTTTTAACTCTTTTTATTTAAAGTTAATTAATTAGGTATTAGGTTGTGTGACAATGATGTTCAAAAATTAGAATATTAGTTAATATCAATGTATGTACATTGTATACCATATCTGAATAGCGCTTAGTGTGATAATGTGTGGTAATGTGTAATGTATCAATGTATGTACCATATCTGAATAGCGCATTGACGCTAAATAAAAGGCTATTATTATTATTATTATCCCTACATCATAATATTCCAGCCGATTGCCATCTTATCAACTTAGAACATTGAACTTTTTGTTACGATAAGAACAGACAGAGAGAGGATGCAATGCCCTCCTTATATCTACTTTACAATTTTAATTCCTTTCTCTATGTACGATTCGAAGCCCAAAAACGTAATTAATTCCAATCCACTCCAGTCCTAGATGTCTCTCCATTTTTGTGTACACTGTTGATGAAAAGAAAGAAAGTTTGACAATAAAAATATGGCGAATAGTTCTAAATAACGCTGGGAGATATAAAATTAATTTTGAAAAACAATATGTAGCTTGCTTTATGTGTTGGACTCCCGCACAGTAGCGCCACCACAGGAGAGATAATATTCAATATTCAATTTATTGTTTTACTGCATTAATGTGGTGTAAGCAGCATTCATTATATAGGGGTGTCATAGATGTCGGGCTTAACTTATAAAAGTATTTTAGGTCTGGCGCATGATTGTGCAATTTAAGAGGACATAAATGCCAGCTAAGTAAATTTTGGGGGGAGGGGGGAGTCTCTGCCACTGGGCAAGGAGAGCGCAGCCACATGCAAAGAAGAGAAATGAAACGAAATGACAGCAGATGCATAGCATAGGCCTATCCACCTTGCAACAAAAATTCAGTATAGGCTACTTGCTATTTTCCTAGCTGACTAGCCTAGGCATAGGTTTACCTAAGTTCGACTTATGTAAATTAGGTAGGTTGGGCTTAGGGGCCTATGGTAAGACTAGACCTAGGACCTAGACTATAAGATACCATTCATTTGGTCAGTGACAAGGAGACAAACTCAGTACCATACCAGTAGGAACCAATGCTCAGTACTTTGAGATTAAATCAGTTGTAAGTCTAGGCCTATAGTTAAACTCACCATTTTCACGTATCATTTGCTGGTAATGTCCGTACTGGTTTAACAACTCCAGTTTATCGCAAGCGGGTAAAGTCTCCCAGTCCGACACTGAGAAATATCTGGACACTTCGTCCATTTCGTTAGCTTTGATACCAAAGTAAGGCCTAACTTTGCCTCGGGCCTACCTGACTGTTTAGACCATCACCATATATTAATGTGAGAGCTTTCTTGTTATTTAAATTAATCAGCGTGTATATACACATATTCTACGTATATTTTATGTAGGCCTAGCAATAAAGATGTTTTCCAGGGAACGTTTTCACAAATCTCTCGGATCACCTCTGCAACAGCCAGAATGATGACCGTCTTTTTTTTATCAGATATTCGATCTTTTTCTGACACTTTTATCTCGATCTATTATTTCGATTTGGAACACATTTTCGAAAATTCGTTCTAATTCGCCCCCGCCGCCACCGGAAGTCAGCTGAGAGATGTTACAAGCGTGTTTTTAAACGTACGCAAGCTGATCTTTTCATCGAAACGTAATTTAAACCAAAAGATTTTTTGTATTTAATTTAAATCTGTTCTATTTCACTTTTATGTACGCCATAATTTAAACGCGTGTATGTTCGACATGTGATTAGCGTAGTTGCAGTCAGAGAACGAATGTTGGTGCACAGCTGATCACTAATTTTCGTTCAAAACCACCAAAGTTGCGTTACTAATCATAGTTTTATCATGAAATGATAAATAAATAATCTTTTTAAGTGTTTTACAATGTTGTTATTCATTTTATACACTAATAAAAATCGTGAAGTATTTTTCTTAAAGATTTACGCCCTCCGCCCCATCAGCGTTGTAGTGCTGCCAATCTAGAATAAAAGCAAGAAAATCACTAGGCCTAAATTACAATCGAATGTTGAAGAAGGGGTAATTTATTTTAAAATTAATATACACCCAAATAATAAATTATCCCTTCTTCAAGTTTGAAGAAGGGGTAATCTATATTTAGTTTTAGTTTACAGAATTACAGATGAAGGGTGGGTTAGGTTTTTTATGTACTTACGTTGGTAGACGGCATTTCCTGTTTGCTTTGCTCTGAACAGCTGTGTTCTCGCTCTGTCAAAACACTGTAGCCTATTTTAAAAATGGAAATTAACTATCAAAAAATGTACTATTTGCAAAAAAAAAGTGGAAGTTACAGATAAATAACCAGATGATAAGGTGTATATACTACGTACGTAATCTATCTCCCAAAGGAATACACACAAAAAAGTGAGTAGAAACCGGATCAAATTGTTCGGAAGAAATATCATAGTTTATTATGTGACAAGATAATTGCATGATTGATAATCAATTAATTTACAATGTAAATACATTTGTTTTACCTTTTATTTGTATAATAATCTTCTATAGTACAGATACGATACGGAGTACGGTGGCTCAACAAGTTCTGCGATATTGATGTCCCAAGCGGAGGACGGACGAACTACGAAGCACCGAGCGAGGCCAGAGCGCGACCCTGGCGGAGATGAAGGGGACCTTGCTACTCGCATTCAAGTCCTTTGGCGCGTAAAATAAATAAATCATATTTTAATTTCTTCTAAGTGGTTTTCGATAGGGGACATTATACCATTGTTACGTAACTATTTGCTCCAAAGTCAGCGTTTATATATGTACCCAGATGTACTGTGCAGTACCTTAAAGATCGAATTAAGAACATTTCCAAGCTTTAAAAAAACAAGCTCGAACCGGCTCTCTGCAGGGGAACTATGAAATAGACCAACGTAATGACTGAAAGAAAATGCAGGTTCCTTTCACTTCGTTGTGCAATAGCTTTAAAATAAATATATTAAAGGAACTTATTAGATTTTACTTTTTGGTAATCTGCCACAGACCTGTTGCAGAGTTAAGAAAAAGTTCAATTTAAGAATAATCATTAATCAATAATAACGGTCGGTGCACAATAGCCCGGGAAGGAGCTTCCCGTTAGCGTTAACGTTACCGGGCAATGTTAAATTATAGCGAACTTTCCCGTTACCGTTACCGGAGCTCCTTCCCGGGCTATTGTGCATCAACCTTTACACTCCCAAGCAACCTGATTTGTTGCTCTCGAGCTTATGCTTGAACAACTATAACTATAAATTGGCATTGAAAAACGTTGCTGAATTGTTGTAAAATCGATAATAATGGTGAACACACCATTAGAGAAAAAATTAACACAAAACAAAATTGTCTTCATCTTTTAATTATCGAAATGAATTTATAGAAATGAAATTATATAAATTGATCTAAATCAAATTTACAGTGTCAATTTTAGTTTGAATACAATGTGCACATGTGTGTTTTTAAGTCCATTAATAATAATTGTGATTTGACATTTTTATGACGATTTTATTTTCATTGCTACTCGATCAGTAGCTCTTTTTCTCTCTCTCAGAGAGAAGAGCGAGGGAAGACTACCGATCGAGTTAATCGGATACGGTATAAATAAAATAAATAAATTCACATTTAGAGTCCACCCACTCAGTAATGAAACTGATTTGCAGTGGGGGACTTAAATTTAAAGCGACTAAACCAACCCAGTAGGCTCCGTACACCATCGGCGAGTGAGCGATAACCAATCAAAGATCGATATTTCAAATATGAAACATATGAATCAGTGATTAGACAGTGCGAACACCTGTGGACAAATGTCATAATCTTCAAGGCCGATTCAGAACAACTTTGAATTTGAGTGCTTTGTTGCTAGGACGGCTCCAAAGTCACCGTTTACTTGTTCCTAAGACAAGAATTAATGGAACTGAATTCTTATTAGAAGTTAAAAAACTTCTGCCTGAAGCGGGATTTGAACCCGGGACCTTCTGCATTGGAAGCAGGGATGCTAACCACTGGACCAACGAGCCACGTAAACGACTTTCGAGTTAGGCATTTTTGTGAATCCAGGCCCTTGTCTCAAATGTTGTTTCAATCGGCTTCAGTATCAGTAATTCCGGGTCTTATCTGTCAATTCTCTCCAGGCCATATGGTGTCGCACCGTCCCTAACGCAAGACTGCCCAGTACGTAATTGAAGGATGGTCTTACTGTAAATATGACACACATGAGAAAACATGACGTGGATGTTGTTCTTGTAAGGAAAGTGAAAAGTAATGATATCATCATCATCATCTGTTGCCACGTCCAACTCTGCGTTGGGTCGGCATTGAAGATAAGCCTCTCCATCTTCTATCCTGCCACCACTCTTCCCCCTCAACTACATTCCAGTCCCCTCCTCGCATTTCCACATCCTTCCTCACTATACTAATTTACTCTTCACATCAAATCATGAAGGGTGTTTACTGTTTACTGAGTTGGAAATAAAGTTTTAGAGATGGTCAATGTTTGAGAAATTACTTACCCATAATAATTTTCCTGTGGTACACAAATTCTTGCAAAAACTATGGGTTCTATTTTTTTTTTTTGCTATTACCCTTATAGACCAAGAAAATACAGTCGGCTCCTGTCTACACGTCTGGCCTTCGGTGTGAAAATTGTATAACCGAGAGTTGTATGGTTAAAAACAAAATGAAAATGGCTCTCCCAATCAGATTTTCAAATTCTGAGTCTAATCGTGTTACGTGTTATGAACTTTCAACCCAACGAGTTAAGCGGAAAGTTGACAGCTTGAACTAGGAAAGGAAAGGTAAGAAAGTGAATAACAATAAAACATTTATAAAGAGTTCCAAAATGACACATTATGTTTTATTTTTTAATTGGGATATAACATAATTTATAAGACTGTACAGTCTGTATTTGATGTTCATATACTAGTATAGTTTCTAACATTTACATTGCATTTTAGTTAAAGGCTTGATTTCCACATAACGTAATGTACGAATTTGTGAAACTCCCATTTAACTTCCATTCAATTGAATTCAATATAAATACATATATTCTGAAGGATTATCAGATTTATAACCTACTTTATTGAAATTAAATTACCAGTCTTTGAAACTTCCAACTAGCTACAAACTGACAATTAATAATTATAAATTAATTTTATAAATATTATGGTAATTAATATTCTTCTTCTTCTCAAATGCCCACATTTGGCTATCATGCCATCATGCTGGATCTGGTCAACCAGTAGAGACACGCTTCTTTCTCCACCCTCTTCATGCCGCTCGGCATTGCGTCACGTTCCCCTGCCAGTTTTGGACATACAAACAGGTGGCTCCTATCCTGCTCCCCATTTCCACACAGCTTGCAGGTACTCGTCTCAAACACCCCTATTCGGTGGAGATGCTTCCCTAGAAGATCGTGCTGCGTTTTAAGCCTGAACTGGGCCGTTTCAATTTGCCGTGGAAGATGGTTGTTACTAAAACAACTTTTAATTATCGATTATCATCAGCAAAAAGCTTTTGCAGTCATACATCATACTTACGTATATGTATCTTGTTATCGTAATACTGTACTGACAATGAATGGTACCTTAAAGTTACATTGTACAGTACCATATGTATAGGCTACCTAGCCAACTATGAAATGCTTTCGAGATCTTGTGTATGTAAACCGAAGTTCTACATTTAAAAATAAACAAATATTTCATTCTCTTGTACTGGCATATCTATTACTTACTTTTCATATACTGTATGTATACACTTCACACATATAACATAATAATATATCTTAATGTTATGACCACCATCAATAATGATTAAAAAGTTTTGATTTGTAATCTAAATCAGTGTTGAATATTCCTGCAGGTACATTTTGGTCAGCTAGGCTATACTTAAGTTGTTTGATTAGATGTATGTAGATTTGTTGTTGATTAGTGCATACTATGTATATCCCCTACAACTTCATATTTCATATTTATTTCATAGTTCACTGACCATTACAATGTAAGGGTGTACTCCTCTTGAGAGAGAGAGAGTGAATATGTACTTAAAACTAACAAGAACAAACATAGAAATTTAACATTTAACATTACATTTATATTACATACGTACATATGATACAAACACATAATACATACATACATAATAACCACAAACATACATACATACATACATATAATAGTCTAGTCAGTGGCAATCAGGAATTCGTTAAGATTGTAGAAAGTCTTTTGAAGCAGGTAGTTTTTTAGATTGATTTTAAATGTTGCGACTGAGTCAGAATTTTTTATCTCAGCAGGGAGGCAGTTAAAAATTTTAGAGCACAAGTAGGCAGGGCTATGTTTGAAGAAGGCATGTTTGAAAGAGGGTATAAAAATATTTGAGTTAGATCTAGTCATGTGACTATGGTTCGAAGCATTAAGGGGGAAAAGTTCAGGGTTAGTCCTAACAAAGGTGGCCGCAGTCATGACAAGTGTAGAGGGGAGAGTGAGGATACCAAGATTGCTGAAGTGGGGCTTGCACGATTGTCCCCTTGATATCCCAGCTATTATTCTAACAGCTCGTTTTTGAATGATAAAAATCCTATGTGCATGGTGCGAGGAGCCCCAGAAAATGACAGCATAGGAAAGAATGGAATGAATGTACGCATGATAAACAAGGAGTAGGGATGATTTGCTAGCAATCATTTTCAGCTTACGGAGCATAAAACAACCACTTAACAGTCTGGATGCAATATTGTTAATGTGGGGGGACCAATCAAGAGATTCCGTGATATTAAGACCTAAGATTTTGTGAGATATGGCCCCTGCAATGCTGTTTCCATCCAGACGAATGAGTGGACTGGAGGTTGGTTTTAAAACACTTGAGCAGAACTTGATATAAACTGTTTTAGACGTTTGAAGGGCCAATCGATTTTGTGAACAATATGAGGACATACAAGAGGCCCCAAGTGTGGCAGCTTGTATAAGCAGCTGATCAGTTGGCTTTGGGACAGATTGGTCATTGGTACATTGGTTGGTGAGCTTTGGGCATGTGAAAAGGTGGGTTGTGTCATCAGCATATTGTGAGAGGAAGCTTTTCACATATTCAGAGACAGAATCTATAGAAAGAATTTTAGGAAGATCGTTGACATACAGTAGGAAAAGAAGAGGACCAAGGACTGAGCCTTGGGGAACACCATTCTGTATTGGGAGCGGGTTAGAAAGAACTGATTTATTGGTTACGGAGGATGAGATTTTTACTGATTGGGTTCTATTAGACAGGAAAGAAGCAATCCAGCTGAGGGCCGGACCCATAATCCCCATGGACATAAGTTTGTTGAGGAGCAGCTGGTGATCAATGGTGTCAAAAGCCTTACTTAAGTCATAAAATAGTCCAAGAGCCTCATCTCCTTTATCAAGTGCAGAATATAGCGCAGAGAGGAAAGAGAAGATTGCAGTTGTTGTGGATTTCCGTGCGCGGAAGCCATGTTGGCTATTATCAAGGATATCATATTTATTAAGAAATGAAGAAAGACGGGAGTGCATAGTTAGTTCAAAGATTTTAGAGAATGATGACAGTAATGAAATGGGTCGATAATTGTTAAGGACATCTTTTTTTCCTTTCTTGTGGACTGGAATAATCATGGAGTGTTTAAGTATAGAAGGGAATGAGCTACAATGAAAGGATAGGTTGATGGCATGAGAAAGGGGAAACGCTAGCCATCTAGAGCATTTGGCAATGATAGCACCAGGGATACCATCGAGGCCAGAGGAGTATTTCGAATTAAGTTTTCTCATAACTTTAAAGACTTCAGTGGCACTAGTAGGGAAAAGAAAGAACGAATTAATTGGCCGTCTCGGAGTAAACAGAGGAGAGGTGGAACTTGTTCCAGCAAAGGTTAGGGACTGGTGAGATACGGGAGGGAGAACGTAACTGGATTCTTTAAAGAACACATTAAAGAGGTTGGCTACTTCAGTAGGATCATCAATTACATTATTATCAACAGCGAGAGAGATATTAGGCGACTGCTTGGAGGAAGAGGTCTCAGATTTGATGATTTGCCATGTAGTTTTAGATTACAGATTAGATTAGATTACAAGTGTTCCCACTCTTTTGTGAGGGAATGAATGTTTGTTGTGAATTCTGGTATCAAATCAATACAAGTATTTGTTTAATACTGTACTGTTATTGCCCATCGTTGAACAGTTCTCTGGTTAGGAAGATTGAATATTGAATTTGAAAATTATTAGCATTAGGCAATGTCACTGTAGTGTATATTACAGTGTAGGCGTATTGAATAACATCCTACCCTAATACCTTAATACCTTTTTATAAGAGTACAAATTACATAATTAGAAGAGGGCACAAAAATAACACCTCAGTTGAGATAACCTGAAATATCTTATTTTAACAACAGCCTTGTGAAGCGGTTTCTCTTGAACGTTACACTCTTTGCGTTCTACACCACTAACAAGTACTGTACAGTAGTCTACGGTAACCAAGTGTGTGTCTCTGTAAGATTACTTATATACAGAACGTTAATTGTTTAATACGAACTAATGATTCCGAACACGCGTGGAAGTTGGACTCTCAGGTGTATCAAGTTTTTTGTCTCCCAAACATGTGTATGCCGTCTCGGATAGCTGCATCGCAGATTTGTTTTCGGCGGTCGGCCGAGTTGATTGTTTACGAGTCGTGTCCGCAAGAGAGGAAGACATCAAGCGCAAGGATTATACATGGAGACAAAGTGACCTGGATAAGGCGATGCTTGGCGAGGGGGGGGGGCGATGGGGGTAATAGCGCCTCGTGGCCCCATGGAACAAATGGCATTGAAGAAGTGACGTGATGCGCTCATACGAACGCGCTAGTGGATCAGTGAGACCACATTTCCGCTTGATTAATCGATGAATTTAGGGCGCTTCAGTAGCCAAGATCGTTCGCGTTCCAGATAATATAAGATACCAATTTAGTAGATTAACTGTTTAACTGAACACATGTTGTGGAACCTGAACTGTTCAGGTAAGATGGAGCAACACTTTGTTGTCAATTTTAGAACCATCTGTGAAAACTAGTGATGCGAAGAATAATCGTATATCGATACAAAGATTTGTGACGTCATATCGCGATATTATTTTGCGCCCAGTCAAGTTGTCTAACAATAACTTCGGTAATGCTTTCGTCATCAATCAATGACGTGTTTACGGTCTCGGCCAACCCGAGCAGGTATCTCAATTAGTCACGGCCGCTGGTTGGGGCTGCCGCTCACCCACCCGTGACGGAAGCATTACCGAGGATGTTGTACGATGACTATATCATGATTGATTGTTAATAGGACTAGTTATCGTTGTAGTTTGCACCTGTTCGCGGCGGTTATTGATTATATCATTACTAATTACAGTAATTAGCATTCAATAATTTCAAATGATGACATTGACAGTGTGTCAATAACTTACGGAGTGTATTTAATTAACTATAAACCAGCTATCGAAGATATTATTAGGTCAACTTGGGAAACGTTTCCATTCGGCGTGATTCCTCGATATTATAGTGATGCTATCATCTCGCGATAGTATTATATGCTCACGATATATTGTGGGATAGGATGCAATTATCGATGTGAATGTATTTATCATAACGCATCCTTAGAGTGAAAACCAAAGAAACCCTCAGTGTTCATGGCTAACCGACAACCGTCCCTGTTGTACAGAACACATGCTTCCCACACCTGTTGCAGATTATATCCTCGGCCGTCACTCCTCTGCCAATGATGGCAAATGCGCTGCGCTAAACATGAACCATTTTACAACGGGACGGAGAGAACTATGCGTCCTACGCGTGTGAAAACGCGCCAAGAAAAAACGTAACGAATGAAAATTAACATTGTCCTAATGGGGATTAGGCGACGAGACTCCTAATATTGGCGTCGTAAGCGTGAAGACGTACTAACGAGGTTTGATTCCGTAATTCTATCATTACGATACGATTGCAGCAGTTTGAAGGACATGACTTGTTTACTATGATGTATCCGCTTTATCTGCCTACTATGCATGCACAAAGCATCGTATCTGCGCGCTATACAGGAAAACATCGATCTTTTGATTAGAAGTTTGTTTTGATCTTTTGATGCGAAGTTTGTTTTGGCTGATAGACTATTGAATTTTGACATTTTTGCGATATAGTGGATTTTTTTGATGTTGACGCCCCACCCACTCGTCACGTGACCCTCTACCACAAAACAAACGTGACAGAACGAAAAACGCTACAGCATTTTCGCAGCGCTCCGCGCGCTCCTTGCGGCGAGGTCGTGAAGTATGCCGGGCCCACGAACTGTCAAACTGTCAAAATAGGTTATGTTTACTGTAATTGCGTGTTTATCTTTTTTTATTATTAATTCGTAATTATATAACGTTCGTGCTCGTGCATACACTTGCTATACATAATAATGACTTAGTCACCGTAATATGTTTCGACAGAGAAATTGAAATAGGCTAGTTTTCTGTGATGCTCGCAAATATCAACAAGGTTCTTGACCCTGGTATGTTTTGTTCTTTGACACACAATAACAGCAGCTGTCATCATAACCCACATTTTTATGCCCAAACGTCAATGAAGTAGGCCTAGGCGAGATTGTTATTTAAGTTCTATTTGCGAGTGTTAACCTCGTCACATCGTAGTGTCCTGGAAAACTTCGTACCCTGAATTCCAATCCAGTCAAGTGAGGTGGTGGCTTTTATGTTCTTGAGTAGTTAGAACATTGTCAAGGTATAGTATACACCTTATTTGTTCCATAATTATAGAATCCTAACCTCACCCCCGAGGCTATGGAAGGCCAAGGGGGTGTGTTCGATGGAGGTGGAGGTGACCTAGTACTACAATCCAAAGGCGATGAGTCAGTTATGAATAGGGCCATCACGGCCTCACCCCATTTCCCAACAGATCTAGATATTACTATTCCCTCTAGCTCTATCAATGAGACAGAAATAGCAGTTCACAATTTACTCAATTCACAATCGACCCAAATTCCACACCCTAATATTAACACTGGTTTAGAACCTGTAGTTGCCGTGGAAGAAGTCTTCACATCTTCCCAGGCGTTGATCAAACCCCACCACAAATACCTCAAAGATTCCAACAAAAACTCAACAACTCGTAGACTGGCTTCTCCTCATAGATTCCAGCTTTACAAGCATAAGGGCGATATCAGGAAGAAATTAGGCAAGAGTCAGAAGAGTAGGCCTAACCATAAAGATAGCCAATCAGTATCATCCCCGGAGCATACTCAAGCTTATAATGAAGAAATTCAGATGGAAGAAATGGAAGAAACGAACCAAGAGCCTCCACAAAAGGAGTCTCCAGGTCCAGCGCGAACGAACCACTTAGGGCTCTGCTATAATCCGGAAGACCTCGGGCCCTTTAAGGTATTTATTGAAAAAGTACAGACAGACCACGATTCTAATCGTGCAATTGACCCTCTAATTGTGGGGAAGATCCTTCATCGCAAGTTCGACACTATCACTTCTGTCAAACGCTCAGGACGTAACAAAGTGGAAGTAGTGACCGAATCCCCGTCAGAAGCCAATGACATAGTGGGTCATAAAGACCTAACAGACAGGAACATGCACGCCTATATTCCCGGTTTCTTAGTGCAACGGGTAGGAGTAGTAAAAGGAATTGATATATCTTTAACACCAAACGAAGTCATGTCAGAAATGCGAGCGGCAGGAGGAATCAAGATCGTTAGTGTTCAACGTATGTCAAAGCGTTCTGTAGGTCAGGATAATCAGGACAGAATTCCAATCCGGTGCCTCAGTATTACTTTCGCAGGGCGTCTCTTGCCAGACAAGGTGTACTTATATCACAATAGCATTCCGGTGGAACCCTTCATCCATCCCATAATCTACTGTGCTAATTGCATTAGATTTGGCCATAAGTCGACCCAGTGCAAAAGCCATACCAGATGTTTTAAATGTGGTCTAAATCACAAATCTCATGAGTGCAACACTCCTAGCGATCAACGCTCTTGCTTACATTGTAATGGAAGCCACGATGCCATCAATAGACAATGCCCCGAATGGAACAGGCAAAAACTCATAAAAGAAATTATGGCAAACGAGAATATATCCTTTCACGAGGCGTCGCGTCGAGTCCCCCCGTCCAGACGTCTCCGTGTTGAGAACAACGATATGCATCACAACTCAACTCAACCAGGTCCCAATATACCGTCCATCAGGGAATATCCGATTCTCACCAACACATACTTACAGGATCGCCAAGGTCGCCAACTCTCAACTCAGGAACCCGCACCAGTCCTTTTCAGTCCTAAACAATCATACCATTCCCTAGCATCACTTCAATCGAATCTAGGCAATACCATCGCGACTTACTCCGACGCAGTACATAACTCCCAACAACCCAATAGGATCCGTCATCTCAACAATGGACCTCCAGTTCCCATCCGGTTACCCCCGCCCATCAACTACAATCCCCCCGGTAAATCTAGACCTGTATATCTATTTAGAGCTAATAAGGAAACATCGTCTGAGTCATCTACTCAAGGTCATCCTCCTAGTGGAGAATCAAATAATGGGTCGTTCAATCCTTTATTGATCGAACAACTAGGAGTACTCATTACCACTATTGACCAACAATTAACCCCTAATGACATGCAGTTGCACTCAAATGGCACCTTTCAAGAAATTACACGCACCATCAATAAATGGAGGGAGAGGGCTCGGGAACAGGCCTCTGCCGACCTCTCATCGACCACAGTACGGGACAGAATCTCAGAGGAAGTCCCGTATCAACATCAAGAATGAAAATCATGCAATGGAATTCTAGGAGCGTGAAACATAATAAAGAAGATCTCTTAGTAGTAGCAGCCAAAGAAAAATTAGACATAATTATATTATCAGAAACATGGTTAACACCAGGACAACCCTATATCTTCCGTGGGTTCCATGTCAACCGACAGGACAGGGATGATGGTAGGGGAGGTGTAGCCATCTTGGTTAAAAACAAAACCCCATTTAAAATAGTCACAGTCAACCACAATATACCTCACTTAGAAATACTTAATAATACTACTAGAAGTAGAAATCAACAAATATCCGGTTCAAATATATTCTATATATGCAAAACCAGCTCACAAAATATCATCGGTCCAATGGTCTTCTCTGCTCACATTTATGAAAGACAGAATAATCCTTGCGGGAGACTTCAATGCACACTCCCTAGCATGGGGATGTGCCAGAGATACCACAGAAGGTAAACACCTATACAGTTTTATAGAAAATGAACATCTTGTCATACTAAATGAAGCTTCACCTACTACCATCCAGCAATGGAATAGGCAACCTGCGACCTTAGATCTCACCTTGTGTTCTCCTGCACTAGCTCCCTGTATCCAGTGGAAAGTAGGAATGGACTCCATGGGCAGTGATCACTACCCTGTATTCTTTGAAATACTTTCCCCATCATCTGCATCCAACTCCAATCAGAGAACTAATGAGGGGATAACATCCCTACCTAAACTAGATAGAAGAATTAATTGGGAAATATTCAAAAAACAATCGGAACAATTTACCAAAAATCTAGTAATCCAAGGTCAAGACAAACCCACTCTTGAAGAGTTTATTCAGATCATAACGCAAGCTATTCAATCATCCACTCTTAAAAGACACCAGCCTCCCAACTCTCCCAAACCAGAGGCAAGGAAGAGGAAAGTTCACAATCCCACGCCCTGGTGGGACCCGGAATGCTCAAAGGCGGTTGCTCAACGACGACTAGCTCTGTCCAGATATAGAAAGAACTCTACTAAGCAGAACTACATCCAGCTTCAGAAAACCCAAGCGACTACCAAGAAATTATTAAAACTCAAGAAGAGAGAAGGTTGGAAGAAGTATTGCTCTTCTATCAACCAGGACACCTTGATGGGAGAAGTGTGGACAATGATACGGAGATACCGCTCATCCATACATCCGGCACCCCCTGTCCCGCTAGAATCCAACTGGGTCGATGAATTCCACAAGATGATTGCACCAGATACAGTTCCCATTCTGATTGAGCCCAATGACACGGCGAACCAGGTCGTCGCCTCAAGCACTCTTAGGCTCCACAATAACAATTTTCTACTACAACCATTCTCAATAGATGAACTCGAAGGTATCCTTGACCTGATACACAAAAACACTGCACCGGGCTTGGATGGGATTACGTATACTATGATTAAAGGATTGGCCCCTGTAGCCAAATTAAAACTCATAGAAATATTCGAGGACCTTTTACGAACAGGACGGACTCACCCTATACTACAAACCCAAATTACGATACCCATTCTTAAACCAGGAAAAGATCCATGTGAGGCTATCTCCTACAGACCCATAGCCTTACTGTCATGTGTGGGTAAGGTTTTAGAACGTCTCATCAAAAGAAGGTTGGAATGGTGGTGCGAAACTAACAATGTCTATTCCAGAAGTCAATTCGGTTCTAGAAGAGGAAGGTCAACTGTAGACAGCTTAAACATTCTCAACTCAGAAATCCAACAAACTTATACATTAAGGAAATATCTTGTGGTAACGGCAATAGACATCCACAAAGCTTATGATAACGTTCAGATACACATCCTCATAAACAAACTCAAGGCCATAGGACTCCCCTGCAAAATAATCAACTGGCTTCAACTCTATTTAACTAACAGAAAAATCTTTGTAAGATACCGAGGAACGGTCCATAACCATAGAACGGGCAACACTGGGCTACCCCAAGGCTCGTCCCTAAGCCCCCTCCTATTTTCCATCTACGTCTCGGACATCGACAAATTAACCGATCCTTACGTCAAGGTATTACAATTTGTTGATGACTTTATATTTTACACTTCCGCTTATCAAATATCTACTGCATTGACATCAACAACCGACACGCTCAAAGAATTACAATCCAATCTTGACGCATTAGGCTTACCTCTCTCCTCCGAAAAGACGAAATGCGCAATATTTACTAAACTCAAGAAACCCATCTCCCTAAGGATAAAAGTGGACCAAACCATTATCCCCATCACAAATAAAATCAAGGTATTGGGGGTTACCTTTGATTCAAAATCTTCATGGGTAAACCACATAACTGAGCTTACAATCAAATGTAATTCTTCACTTAACATACTAAGGTCCTTAACAACTACCTGGTGGGGTGCAGACCCGTACACACTCCTGATACTCTATAAAAGCCTCATCAGATCTAAAATAGATTACGGGAGCCATCTGTATGCTGGTTCCTCTTGTCAAGTCCTCTACAAGATAGACAAGATTCAAAATCAAGCATTAAGAATCGCCATGGGAGCAATGAGATCTACTCCTATTATGGCACTACATGGAGAAACTGGCATTCTTCCCCTCATCTATAGAAGAGAACTACTAATGAAGAAATATCTACTGAAATGTATCTCCATACGCTCTCATCAGCTCATACCTAAATTGCAATTGTTATTAGAAATTAGAAATTCAACTAGGAGGAAACTCCCTATCAGTCACTACCCCTTATTGGACATGTTTCAAGAAATGTATCAGCTCAAAGATAATTTGATTAGAACTCCTCACCTCCCAATATATGATAACGATTTCAACTCCCTACACTTCAGAGGGTACATAGACTCTACGACACAAATCTCTGATTCTGAGGAAACTGATGCCAGCGCACAACTTCTACAGCAAATAGATAGTAAATGGCCGAATGCCATGTTAGTCTTCACTGACGGCTCTAAAAAACCTAAGGAGAAGCATGTAGGGGCAGCCTTTGTCATACCTCAAGAAGGCATTCAACTCTCTCTCAAACTACCCCATAAGGCATCTATATACACAGCAGAGGCTTGGGCCATCATCGAAGCACTACAATATATTGAAAAAGAAGCAATACCCAAAAATACATATGCTAATTACATAGTACTCACGGATTCTAAGAGTATCACATCGGCGTTAGATACACGAATACTATCTCATCATTCCCACCCATATACTCTGGAGATTGCAAATAAATTATATAATCTACATAAAAACGGTC
Source organism: Isoperla grammatica (assembly GCA_945910005.1). NCBI lineage: Eukaryota > Metazoa > Arthropoda > Insecta > Plecoptera > Perlodidae > Isoperla > Isoperla grammatica. Next base: position 38,219,495 of record OX246749.1, read on the forward strand.
ACAGAGTCCAACTGTCATGGATACCTGCGCATTGTGGGATAGTAGGTAATGAAACAGCAGACATGTTAGCCAAACAAGCCCTAGAAACTACTCATATTAACATTCCCTTCTCTGACTACAACCATCATGTACAAGACCAACTTTGGGAAAAGTGGATAGAGCAACGAAGGCAACACAAATCCTCTCACCCCTCACAGTACAATAAAATAATGGTACAAGACTCGCGACAACCATGGTTCAAGGGAATACATGTCCCTAGGAAAGTAATCACCACTATCTTCAGAATGCGAACAGGACATTGTAGCATCGGCATCCACCTTAAACGCATCCAGGTTACACCGACTAATGATTGTCAATGCGGCTACACCAACCAAACGCTAAACCATACATTCTTCGAATGTCCTCTCCTAGCAAAATACAGACCCATTCTTTTCCACAGACTCCAAGAGATCAACATCCCTAGACCTTACCATATTCAATCCATGTTAGGCAATACAAACTTACCATTGTTCATAATTCTAACGCAATTCCTTCATTATTCCAATGTCAATATATAAAGTATCAGTATCTATCAGTATTCTATGCTGTCTTCCTCACTCAACAACTGGGACCCTTAATAAGTGGTTCCATGACTCTTATATATGTTTCTTAAATTGTGTGATTACATCACACTATAGATGGGTTTTCCGGGCTCGAGGTCCCGAAACCGTGGCTCTCTCCATATTCCTGTAGTGAACGCTTAATGAGCCCCAAGCAAGAAGATGAAGTTACCTATCTCCTATCTAGTAGTTACCTCAAAGAGTTACAATTCAATGTTAATATTTATGTCTATATTTATTTATATTTTTTATATACATGTCTATATTTATGACTAGGCCTAATATTTATTTGTTATGAATCCATAATTTCATTAAATGTACCTTTGTCATAAATTCCCTAGATATTTAAGTGTTGTATGTCTAAAGTTTTGTAATGTAGACTAATTGGGTATGTCTTCCTTTCACCTCCCTTGGTCAAGAAATTAGAGAAATTGTCGAATCGAGGGTCAAACTGGCTGATATGGATAAATAAATCCGAGGCCACTCAAAACCAGAAGAAGAAGGAAGAAGTAGGCCTAGGCCTATGCCTAGGCGTATTGCCAATTTGTTTGTATTTATTGTATACCTTACTAGTACCATTGTCAACAACCTGTCAGAACAACAAGATGCCAGAAATGGTAGGGTCTGGGTAGGCCTAGGCTAGCCTACCATCAATACCTTAATTGCTATTATTTCATGTGCCTTGTGTTCGCCCATTCGTCAAACTAAACGAAAGTATGTCTAGGCGTAGTGATTTATGTCATTGTATGCCTACATAAGCTCGACACTGTCAGACCTACACTAATAAATTAGGCCTAGGCCTAGGCGTTCCTTCCTTATCTCATTGCTGGAAGTTCAGATTTCATCAGTCAGCCAACTTCATGCTTATTCTTCAACATTGAGTGGCTATGTTCAAAAGTAAGTACTTAATTGTAGACATACCAGTCACAATACCACATTACTGTACCTAGTATAGGGCCTACCTAGGCTTGTAATGTAATGTGGTGTGTACGTAGGCCTAGGCCCTAATACCTAGTAGGCCTAGGCCTAGGCTTAGGCCTATGTGGTACCGTGTGCATACTTGTTGTTAGGCTGAATGCTTATAAACGTGGAAAGCAGGATACACAGATGAAGTAGGTAATCGACACTATCAATGAAAGCAAATACATAACTTTATTTGATTAAAAAACTACAAAACTGTGAACAAAATTGATGGCCATAACCTAGCTTTTTAAAATTGTTTACAAACAAACGAAACGTCTCGAACTGTCGACTAACACGCGAGCCAGTGTTGCCAACGGTTGTGGCAACGTGTCCGCTAAAAGTTTCTAAATTTCCGCCAGATTTCACCTTCAAACCGCTAGATTTACAAAAATGTCATTAAAGCAACAAAAAACATACAATATTCTCCATACAGGGGTGAAATATTGTTTTTATCGATTTTATTTCTACAAAAGTAAATATATTTTGATCACACGTTATTCAAAATAATTGCAGTCTTCTTGTGCAGTAAAAAAGGTATTAACATTATGATATTATCACAAAAATAAAAAATATAATAAAACAGTAATGTTTAAATAAATTGTTAAAAAATTACACGATCATTCTAATTCTGGCTCCTTACTCCAACTGCCCGAACATCATAGGTCTGTTCGTTCTGTCTACTATAATGTGCGACAGCACTACAAAAGCGTTCGTTCTATGGGAGCAGGCGCTTTGGTAGTAAGTTGGCGCTACTACAAAAGTGTTCGATTACGAAATGGTAGCTGCTACAACTCTACTGAAACTGAAAGTGCTCCTACTCGAGAGGTGGAGCGCTTTCAGTAAAGTTGTAGCAGGTTGCAAAAAGGCGCGTGATTATGGATGGAGAAGTGTGCAAGATTGCTTGTGGAGAGAATGGCCCAGAAATAGTGGATGGCCATTACATATTTGATAGTGTAAATGAGTTTTATACTTAGTATACATTTTAAATTTATATAAATAGTGTTTTCTACACTCTAGGCCTAGTGGATTGTCCCAAACCTCTCACCAATGAGTTGGCCTAGGTCTAGGCCTAGGGCCTACTGTAAATAACAATTACTCTCGCCTTTCGAGTTAAATAGTGGGATACTTGGCCTGCAGGGACATTTTAATACTATTCTACGAAATATTCTATTCAGTAGCTCGAGATTGATGCTGGTATTTCAAGGTAATTGAGAATGAATTTGCCGCGCAACAAAATCTGCTACAAGACCGTTCGTTTCTATAAACTACTCCCAAGAGCTACCAACTTCTATGACGTCATATGCCTTTGCTCCAACTCGCCTCCTGCAGTGCGACTGCTACTACAGAACGAACAGACCTATCATTGTCATCTGCAGCAATATCATCTGCTTCGTCGTTTGTTTTGGAGGTTGATTGATGGGCGTATGATTGGCCGTTTTGTTTTTTTTTTACATTCATGAGGTCAAATTGAGTTTTACCTACAATTCTGCCAATTCCGCTACTTTTGTTTAAACCGCCAGTTCGCAAGTCACACACCTCCAGGTTTTGCCGCTAGCCGCGATTTTTATTTTTGACCGCGAATTGAATCTCAAAACCTCCAGATCTAGCGGCGAAACCGCTAAATTGGCAACACTGACGCGAGCGCGACTAGTTCTCACTAGAATTCTTCTAGCGGATTCCACAATGGTGGTATGGGCGCGATCTCTGATTGGTCGTTTCAAAATCTTTACTGTTGCCAACTGAGCTGTGATAGAAGTGGCTTTGTTTATAAATATAATATCTCATAATATTCAATTCAACAACCAAAGTGTACTAAAACAGCCTTGTAAATAGTAAATTATTGGTCAAGATTTGAAAAGCATTGTGTATGTTTCGTTCGTTAGGTAAAACGAAAGTTATCAGTTAGGTATGTCATTTTGCCATGTTTGTTCACATGCTTTAGCGTGGTCACGTGACGAGTGGGTGGGGCGTCAAACTAAGCCTGAACAAACTTTATCCGCTTTATCTGCCTACTATGCATGCACAAAGCATCGTATCTGCGCGCTATACAGGAAAAAATCGATCTTTTGATTAGAAGTTTGTTTTGATCTTTTGATGCGAAGTTTGTTTTGGCCGATATACTATTGAATTTTGACGTTTTTGCGATATAGCGAATTTGAATAAATTACGATTTGACGACTTCTGGGTTCCTCGATGTTTACTGTATCTTGTGACGTAGTTAATGCAGAGCGAGTGGCTAACTGGGATCAGCCCATCTGTGCGCAACTTTGCCACCCCTCTTTACATGGCTTTGACATGCTGTTACCCTTATTAAAACAACTTACTGCGGAGATAAGTAATATGAGTTAAAACACAAAACTTAGGAGACACTGAATTGCTCTCGGTTAGTTGATTTATTTAATGTATATCGGATTCGGATATTCTATTCCTAGAGATGCAAGAAAATGGTTTTATTTTTCTTCACTTTTCGTTTGAGAAATTGAAAATTATGGTGTTTTGTGGTGTTATTGTTTTTTTAATCAAAAATCGTGTTTTTACATAAAATCATTGATAAAACTAAAAAAGGTTACATTTTCTAAACTATTATATGTGTATGACCCTAAATGTATATACATAGTGATGGGCGTCAAAGATTAGATTAGACTGCAGAGAAGTAAGTGGTGATGATGCGGACTGCGTATTTTCGCTTTTTATCTCGTAATTCTTGTGAAGATATGAACGGAAGGGAATACAAAATTACGAATTACTGTTAATAACGGTGTTATTTTACTAGAAAGTGGCAATTATGGTGTTATATCGCGAATAAACTCATAATTCGTTTTATAAGCATATTATGGTGTTATTTCGCGATTTGAATCTGAATCCCAGTGACGCATAATGTAAAGAAATGTTGAAACCAGCACTCTAGAGTGTTTTGTTATACTTTTCGTTTTATCGCACATTGCGAAAAACTTGCATTTCTATCTATTCCCTGTATCACAATATGTATGCCTACTTAGAAAAATTAGAGATGTGAAGAGAACCGATTTTTTGGGTCAGGTCGGTCTTCAGTTAACCGGAACGAACATTTATTTTAATAACCGAAGTCGGTTTTTCCGGGTAGAATTTACGAGACAATTTTCCATACGCGGCAGAGCCACCGTGGTGTAGCCGTAATAGTGTTCTTTTTCTCCGCTAGATCGCAGCACAGCTCAAAATGGCTGCCCGTACGACTTATCGAACGGACCGGTCGATAACTTATGAATGTCACGGCCTTCTTTATTGACTCTGTTACGACTGCACGATTGGCACGCGCGAGGAATCAAGCCTGCCTTAGATATGTGGCTATAGCATGAAAAAGGTAGTCTGTTCTCCATGGGTGTTTTTTTTTTTTTAACGAATACTGTTTGCCTACAAAGCGGAATCAAGGGATATTAATTAATATAAATAACCAACAACCAAGGTTAATTAAACTAACTGAATTGATAACCGAGAGTACTAACCGCAGATCCCTAAGAAAAATCATTTGACGTTCGATCGATATCTGGGTACCGGTACCCATCCCTATATTATTCTATATATTTCAAAAATATCCAACCTGTAATTTAAGGTTTCAAGTCCCTCCTACTTCCTGTACAGTATTACAGTAATCTCTGGTTAATTCAAACTCAGTAACTTCAAACTTACTTAATACTCAAACTAGAATTGCCATACTACTAAAATAAAAATGTGTACTTCAAAGTGAGGATTTTATAGTCCCTAACATTTTGATTTAAATTACAATTCTAGAACATTGTTAAACATACGAGTCTACATAGACTATTTACATTATCAGGTAAATTAAACATGGTGCTCATGGAATATCAGGGAAATGCATTACAAAGTGTTTGTGGGCACCCTGTATAGATGGGGCAAAGCTAGTCTTGTAGTCCTTGTGTGTGTACGACTCTTGCTTTGCGTTGTCTCTTCTTGTGTAAAGCGAGGTGGCTACTCTGTGCGAACCTAGCATCACACACATCACAGGCAAAGGGCTTCTCACCCGTGTGTGTTCTCTTGTGTTTAGCGAGGTCACCACTCTGTGTGAACCTAGCATCACACACATCACAAGCAAAGGGCTTCTCACCCGTGTGTGTTCTCTTGTGTTTAATGAGGGGGCTACTATCACTGAACCTAGCATCACACACATCACAGGCAAAGGGCTTCTCACCCGTATGTGTTCTCTTGTGTTTAGTGAGATCACCACTCACTGTAAACCTAGCATCACACACATCACAGGAAAAGGGCTTCTCACCCGTGTGAGTTCTCTTGTGTCTAGTGAGGTCACCACTCTGTGTGAACCTAGCATCACACACATCACAGGCAAAGGGCTTCTCACCCGTATGTGTTCTCTTGTGTTTAGTGAGGTCACCACTCACTGTAAACCTAGCATCACACACTTCACAGGAAAAGGGCTTCTCACCCGTGTGAGTTCTATTGTGTCTAGTGAGGTGGCAACTCTGTGTAAACCTAGCATCACACACATCACAGGCAAAGGGCTTCTCACCCGTGTGTGTTCTCTTGTGTGTAGTGAGGGAGTCACTCACTGAAAGCATAGCATCACACACATCACAGGCAAAGGGCTTCTCACCCGTGTGTGTTCTCTTGTGTTTAGTTAGGGAGTCACTCACTGTAAACCTAGCATCACACACATCACAGGCAAAGGGCTTCTCACCCGTGTGTGTTCTCTTGTGTGTAGTGAGACTGCTACTCTGTGTGAACCTAGCACCACACACATCACAGGCAAAGGGCTTCTCACCCGTGTGTGTTCTCTTGTGTGTAGTGAGACTGCTACTCTGTGTAAACCTAGCATCACACACATCACAGGCAAAGGACCGCTCACCCGTGTGTGTTCTCTTGTGTCTAGTGAGGGGGTCACTCCTTGTGAACCTAGCATCACACACATCACAGGCAAAGGGCTTCTCACCCGTGTGTGTTCTCTTGTGTTTAGTGAGGTCACCACTCTGTGTAAACCTAGCACCACACACATCACAGGCAAAGGGCTTCTCGCCCGTGTGAATTCTCTTGTGGCTAGTGAGGTGGCAACTCCTTGTGAACCGAGCATCACACACATCACAGGCAAAGGGCTCCTCACCCGTGTGTGTTCTCTTGTGTCTAGTGAGGTGGCAACTCTGTGTGAACCTAGCATCACACACATCACAGGCAAAGGGCTTCTCACCCGTGTGTGTTCTCTTGTGTGTAGTGAGACTGCTACTCCGTGTGAACCTAGCATCACACACATCACAGGCAAAGGGCTTCTCACCCGTGTGTGTTCTTTTGTGGCTAGTGAGGCTGCTACTATCACTGAACCTAGCATCACACACATCACAGGCAAAGGGCTTCTCACCCGTGTGTGTTCTCTTGTGTTTAGTGAGGTCACCACTCACTGTAAACCTAGCATCACACACATCACAGGCAAAGGGCTTCTCACCCGTGTGTGTTCTCTTGTGTTTAGTTAGGGAGTCACTCACTGTAAACCTAGCATCACACACATCACAGGCAAAGGGCTTCTCACCCGTGTGTGTTCTCTTGTGTTTAGTGAGGGCACCACTCGATGCAAACCTAGCATCACACACATCACAGGCAAAGGGCTTCTCACCCGTGTGTGTTCTCTTGTGTTTAGTGAGGGCACCACTCGATGCAAACCTAGCATCACACACATCACAGGCAAAGGGCTTCTCACCCGTGTGTGTTCTCTTGTGTCTAGTGAGTTGGCCACTACTTGTGAACCTAGCATCACACACATCACAGGCAAAGGGCCGCTCACCCGTGTGTGTCCTCTTGTGTTTAGTTAGGGAGTCACTCACTGTAAACCTAGCATCACACACATCACAGGCAAAGGGCTTCTCACCCGTGTGGGTCCTCTTGTGTGTAGTGAGGTGGCTACTCCGTGCAAACCTAGCATCACACCTATCACAGGCAAAGGGCTTCTCACCCGTGTGTGTTCTCTTGTGTTTAGTTAGGGAGTCACTCACTGTAAACCTAGCATCACACACATCACAGGCAAAGGGCTTCTCACCCGTGTGTGTTCTCTTGTGTTTAGTTAGGGAGTCACTCACTGTAAACCTAGCATCACACACATCACAGGCAAAGGGCTTCTCACCCGTGTGTGTTCTCTTGTGTTTGCGGCAACTGTACTTCTTGTGCGCTTGGAGGAAGTCCACACTGCTAAAACCCAGCGGACAGCAGGTGCACTGGAATGTAGAGTCTGAAAGGAAAAGATAATATTTCTTGAAGCACAGTAGTAGTTAGAGAGTCAATTGGCATCTTGAAGGTAACTTGAGTTTCTCTTATTCATCATTCTACTAAAAAGCTATCTCATAATATTACTGGATAAATTCAATTCTTATCCAAACATTACACTACACTAATGGCCTGTTTCCATGTCTCTTGCCGTGGAGCAAGATGATGCGCGGCAGGAGTTGGGCCTAGTTCTGATTGGTCCCCGCGCATCATCTTGCCGCACGGCTAGAGATGAAAACTAGCCGTTAAAAAAAAAAAAAAAAAATCACATTTAGAGCTTACCCACTCAGTACATAAACTGATTTGCAGTGGGGGACTTTAATTTAAAGTGACTAAAACAACCTTGTAGGCTTCGAACACCATCGACGAGTGAGCGATAACCAATCAAAGATCGATATTTCAAATATGAAACATATGAATCAGTGACTGGACAGTGCCAACACCTCTAGACAAATGCCAGAATCAACAAGGCCGATTCAGAACAACTTTGAATTTATTGAGTGCTTCGATCGTTGCTAGGACGGCTCCTAAGTCACCGTTTACCTATTCCTAAGCCAAGAAGTAATGGAATTGAATCTACATTAGAGGTTAAAAACTTATGCCTTAAGCGGGATTTGAACCCAGGACCTTCTGCGTTGGAAGCAGGGATGCTAACCACTGGACCAACGAGCCACTAACATATTAAGGTCTGAGTTCACTAAACTTGTTATGTTGATTTACTGATCTCGGATCGGTTACCATGGTTTCAACAAACATTACATACAAAATGTATGGTGGCTTCTACCGGGTGCCATTTTTGATCTCCGATTAACAGAAAATCGCCTGATCCAGTTTGGTGAAACTGGCCCTTAGTGTTGTCTTTTGGGCAATCATCTGTGTTAACTTTTGTGGCATGAATAAGATGTTTCTTATAACTAGATGGATACATATCATATACATAATACATATGGGATTGGGGTCTAATGCATTTCATGTTTTGGTAGGGTATGTGTATCTGTGTGATATTTTATGTCCATGAATTTCATGACCTTTTTGTAGCAAAAATTAAAACAATGTTTTGGAATATTTAGCTCTATTTAGTGTTAAAGGAATATTTAGAGGGCTTTGTGATATAAATATAATATAAAAGAGGACTCAAAACTAACATAGATAGCGCTGCTAAGCAACCTCCTTTCAGCGCCATTGATGAATAATAACAATAAAACAACAATGAAAATTGACAGCTAGACCACTCCTAATAGAAGTTTATTTTCTTGCCACCAGAATGCGTCTAGTCTATTTTGAGTGCTCGGTATTTTAACTGTTCTGAGGGAATCTATGAAATGTATGTTGCTGGACATGAATTGTTCTCTCCATTTTCTGATTGGCAAAAAACAATTTATGTTTTTGCCAAAAGCCGTATTTGAGTATGTATCTCTCTAGTGGCCTTGTGATGTTAATACTAATAGGTTGTTTTCTTCAGTTTCTAGGTAGGCCTACATTTACAGTGATCTCTGCGATTTAATTTGGCTTCAGATAAACTAGAACTAGAAGAATATGTATATTATTGTCACACACAGTGCAGTGGAAATTAATCAAATCAAATTCAAGTTTCAATCAAATCTGTGATGGGCTTACTTAGGATGTGTAGGACGCTTTTAGATTACATGATGACAATTAATAAGGTCTGTAGACGATGTGTCTATATGCGAGGTTATTTAATGACTGGCTCTCAATCCCATACATCGACATGGTGAGCATCCAGGTTTAGTGAAGGCTGTGGGATGGTTAGTGGCAACCCGACAAGGCGGTGTCACACACGTCACATGTCACAAAATCAAAATGATGCATGTATAAATAATATTATGCATAGATGTCTTGTCAAAATGCCAATGAAGTAATTTTTTTAAATCAATTAAATGCTTGTAAAATAAAGTCTAATAAAGCTGTGGATGACGTGTTGATAAGGGAGTACGCTTAGGGCAGCAAATGTAAATGTAATTACTGCCTCCAATACTTATTGTATTGAGTATAAAGTAACATGACGGAATGTTATATACTATAATATGACTCGCACATTTTGTTGCTATTTTGTATTGGACAAATAATTTGATAACTGCTCCCCTAACTATTTAACTTCTTAGGTTATGATAGTAGGTGCCAATTGGCCGGAATGGTATATAATGTGAGGAAAGGATCCAACAGCTTACCTTCATGTAGTAAGATGACAGATTTGCGAGTTTGAAGAACACATAAAAGATACATACTATACTATTTAACTTCTTAAACGATATTGCCTCAAAACTTATTAAAATCCACATAAGAGTTTGTGGATGATCTAAATCAACTTTATTGGAATTCCCGTTCAACAATCGCTATTGGGAGACATTAGAAACGGGTGCCATAATAATAGAAGGGAAACGGAAATGCTAGCTTAATTAGTTACAGTAGCCAACAGCAGGTGATATTTGCGTTGTTTCTGTACACTCAATTGATTTCTCCCAACTTTTGACCAGTCTATTTTATGTGAACTCTAGGATGTATCACCGTGGGTTGGTTTAGTTAGACCCGTCTTGCTTGTCAACTTGTAACTGTCACAAACTTTTTTTTTTTTTTTCCTTCTTGTGCCAAGATGGCTTTTTCAGCCATTCTTTTGTCTTACTATCCAATATAAAACTGCTTCCTTTTCTGGCCTGCTCATATCATTGGGCAGGGAGTCGATAAAAACCTTGAGGGCAGCACATCTAAAAAGATGTGCCCTGTCTTGTACATCGGAGCTGCACAATTTACACGTTGCCGGTTCTTTGCTGATGTTAAAGCGGCTCAGGTGATGCTGCAGGACGTCATGGCCTGTTGCCAGCCGGAACTGGGCGGTGGCCGTCTTTCTGGACCAATTTTTATCAGGTCCTCTGTTGATCTCTGCCCACCAGCTTTTGGCTCGTAAGGCCTCTTCATATGTGCTTTTGTACGCCTTTTTGATGGCTGTCTTGATCTTGATTTTAGCACCTCTGAAGGACGTAGCCGCAGCTTGTGGAGGAGCAGCTTTCGTAGCTTTTTTGGCCAAGAAATCAGCTTTTTCGTTGCCCAGGATCTGGCAGTGGCTAGGGATCCATTGAATTTCTAGTTCTTTATTCTGCTGACGGAGACTTTCAAGGGAGTTTTTGAAGAGCAGCGATTGGGGGTGGAGGTTCACTGCTTGAGAGACAAATTGGATTGCTGAAGCGCTGTCGCTAAGGATAACAAATTTTGTCTTGTTGAGTGGGAAGGCTGGCACCTCTGCAATTTTTTGAGCCGCTCTGGCGATGGCTGCAACCTCCGCATCGAAGTGTGTTGTGCCGACGCCCATCGGAGTGGCTTCCTCGAAGAAAGTGCAGTAGATGCTATAGCCGGTTCTATGTGTGGCTGAGTCGTAGGAGCCATCCGTGAAAATGTGCACCCACTCTTTCAGAGGAAAATACTTTTTCAAGTGTACCTCAGTTAGCGCTTTCAGCTCTTTCTTGTCGAGACCTTCCTTTTTCTCAATGCCATCTATTTTTATTCCTGGTATAAGCTGATTGGATCTATCTGGAAGGGAGGCCGGCAGTGGGACGTCAAAAGGTTGGCGTACCGCAAACAGGAGCTCGGGGCAGACTTTTTCTTTCAGCTTAGTGACCGCTTCAGCGAAGTTGGTGTGAGCCATTACTCTTGAGGTTGGGTAGTTGAGCCATTTGTCAGGGTCGAGGCGTGCCAATTTTTCATGCAGCTGGATAGCGCGCTGTTCTCTACGCAGCTGCATTGGCTCGATTTGGCTGTACCATTCCATGGCGTCTATAGGGGTGGTTTTCACTGCACCGGTGCACAAACTTACTAGCTAAACCTTTCACGGAGATTTCCTTGTTTTTGTCGTGTCCGCTCTTGCCCGCGGACGTTTCCTTTTGGTCCGAGTTCTCGTTGGTAGTTTTGTCCTTGGTGACAATATTCCTTCTCCTCCCCTTGCTGCAACGAGGCTTGTGCGCTTTAAGGTAGATCGGACTTACGAACCCCAGTGAACACTCAGTGCACTGGAATGTGGAGTCTGAAAGCAAACGAGATATCTTATAAGATCTTATTAAATCTTATCTTAGAAATCTTATTATAGAGCCGTACCTACAAAGTGTACAGTCTCAATGTAATTGATTAATTGATATTGCACCTGTGACTCTTTGGGTAATATTATAGGCCTATTACCTTTTTAAAGGTTTTGGAAATAGCAATTTTGAGGAGATAACCAATATATCCATGGTCCATGGGTCATGTTTTGAATCAAACAGGAATTTTTGAAGAAGTACATAGTTCGTTATTTGAACTAAGGAACCGGTAGCTCAAGCAAATTCTGAATACCTTTCCCAGAAACAATGATCATTACTGTTTACTTTTTACTGTTGTTTTATTTTATTTTTAAAAATTATTACAGTACAACCTTGTTATTACGTCGTCTGATACAACATCGTTTGCATTATCACGTCGTTTTGATAAAGTCCCGGCGAAACCCCATAAGACACAATGTTAATTTTCTCTTGATAATACGTCGCCTGATATACCATCGAATGTGATAGTACATCCCTAAATTAACGTCCCTACATTAGTAAAAGGTTTGGTATACCGTAGTTCTCGTTTCAGATAAAATTCCTGTTCATGGGATGAAATTTAACTGTCAGTTTACTCCCCCCCCCCTGTAGACCCTACGCCCGGCAAAACCAGACTCAGGTAGCGGGCCCGGGGGGGGGGGGGGGGGGGGTGACTCACAGTCAGCATGCTTATCTGTGTCTAATACATTGTCTCTGCAAAGACCCAAAAAGGAAATAAACCAGTTTTTCACTTGTGAGCTAGGCATAATCAGCAGACTGTACAATAGCGCTGGCCAAATTAAAAGTGAGTATGCCTATACCTAAGATAGTGAGCCATACAAATGGCTACCCCCCTCCCCATAATGTGTAATTTAATTTTGTGTTATCTTTTCTTTAATGTTACTATAAGATACTGCAGGTCATACCTTGCCACAAATCTAATCTGTCACTATTTCAGTCCCTTCATTATTGGTGTTGCCCCGAAGAGTAAATTTACTTCAACTAAGCCATAAATCAGTTTTTTTAGAGTTTATTCGATACAACGTCCAACTTGACATAACGTCGAAAATCAATAGTCCCTTCGGCGACGTTATATCAAGGTTGTATAGTATTTTACTTTTTGACAAGCTTGAATATTTCATTTCATTTCTTAGCTGTACAGTATAACCACAATACGAGCTTGTATGTACATTGTCAAGATGAATTAAATATTACATCATAAGGTCGTATAGGCCTTGAAGTCATTGTATGGCTCATAGCTTGGTTCCTTGACCGGTGAACTCGGCTACCTCATAATATTGCTCCGCTTTCAGAAACATGGTTATTTTGCGTTTACATGTTCGTATATCTGGGGAGTCTTTGATCTTGTCTGGAAGCTTGTTGTAGAGTCTACGACCTGACTGTAGAATCCCATAATAAGCCAAGCTCAGCTTGCAGTATTTGTGCTGTAATTCGGAGGATCCTTGAGGTGTCTCCTGCACCATCTTGAATGTACTACAAAGCACTATTAAATAAATAATAAATTACACTTTTTTGTGAATAATAAAAATATTTTCTTGCCTCTAGGCCTAATATTTATCATCACGTAATAATGTTATAAAAAGTGCAATATTTTTTAACTTCATGACAGAAAGACCCACTAAACTCAAACATACATATCGAGTCATTAGACGCTGACGCTTTTACGTAAGTCGAATGATAAAGTCCCGCCGCTCAGCGAGGCTTCGTTCGCCCTGCAGGGCAGGTTTCGTTTGGACTGTGACGTAGATCGATTGGGGTTCGATCGTGTGGCTGATATCCCCATTAAAATTGAACACGAGAAACAACGTCTCACTTCCACGTCTCGTAACTCACTCAATTGTACCCCGATTTCCAAATGAGTGACATCGACATACTCTGTAAATCATTGTGATAATTGTGAGTGGTTGTTCTTGTCGATTCTAACATATGCGAGGTTTTTTCGATGATGGAAACAAAACCTTGTAATCACCCGCCCACTAAAAGCATGCGCGCTTTCTCGCTACGCCCGGCTCATTGCGACAACACAGTTTCAAATAACACGGCGTAAGTAGGCCTAATTTGTTTGTGGGTACAGCTAAAATCTGTTTACATGGTACGAACGATGACAGTTTGATACAGAAATTGATACCAAATTCAATCGTCGTATTACAATTAATTCGGTCGTTTGAAGCCTTATGCGTGGACTTGGTATAGCGCATGCTATTAGCGGGCTATATCAATTTTAATGGGGATATCAGCCACACGATTGAACCCTAATCGATCTACGTCACAAACAAAATGAAACCTGCGCTGTAGGGCGAACGAAGCCTCGCTGACCGGTTGGACTTTTTCATTCGACTTACGTAAAAGCGTCAGCGTCTAATGACTCGACATGTATGTTTGGGTTTAGTGGGCCTTTAAAATTGTTTAGGAGTACGACACTTAGCATGTCAATGATGTGACGTAATAACCCGGCTTGTTTTTAATTTTATTAACCCGGGCCACGAAAGCCAAGTGTTTTAATATACTGATAATAGGCTATGGCCAGAGCCCTGCATTTGTGGTGAATAAAAAAGGCAAATTTCGTTTTTAAAAATCTGAAAAGCGGTGAATAAGCGGTGTAAGTCAAAATTTGCATTTCACGGGAAACCAAAATTCCATTAAATTAAATTTTAAGGAAATTGGCAAGGAATGAATGAAGATATCTTTGTAACATCAAGAAAAATAATGTGGTTATCACGTGATAGTAGCATCATTTTTTATTTGAAATTATTGTGTAAATTTTTTACCATAATTATAAGTTCCACTAATTAAATACAGTCTTACTATCCCCCTTACTATCCCTAGTCTCATGTTGACGGGTATCAATTGTGCTGCGCTCTTTTGCAATAGAATGTACTATCAAAATACACCATTTTCGAAAAACATTTGTATTTTTTTTTTTTTACTCGTGCATGCTGGTGAATTATAATTCGACTTTTCGCAAAATCGTTGAAAATCATGGATATCGCATATATAATAGCAGATATCGTGAATATCGCGTGAAAACGCAAATTTCGCAGAAATTCGCGGAAATAATAACCATATATTTAATATCCCAATGACCTGAAACGTGAAGATATGACCAAAAAAATCACATTTTGGAAAACTCGCGTTTTTCGTTAAAACCATAAATGCAGGGCTCTGGCTATGGCACTTAAATTAGGGTGGTGGGGGGGGGGGGAACTGGAGGGAGGAAGAGATATATCTGAGGGCTGTTAGAATGACTTAAGAGCAAAGGGTACCTCTACGTCAAAAACCGCACATTTTAAATCTAAATTACATCTCAAAAACGGACTTCGAAATCGAAAAACGCACTGTGGCATGGCATACTGAGGGCTCTAAATGTCATATTATAGTCAGTATGGTATTTATTTCTAAATAATTTCAATTCACGCATTAATTTCAAATAATTTTGAGTTCATGCATAAAGTGCCCAGCAGAGTGCTGTAGGTTCGAGAACTGGCCAGAGGGTAGCCATTCGCCGATGACGATCAGCAATAGTGCACACGTTTACGCACGCCCGAAGAAATTCGAATACAGGCTTTGAAAACCTTAGACCGCGAGTATGATACAAATACAATTTTTTGAATATTTTCTTAGGGAAAAAAAAACTCGTATTATATTCGGGTAAATTCTGTATGTAGAGCAATGGGTCAAAGCAAAAATACATGTATGACAAATTTACACGATCTGGTCTACTTACTTGAGGAAGGGCAGCGAGGGGAAGATCCATCGACATCAACTTGCTCTCTTTTGATCTGTATTGTTTTGTGAGCAAAGTTGATGGCTGCCGAGTAGCTCGACTGTGCTATCATATCGACCCCTGTAACAACGGTACAAACAACACGTTAGACAGTCAAAAGTGTAAGTAAGAGAAGAGTAAGAGTAAGTGTAAAATAAATATATATATTCACATCTAAAGTATACCCTTTCAGTAACAAGATTGATTTTCAGTGGGGGACTTTAATTTAAAGTGACTAAACCAACCCTGTTGGCTCCAAACACCATCGACGAGTGAGCAATAAGTGATAATGTATAGTATTGTATTGTATTTATTTGCAGCCATAGATTACATTGTAACAACATGGGCATTGTCAGGAACTTAAGAATAAACCCGTTTACATACAGTTTACATATAAAATTATAAAAACACAACATACATGTATACACTTCATAGATAATTTATACATCCAAAAACGATATGCATTAAACAGAACACAGAACAACAGATCACACAATACATATGTATATATATATATATAGGGCTACAGTTTACATTTCTCTATTGGATTTAACTTCCTGCGGATGAATTTACAGATATAATATGATCTCATCTTTTTAATGGTCTGGAAGGGTTAGGAATTCTTTGATACTATAGTATGGGTTGTCTAGGAGGAACTGCTTGACTTTATATTTGAATATTGTTTTGGTATTTACATGAAAACGTTCTGGTAATTTGTTAAATAGTTTCCTACCCATGTAGTATATGTGATGCTCAAAATGCTTGGTATTGTGCACAGGGTAGTTTAACCTTCCCTTGTGTCGAGTGTTGTGACTGTGGTGTGGACTATTTCGAAAGATTCCAGGGTTGTCCTTGACGAAGCTGACAGCACTATATATGTAAGCATTGGTAACGGTCAAAATCTTTAACTCCTTAAATTTGGCCCTACAGCTCTCCCGACTATTGCTCTTGCAGAGTATCCTTATTGCCCTTTTTTGAAGAAGTAATACACGTTGCAGGGCAGCATTAGAAGCTGAGCCCCATGAAAGAAGACCATAAGTCATAATTGAGTGGAAGTTTGAAAAATATGCAGTCCTTAGGACACCTGGGTTGGCCAGGGTTGCCAGGACTCGAAGAGCGTAGAGACTAGAATTTAGTCGTTTGCAAATACCATCGACATATAGGGATGCCAAGTTAATTGACAGTCAACCGTCAAACCTAAGAATTGACCCTGTTCCACCGGATCCACCTGCTTATTGTTTACCAGGAATACGGATTGATCTTGTGGGAGTTCGGCATTCCCCTGCTTGCCTTATATTTATAGCTCAAATGTTTAAAATCATGAAAATAGAGATCTTTGAAAGCAGATAGGCCTACATACCTTGAAGACAGCTCAAGAAGATGGTGGACTGTTTCTTGCAGGGTGGAATTGATTTAGAAATTAAATACTGTAAATTGATTTACATTTTTTAAACTTGCAAGCAGTATTACTTCTTGCACTTGTGTCTAAAATGTATTTTGTCATTTGGACGTATAAAACCACTAATTTACTGGCTGGGTCTCATATAATGGCTTGCCAAGATGACTTTTTCAGCCATTCGTTTGATAATTTTTAATAATAAGACACCAATAGAGAGCGTACTCAGATACACACAACACCAGTTTTGGAACATTTCTTATTGTTAATTTAAATCACTTAAAATCTTATCAAAAAGTTCATTTAAATTTAAAAAAATCATCCATCCTTGTTTCTTGCTTTATTATAGTGAACCTTATAGGCCTCGATGCCAACAAGTATATAAAAGGCGAGTTATGGCCAGGTTTACTTGTCAAGGGCCGGTATTTCAATGTCCAGTTAAAATCTACTTTTCAGTTAAATTGTTTTCACCATGACAACAGCCAATAGAAATACACCAAACTGGGCTTACCTGACAGTTTAATTTACTTGAAATTTTACTGGACATTGAAATTACACAGGTTACTTACCTATCATTGGCAGCGGTGGCAGGTTAATCGTGGGACCATCGTATCCCTGAATTTTGGCTTCAAGTATCTTGATTTCATCTGCCAGGTTTTTGCCAACTCGATTGGCACTGGAACAAGAGTAAAATACAGTATTATTATGTCAAGTTCCATTTCCATATGAAGGTTTTGCTCAGTAGGCCATTGAAATAATTATCGAGATAATATCGCCTTAATCTTGAAGAATTTAAGCATCACATCAACGTCGTTGATCAATGTTTACACGACCAATCGTTTATACAAACCTTGGTGTCACATGTTATGAGCTGTCTATAAATGATGTCACAAAATGTTGTATAAACTCTCCCCTCCCCCCCCCCCCCCCCCCCTAATGATATTATACACAAAAATTAAACACAAAATGTAAGTAAAGAAATGCGGGCGAATTCCCAAGATGGCGGAAGGTTAGATTTTGCGTGAAGTGTTCGGGACATAAAACCTGCAAGTTTGAATAATCACGTAAGTGCCAATAACCTAGTATCATAAATAACGATCATACTCAGTATCTGTTATATTATCAACACAGTCATGTCTTGCGAAGAGTTAACTGTAAAGATCTCCACGGCAGTTTTAGAAGCCCTTAAAGATGCCTCGATTCTGCAAGGCCTAGTTGACGCACTGCTACCAACCCTGGTTCCACTCATAGTGAAACAAGTTACGGACGCAGTGTTGAAAGAATTACGTACTACTAAAAATGATCGGATTAATGAAGTCGAGGCGAAGTTAGATGCCAAAACAGATGAGCTAGAACAGTACGGGAGAAGAGAAAATCTGCGATTGTTTGGAATTCCTGAGCAAGCGAATGAATGTACAGATAGCTTAGCGCTAGGAATATTTAACGATAAAATGCAGCTAGGCCTAGCGGTGGACGACATCGCGCGCTCGCACAGGCTGGGCAAGAGATCGCCCGACCCGACTAAGCCACCGAGGCCGATAATTGTCAAGATGGTGAGCTACCGTTCTCGCAACACGGTCTTCGAGGCTAAGAAAACCCTGGCTAGGACTGGTGTTGTAGTAAGAGAGGATTTAACAGCAGCCAGGAGGGCGGTCCTCAATGCAGCAGTCAACGTCTTCGGCAAAACAAACGTGTGGACGAGGGATGGGATAGTTTTCTGGCGCGAAGGAGAAAACCGCAGGTCAGCGACGACAATGACGGAGTTCTTTGAGCGGACGCTAGATCGCGGGGGTGATACCTTCAGACCGGTGGCAACACCAGAACCAGTTGCACGCAGGGGGGAAGGCAGAGGTCGAGGCCGTGGGGGAAGTGGAAGATTACCGCAATAACACCAAGTCGAAGCAAGAATGGAGGCTGGGGTTGAAGCGGACGGAAATAACAAGACTCAAAATGTTATATTGTACTATTCAGATGGCATGATTAATATGTAACTCCCTAACACGACTGTCACGCCAATTGCTTCATTGCGTAAATCAAAGACATTATATTACTAATTATCCTATTCTCTTTACATAATAGTTTCATATTTTTATACATTAACATTAGGTAAATTAAAAGTAGGTTATTGCTTGTTTATAGATGCACCGGTCACATGTGGACAAGCAGTACACTCATGTCCCACTTTTAAAGCTACTACCAGATATACAGAGCCATGTTTCTTACGTACCAAACAATATCAACGCGAGTACATTGAAAGTTGTGCATTTAAATGTAAGAAGTCTAAGAAATAAAATTGGGTTATTAATAGCGTCTAGAATAAATGACTATGATGTAATATGTCTTTCCGAAACGTGGCTTAACTTTACTGTATCTGACGAGTGTATAAATATTCCTAATTTTAAGTTATTTCGGTTAGATCGAGAACACAAGGGTAATGGAGGTGTGGCAATATATGTTAGAGATGATATAGCCTGCAAAATGATAAAACAACTTTCAGAACCAAACATTGAAATCATCTGTATCAAATTAAGTTGTCCCCGCGAACAAAATCTTATCGTATCGTGTGTATATCGGCCACCAGACGCAACAGAAGCTTTCTTTAGTAGAATATCTGATATTCTTACGACCATGCCTTACAAAGCCAATATAGTAATCACAGGTGATTTTAATATCTGCCGGCAGAAACAGACTAACAATCTCTGGCTTCTTGATCAACATTTGAGAGCGTTCGGACTAGAGCAACTTATTGTGTTACCAACTAGAATTTCACTCACATCGGAAAGTGTGATAGATCATATATACACTAATTGTTCTAATCTCCATTCTAACACAAAAACAATCTGGTGTGACATAAGCGATCACTTTGCGGTAGGCACATTTATTACAATACGGCCATTGAAAACCCCCAGGAGGATCATTACGAAACGCTCTTATAAAAACTTCGATGAGCAACAGTTTTTCTTAGATTGCTGCCACTTACCTTTTCACAAACTAGAGGAGATGGAATCGGTTGACCAAATAACAGAAGGGCTGACCAAATTAATTGTGGACACGTTAGACACTCATGCTCCTATTAAGTCCTTTAGAGTACGTAATAGTAAACCATGGATCACAACACAGTTTAAAGCCAGAATTACGGAGAAAAATACATTATTTAAAATAGCTATAGCCTCAGACGAAAGGAATACTTGGGATGAATACAAGAGAATAAGAAATAGACTGACCCAAGACATAAGGGAAGCAGAGCGAAATTATTATAGAGATACAGTGCTCAACAAGGATATAAATACAGGGAAAAAAATTGTTAAGCTAGCTAATCTCCTTACAAACTGGAAGCAGAAATCGGATATTAAATCGCTTAGGATAGATAGCACAATTACCACCGATGACCATATAATCTCTGAATCATTTAATACATTTTTCGCTCAAATATCGGAGAAAATCGCGATGTCCATTACAAAGGATATTCCTGTAGAAGTACAATTAGAAGATAGAGTTATGAACCACAACACATTTCATCTTGACACTGTTACCGTAGATAAAGTACTGCCAAAACTTCAAAATGTTTCTACTACTACAGCACCTGGAGAGGACGGTATCACGGGCAAGATCATACGTATTCTAGCGCCTATCATTGCACCGGCTGTGTGTCACTTGTTCAATACGAGCTTAATAAGCAACACATTCCCCACCTCATGGAAAAGTGCAATAATTTCACCCATATTCAAAGCTGGTGACCGTCAGTTAGCGAATAACTATAGACCAATTAGTGTAACAAACTTGCTTTCAAGAATATTTGAGAAAATAGTTAACGAACAACTACAAAAGTATCTAAATTCTAACAAGCTTATATGTTCAGAACAATACGGTTTCATTTCTGGAAGCTCAACTGAGAAATTGCTAAACCACCTGACAAATGAATGGCTCCTTCAGTTAGATAGACAAAAACCACCAAAGACAGCTTTATTATCTATAGACATAAGCAAAGCATTTGACTGTGTGAATCATACTATTTTGTTTAAGAAACTTAAGACCGAATTTAATTTCTCTGACGAGGCGATAAAATGGTTCACTAGCTTCCTATCGGTCAGGACTATTAAAACCAAAGTAAATGGTGTATTGTCATCAGCGCGGACAGTAAACTGTGGCATTCCACAAGGAACGGTAATTGGTCCCACTGCTTTTAATATGTATATTAATGATCTGCCCAGGTGTATTACACAGTCTAAGGTAACACTTTATGCGGATGACTTTATAGCTCTCATAGAGGGAGAAACTTATGAAGAGGTGACGAATAAAATTGAAATTGACTCCTCAAACATCAAAGATTGGTACTCAGCAAACTTATTAAAAATGAATGAGGACAAAACCCAGGTCATGTTCTTGGGGAAAGACGACATTAATACGCCACCTACAGTGAAGGTTGGCAATGTGAATATCACGCCTTGTAAACTGTTGAAGCATTTGGGCCTAAATATAGATAAACTATTGTCCTACACAGATCACATAGATAAAATAACAAACAAATGCATTAAAAGAACATATATACTGCGAAAACTGAGACAATTTCTAAATCAAACTGAATGTAAACATTTTTACACGACCTGTATAAGACCAATCCTCGAATACTGTCCGGCTATAATAAGCTCGGTGACTAAGTATAATTTAAACAAATTGGAGCTAGCTCAAAACCGTGCCTTGCACATATTCAAGGGTGGTCTCAAACTATCAGAGGTTCGTAAACGATATTCAATACCTACAATGCACTCACGCCTCGACTTTCTTACAATAATTAGAGCATTTGACATGATCAACGCCACTCCAAACAATAGATACCCAGCATTACACACCTATTCAAACGGCAAAATTAACTTGCGCTCTCGCACCAATAATAGTCTTTTTGTACCTAGAGTAAACAAAGAAAAAGCTGGAAAACGGTCCCTAAAATATAGGCTACCAACCATCTGGAATAAATTACCAGCAACACTTAGAACCGAAAAAAGGAAAGCTATTTTTAAGAAGGATGTGGAATACATGACGTACAAGTTTTGAAATATGTGATACGTGTGCATTTTCTAATATAGTAATAACTAGACCTTAGTTCATAATTCATCATTTTGACATACCTGCAATCAAATATTCTTAAGGCCTAATGTACGTCTATCAGACAAAGTATCGTAATAGATTATCCATTTCTTATCTGGCCTTATATTGTTTATTTTATGTTTTGGATTAGTTACCATTAGGGCCTAATACATTACATATTATTACTTTATTATGTTTTTTTTGCTATTATTATTATTATTATTGTTTTTATTATTATTATTATTATTATTATTATTATTATTATTATTATTATTATTATTATTGTTATTATTATTATTATTATTATTATTATTATTATTATTATTATTATTATTATTATTGTATAGTATATAGGCCTACTAAGTTACACATTTTAAATATTCTATTTCTCGAAATTAATATTAATATTCTTTAACACATTTATTACACAATTCATTACTGCCGTCTAATGTACTTTAGATGTATGAAACTTATATGTCAATCATTTACTATGCCATATTGTAACAATTAGTGTTTTTTTGTAGTTGCAATAAGCAAACATAAATCTCCAGTAGCATAGTCATAAGTAGGTCTAGTTATAAGAAAGGGCATTAAGCATTCGATGTATTATTTAACCAATCCTATGCAACGATATGCTTGAAAGAAACCCTAAATAAATAAATAAATAAATAAATAAATAGACTAGTACGACCTACATATTTCATTGCTCGACAGTGGCCGAAACAGCAGCCTGAAAACGTCTAACTACCGTACTACAACATCGGTAAGTAAAATTAAAAGTTAATATTCAGTATTCATTCACACAAATACATTTAGGACCATATGTGCTTTCATCACTAATTATTATTAAACAAAATTAATTATTTTAATTATAATTTAGTTATTAATTTTAATCAATTAATTATTATTTTAATTATTAATTATGCTCCAAAATTGAACAAAAACAAACGACCTTGAAAAAAATCTTAGCCTATTTAGTTTTGAAGTATTCGACTTATCAATTGCACACCTGATAATAAGTTGAATAGCCGCCACTGCTTACCTGAAATAACTTTTGGTTAGTATAGACACGCATAGCAGATCAGCAAGCGAGACAGGTGAACAAATCTTAGGCGTATTAACAACTATTAATAATCTTAGCTGCTGTGTTTGATTGTCTCCCATCTACATGCAAGGCACTTGTACGCATCAACTCACCTTGCAATGTCTTCCTTACTGAAGTGTTTGAACGCCTGATCTTCCGCTGTTTCGGGCACTGAAGTCGTCTCCGTGCCTGGCTCAATCTTTATCTGTCAAACAGCAACGTGAATTGATATTATGTAGGGTAAAGTAGGTAAACTTTGGTTGGATAATATACGTAAAGATAAACCAGGCCCAAAAGTGGGAAAATTGGGTTTAGTTGGAGTTAAATTGTTGTGTGTGTTCAGTTGGCATTTATGACACAATTTCCACTAAAAAACACAAAGAGTGTTTATTCATAATATGTAGACCTAATCAAAACTTTTAGTTTTAATGTAGGCATACAGAAAATGAATTCAAATTCAATTTCGCATCCATGTGATGCTAGTTCATGAGAAATTTCCGGGTCATTCCATATGAAATCAACCAGCACATTTTCATGTCCCTTTTAGATTTTGATGAAATTTGGTACAGTTGTTAAGAATACAAAAAAAACGCACACGTATTTTTTTTTTTCGCTCTAACTATCACCGTTTTTGATTTACGGGCCTTGAAAAAACCCAAATTTGGGTTTACTTGAGCGTGCCCGTAAATTTGTAACTTTGGAACCGTTTGACCTAGAAGGCTGATTTTTTTTGGTAAATGGTGCTATTATTATATCCTTTGTACATACATAACAACATATGCACTTTATTGTTTATAACTTCACATTAAAACCGTTTTTTGGATTTACAGAAGTCTACTGCCCAAAAGGGTATTTTTAAAATTTTGAAAAAAATTTATTACATTTGTACATATATGCATTACATGCACAGCAAATTTAGTTTTGTGGAAACTTCAGGTTTAGAAGATACAACCTAAAAGGTGTGGTAAAGTGCCAATATACAATTATATTACATATGATATTATATAATAAAACTAGTTGAAGTTTGTTTAAAGCCCCACAACCACTCCACGGTATCAACCATGGCATGGGGTATTTTTTTAGTCATGGAGAGATTAAACCAGAGTGTTGATATGGGTGTGGGACATTTATTTCTACAGTAAAACTTCTTTATGAAGAACATCTTTATAACAAAATGATCTATATATAACTAACTGTGTTTGAGGTCCCAAAAGGTTCTTATGCATGTAAAGGTACCATCTTTATAAAGAAATGTTCTTTATAACAAAACAATAATCGAGCCCCCAAGAGTTTGTTATAAAGAAGTTTTAGTGTAGAATATGTCTGAAATAATGGTATGGTAGGAAATGCTCGTAGTCTGTTCAATGTATTATGATTTATGAAGCCATTTCTTTCCATGATTCAAGTTTGTATGAGGCTTCTTCACTTTCCTTGGTACTAAGTGTGTAAGCTCGCCCTGTTGCGATTCACGGATCAATTAAAGTGAGAAGTAAGAACTTTTCTCGAATAGGGGCATGAGGAATTTCATTGCACCAGTTATTCCAAATAGATTCTTCCTCTGATTTCCATGTTTTTGTTTGTTAAATGGATTGCAGCAAACATACATAAAACTTTGAGTGGGTTTATCCATTTTCTTGGGGCTAGGTTAGTCTTGCCTAAGAGCTGTGCTAGTTTCGATTACCTATTGTAGGCCTACATGCCTGAACACTTACACTTACACTTACAGGGCTAATAACTAGAAATACCACTGAATGTAATGTACAGTATTATATAATCCCTTATGGCCTTAGTAGAAAACATAACACTATAAACACTGTTAAATGTGTGCATACACAATGTTTAAACAGGCTGAGAAAACCATCTGCTTCCACCAAGGAAGTAGGCCTAGAACAACTCGCAGGAAGTAGAATGCAACAGCCCTCTCTACTATAGATTGTAGAAAACACAGCCCTTCCAAGTTTGTACAAGACACACAAGCCTTTGGCACTTAAGCCTACTTTTACACACCAATTTCAAAAAAATGTGATAAGCATTTCACATACAATAATGTATTCCAGACAATTATACCTACACATTAGGGGCATTAAACATTTATGAGTCCTAAACCCAAGGTTTCCACAAAACGAAATTTGCTGTACATGTAACAAACATATGTACAAATCCAAACAAATTTTTTTATTTTTTTTAAAATACCCTTTTGGGAGGGGGGCTTATTTAAGTACAAAATTAATTTATAAAGAACACACATAAACAATTTAGTGTAGATGTTTTTGACTAATTAGAAAGGATGAAATAAGAGGTTAATCTACAAAACAAAATCAGTCTTCTAGGTCAAACGGTTCAAAAGTTACAAATATAGGGGTGCGCTAACACGGACCCAAATTTGAGTTTTTGGGCAGCCCGTAACTCCAAAACGGGTAAAGTTAGAGGCAAAAAAAAAAATACGTATGTGATTTTTTCAAGTTTTTAACCAATGCTGAAAATTTCATAAAAATCCAAAGCGTACATGAATATTTTCTCCTTTTTTTGGTTGACTTGATATGGAATGACCCTTCCAAGAAGGCAAAAATTAAGTCCAAATTCGAATCAAAATGCCTCCTTTTCAGCTTGATAATGATTTTAGAACCAACAAAGTAGTAACACACAATCCTTCTGAGTAAACATTGAGTCAATCAAACTTACAATACCAATAGGCCTATAAATGCTAAATTGCTACACAGGCCGACTTAAAATGATGAAACCATCATGACAACGACCAATGATAGATATGCATACTAAATATGGTTTCATAAGTATAGTTTATACCTTAAAAATGAATATTGCATCCGAGACTGCCGAGACTGCATCAGAGACTACCGCATCAGGGACGCTCCTGAAAATAAACCAGCAGGTTCCTACCCTTGCCAAGGAGGTAACGGTTGCTTGACGTGCCAAATTCATCAACCTTCCACCACGTTCAGTGCCCAGGCCACCGGCAAGACATACCCAATCAGGCAACACAACACCTGCCAAACCACCAATGTAGTCTACCAACTGAAGTGCAACCACTGCCCTGCCGAATATGTTGGCCTAACTAAGAACTCACTTAGGTCACTGATGAACGGGCACAGGCAAGACACAAAAAACCTGACCATGGACAAATCGTTGGCTCAACATGCGGCATCCCATAACCTGGCATTCAATGGATGTTTCAACACCAGAGTGATAAAATCACTCCCAGCCAGCTGCAACCCAGGCGAACTAAGACGGTGGGAGTTGGCCCACCAGTGGATCACTAAATCTAGGTTGGCTCTCAACCTAAACATCCGTTAGTGATAGCCCTCTCCCCCTCTCACCTCCCTGCCACCACACCCCCCAACAACGCCTTGTAAATATTGTACATATAAATATATATTTTAGTCTAGTTTATTTTAGTTGTTTAGTTGACTAGAGTAGTTGCAGTAGCCATTTTTCTCTCGAGTGAGCAAGACCTCGGTCGAAACGTCTCGTTATATATTTTGTATTATGTCTTTTATGTGTACTTCAAACTCGCAAATCCGTCATCTTACGTCACGAAGGTAAGCTGCTGGATCCTTTCCTCACATTATATACCTTAAAAATGAATTTGATAGTAGATGCTAATTGGCTGGAATAGTAGGCCCAAGGCCCTATAGAATGTGAAGATAGGATCCAACAGCTTACCTTCGTGTAAGATGACGAACTCGAGAGTTGAAA
This sequence comes from Isoperla grammatica, assembly GCA_945910005.1. Taxonomy (NCBI): domain Eukaryota; kingdom Metazoa; phylum Arthropoda; class Insecta; order Plecoptera; family Perlodidae; genus Isoperla; species Isoperla grammatica. The sequence goes on from OX246749.1 coordinate 38,246,442, forward strand.
GTGAACATAGAATATATATACATAATACAAAAATAAATTAGTTGAATTCGATATGAGGTCTTGACCACTCGAGAAGGAGATGACTAAAGTGGCTTAAAATGAATAACATAAAAGCTAGATAGAGACATAAGTGGCAAGTGTTATGTGCAAGAATTTGTAACTCGCTCTCGGAGGTGTGTTGCTTCGTGACATGGTGGGGAGCAGGTCAATTACAACATGTCGTCCATTATGGATAGAAAGTTGTACTAGACACTGTATTCTCATCATAACATGATGGAAATATTTAATTACCTTCTGTGGGGGTAGAACGTTGGCTGACCCTGTAGGTTGCGACGTGGTACGAGTGGAGGTCTTCAGTCGTTGAGGCGGCTTAAACTTCTTTCTTTTCCTTGGAGGACTAGCTTCTCCTGCCGAGCCCGGCTCCTTTATAATGGTAGTTAGTGGACTTTCAGGTTGCGAACTGGTGCAACTGGACGTGGTCTTACTAGCGGAAGTCTTAGGGGGCTGCGGCAGCTTAAATTTCATTTTCTTTGCAAGACTAGCCTCTCCTGCGGAGTCCGGCTCCTCCTTGACAGTAGTCGGTGGACTTTTAGGTGGCAAAGTGGTGCAACTGGACGATTTTTTACTCGCGGAAGTCTTAGGGGGCTGCGGTAGCTTAAATTTCATTTTCTTTGCAAGACTAGCCTCTCCTGCGGAGTCCGGCTCCTCCTTGACAGTAGTCGGTGGACTTTTAGGTGGCGAAGTGGTGCAATTGGACGAGATCTTACTCGCGGTAGTCTTAAGGCGCTGCGGCAGCTTAAATTTCTTTTTCTTTGCAAGAGTAGACTTCCCTGCAGAGTCCGGCTCCTCCTTGACGGTTCTAAGTGGACCTCTTTGCATGAACTCAGGCATCACTACCGGTAACACGATATTGCCTGCAAACCACATAATCAAGAGTGAAATGTGCACGTATTACATAACTTATTAAAAAACAGTTAAAAACACATTTTATTTTCAATTCCTACATATTGAGAAGACGATACATGATATATAATATCATACATTGTAGATCATGTGGTACTTTTGAGTGGGGCACATATCTCTATTGGTTATCAAATCAAATCTTTATTCTGGACTTTGTTATACACTTACATATTATAGGCCTACACACCAAGTTTACGAGCTACAGAAGGAGACATCTCCTGACTTGTAGCTCTTTATATAGTTACACCATTGAAACCCAATGGTTACACACAGCTTTGTATAGTATAGTATTGTACTGTTTTGAGAACAACAAGGAAATTCAAATGTTCATTTTTTTGTTTATGACTCTTAACATGTAAACTTTACCATTGCATTTAAATGACCCTTCCCTATTCTGTACAGTTTGATGACAAACCCTCAGTGAACAAAGTAAGTTTGAACATTCGCACAAGCCAAGTTAACGTGTCCATGTAGTTTTGTAACAAAACTTGCGGGATGGTCGTAGAAGGTTCTAGCAACATTTTATATCTGGGTAATTGTTCCGTATCGCTGATCGCGTTTCGTACTCACTTTTTTCGTGGGATGTCAGGCAGCTAGGCCCTAGGCCAAGATCAACCAGATACAATAACCCCCCCTAACCTTGGGCAAAGTCACTTTCGGGCGCAAATCAAGGTTTTTTTCATGTACTTACATCTGCGCCCTCGCACGTATGCCATATTGAACGTGATTGTGTTGTAAAATCGATGCAACTTCAAAATGATAATTTAATATGAAAGTAGATAGGCCTAGGCCTACTATTTGTATTGAAAATCACTGGAGCTTACAGATAAATCATGAAATTATGTACTAGGGCACATGATCAATATCGCAAAGTAATACAGAAAGAAGTAAGTACGAAATGCGATCAGCATTATGGAACAATTACCGGTTTCATAAGAATTAAGAACGTTTCAGACATGGCAGTCATAAGATCATACATTGCCTGATCAAGTTACGAGACGCTTAAGTTAGACAACATTGCACGAACCGGGGTAATTTGACAGATCTCTAGGCCTAACTGCTTAGCCAAGGCCCCTATAGGGCCTAGCCTAGGCCTAGGCTACCTAACCTGACTTCTGTATGAAGTAGGCCTAGGCCTAGGAATTGAGGTAATGGTAAGCTCTAGGCTAAGAAATCCATTTGATCCAGTGATGGTAAATAGACACTCAGTACATGAGGTTAAATTAGAACTAAAAGTCAAGGGTAAAATCCGGGTGGGCGTAGGCCTAGGCCTAGGCCTAGTTTAACTCACCATTTCCACGGATCATCTGTTGCCGTTGGTAATGTTCGTACTGGTTTAACAACTCCAGCTTATCGTCAGCGGGTAAGGCCTCCCAGTCCGACACTGAGAAATATCTCGACACTGTGTCCATTCCGATGATCAAATTATTGCTGATCAAGTTTAGGGCCTAGGCCCTAGGCCTACGCTACTTACAGAGAAAACAACCTAGGCTAGGCCTACCTAGGTACCTGGAGACCCAAGATAACCTATCTGGAGACTGTACAGACCACAGGCTTCTTTATAGAACTTTCTTGTCTAATAAATTAATTGGCATAAGGAACTTTTCCAATAAACGTTTTCACAAACCACTCGAAACACTACGCTTAAACACGCAACAAACGCAGACGGCAGAATGATGAGCGACCACCGACCAACGTCTTTTCATCAGATTCAGATCTTCAATCTTTTTATCTGACGACACATTTATCTCGATCTATTATTTCGATTTGGAACAAATATTCGAAAATTCGTTCTATTTCAGCGCCACCGTCAAAGTCAAGTGAAACACGTTATCATTGTAGCCACAATTGTAGCTTATAAAATATTCAGAGTAATTATGTTGATGCATAGATGTAAAAGAAAAATATTTATTTATTGAAATTTGTAATTTACGTATTAAAAGTTTCATTTTTTCTGAAAATAATTACACATGTGATGTGATTTTCAGTTCGAAATGTGATTAGCGTAGTTGTTGTTGGCAAACGATTGAAATTTCAGGTTTGTTCAGTTGACCCGATCCAAACAGTTTAGAGCAACATAGAGCTGTGCGGAAATACGTCATACGAACAGGAAGGAGGGCGTTCCCAGCAGAAAAGAACAGATGTTCTTGTTTTGTCAGCTGAACGATACCGAGCAGCCAGCGCAGTGTTTACGCGTCAAATTCAAACTAGTGGGTCTAGTTGTAGCATTTATTTAGCATAATACCTGTTAATATTTGTTAATGTCTGTTAATAATAATAATTGTTATTTATAAACAGGCTAAAACAGCAGGTATTAATCGTGAAACCAGGTCTAGGCCTAGGCCTAGGGGGTGCCTAGCCTATAGGCCTAGGGCCTTCCTAGCTTGTAAAATAAACAATATATTAGGCATTTGCGTACACCTACCTGGTACTTGGTAGAAATGGCAATCATTCTGCACAATTGGATAGCCGTTTTCATCTGTTACGATTATCAGACTCGTCGGACATTGCGTAGAGGTTATGTAGGCCTAACACATGAGATTTAAAATCCCGCGCAATTCAGCTCTGCTCGAGTCTGATCCTCCCTTTTCTGGGCGCGTTTGATAATGAAATCCCGCAGAGAGACAGAGTCCGCGCGGTCACGTGACTAGAAAGAACAGACAACGCTCCGAAAGCTGGAACGCGATTTGAAGTAGCTACGCGGCATTTTTAAAAGTAACACAACCTTAAACAAGGCTGCAACAACAATATGGAAGAAGAAACGATTGCACGCGTACGACAAGCATTACTAGGCGCTAGGGCTAGGCCTAGCCTAGGGCTATACATGCTCCATGTGACCCAGCCCAACAAAAGTGATATTAATTTGCACACAAGCTTATTAACGGTATTGAAAAATTAACACTCAAACTTACGAGCAGCTTCGTTGTGCTCGAACTCAAAGTGATGTATCACTTCCTCCTCAATTGCGGAAGTGTAGGCACACATTGGGCATCCGTAAAGCACTTGGTCTGACAGCGCAGCCATTTTTAGGATTCATTATTTGAATTTCGTTCCTTGAACAGAGAGGACTCTGTCGTTCGCTCGATTTCCACCGTGCGATTAGAGCGCTCTCCGCGCGAAGCTCTCTGAGATATCAAACAGAACTGAGAGCGCTCAGATTACATTATCAAACACGCTAGAGGCTCGGCGGAGCGTTCGGAGAGAACAGAATTGCATTATCAAATGCCCCCTCAATCGAGCAGGCCGAACATGTTCGACCTGCTCGATATCGAGTTGCTTGTGTCAACTGAACAGCCACCGAACGGCTCAAGTTTGTCAGCTGAACAGCCATTTCTGCTTTTTTCTGCTCTGAACTGTTTGGATCGGGTCAACTGAACAAACCTATTGTTCCAATTTCTGGTGTACATAATAACTTTTTGTGTTGCTAATATAATATATTTCATCGATTACTGTATTGAAAAGATATTTTATAATTAAAAACAATTAATTTGCAATGGAAATATAATATTTCAAGTCTGTCAACAGCAGAGGAGGATCGAAGCGCCGAGGCTTGGGAGCGCCCCTAGCGGAGATAAGTGACATTGCTACTGTCATCCATCATTCAAGTGGTTGGCGGGTAGTAAAACATGACGTATCGTTCATATTCAGTCTAATCAAATACCTTAGTATTTTACAATGTAATTATTAAGTAACAAAAAGCTGTACATTATTGTTCTTATGTCTTGTAAGTAAGTAAGTAAGTAAGTAAGTAAGTAAGTAAGTAAGTAAGTAAGTAAGTAAGTTAGTAAATAAGTAAGTAAGTATGTAAGTAAGTAAGGGAGTGAGTGAATAAGTAAGTAAGTAAGTTAGTAAGTAATTTTATTCATTGGACGGATACATAGTATGTGTAACTCTTACTCCAATTAGATATAGCGAATTAATTAATTAGAATTAATTAGAGAGGGGAGACATGGGTAGGCGCTAGACTACACTTGGTGTACACTTGCCACTTGGTGTACACTTAGTGCTTGCTAGCTCCTACTAGGCAAAGTAACACAACTCTACAACCTTCTCTCTTTGTAGCTTGTAGTTTGAAGTTTATTTACTCAACATTATAAATTTAAATTCATTTGGGTTTTGTCATTTTAGCTAGTAGATAGTAGATATAATGTATAATAGTATGTATAATATCTAAGTATGTACTATGATTAAAGGCTAATAACAGCTATCACATTATTGAGTACCTACAAATCAAAGATGGTGCAAATCAATTTGTTACTTAGATTTATGACAAATAGATGCTAAGCTAAAAATAATATCCTACATAATAATATATACATTTACAACAATTTACAATATTGATCATCACGACACTGAAATCTTTCACGACAATTCCCACGTCAATCATAAAAGCTGTATCACAGGGTATTTCATATTCTGTGTTCAATGCAGACTTTATTTTTGTATTACATTGCATTGTTTGTTACATTGAACAGATGGGTATAACAAAAAATGGCGGGGTTCAATAATTACAAAGATTCTCTACCTAACCAGTATTATTATATTAGTATTATATTAGTAGTATTGTAACTCACAAAGTTACAATACGCACAAAGTTCATAGAAGGTGGAAAGAACTGGATATTTTTTCATGTACTATAGATTGACAAACACCACATCTCCCTTGGCCAAAACGGGCGAGTCCAAGTCGACTGGAATGCAGGTGATAGCGCATAAACGCGTGATCCTCGCGCTCGGCGCGTGAACGGTAGCGGCAAAACATGGCTTCACTTACATTGCATTATTTCAGAAACTATTAAAGTTAGAGCAATATAATAAGCGGCACAAGAAAGAGGACAGTTATCAGGGCCGGAATTAGAGACCCAGGGCCCCTAGGCAGTTAACCGAGTCGGGGCCTCCTTGTTGGTAATTTAGAAAAAAAAAAAACTTTATTTTTTATAATATATTTATTTAAAGTACTCTGACTTTAGAAATTACCTCAGACTCAGAAATTAAAGGGACGAATACCAACCATACTTTTTTACACATTTCAGTTTTTACATTTATATAATCACAAGATAACATTGCACCGCGCCGAACTTTTTTTTCTGCAAAGGTAGGAATAACCTCACTATAGTCCACAGACTGCATTATTTCTGATTATATGTACAGCAAAGATAGTGAATTAAGCCTGTTCTCTTCTGTAGTAGATCTTAGATAATTCTTTACTCTCTTTAGAGCTGAAAACGAACGTTCTATACCAAACAGTTTGATCCTGGTGTACACAACAGCATCCGGAGCGCTATTCCCACGTTTGGGTAAATATCCAAATAGCCTTTTTCCAGGATGTTCTTGTATAGCTCCAGTGACGACAGCCCTTTTCCCCATGTAGACTCAGCGGACAACAAATGCGCTCGGGTTGCCAGGCCTAACGCACTCTGGTATGACCTTAGACCAGTAATATATTACTGGTCTAAGGGCGCCCGCGCACTACGCGGCCAGGCCGCGCGACCATGGCCGCGCGGCCAAAAACCATCGCGACTTTGCTCCGCGACTTGGTCGCGCGACCACAAATATGTAGTTCAAATTTGTTTGATCTCAGTTAGGTAGTTAGGTTAGTTAGGTAGTAGTCGGTGCGTATCGCGCAGGATCTCGTTGGCCGCGCGCGACCAGCGGCCAAGTGCGCGTTGTCACATTGACGGCAATGGTTCTCGTTGGCCGCGCGGCCATGGTCGCGCGGCCTGGCCGCGTAGTGCGTTTGAGCCCTAACATGGGTGGCGGCAGGATGTAAGAGTACAAACTTTCTAGCATGCACTTTTTGCGCGGACTGACAACTGGTGACAAAATAATTAATTATCAATAAATAATTAATTAGAATGAAGTTGGGTGCGATGCGAGATAAACAAAGAACACAATTACAGTGTTGCCCCTTGACTTGACTGTTTCGTTCGTAAAAAAAAACGTATTTTTTCCGTGTCCTCAATGAGTACCGTTTCGGTACCGGCCGGGGCCCCCTGAGAGGCTGGGCCCCTAGGCAGCTGCCTAGTTTGCCTAGGCGGAAGTTCCCCATTGACAGTTATACCTTGACGAGGGAAACCGCCAGTAGTCCGACACGCCAGTAGTCCGAACAGCGGAACTCGCAAGGAATCATATTGATTGTACTACCACAGATAACTAATTAACTACGTTAATTAGTTATCTGTGCCAGTTCCACCCTCGCCTTCGGTCGGGGTGCACGGTTTTTACCCTCGCTCCCGCGTCTCGTGCATCTGCCTGTGTTCGGTCCACGAGTCAGTGTTTTGTTTTATTTTCTCGCTTTCGTTTGTGCTCTGCACTATGTGCCCAGGTTCCCGTTCGGTTCCGGCAGTTGTCTCTCGGGTTAACACCCTTAAATGCGTCTTCAACCGCGAGTTTCCGAAACCATCAGCGGCTGAGGTGCACGAGTGGATTTTCTCGGCACTTCACCTCGACCCGTCCTCTGTCACTGCTATACAACTGGACGGCGCTAAACAGGCGGTCTACGTTAAACTTACCGACGACCGTCTGTGCGACGCACTCCTTACGGAGCTCGGGGGCTCGGTCCCCTTCCATCACGCTGACGGCGTCGTCAGCGCGGTCTCCATTGGACATGCTGACCTGGGATACCGGCAGGTTCGTGTATTCAACCTGCCACTCGAACTTCACAACGACCGTGTGCGCGATGCTCTTCGAGCGTACGGGCCTGTACGCGAAATCATCGACGAGGTGTGGTCCACCTCCTACCGCTACCGGGTCAAGAATGGGGTCCGCACAGTTCGCATGGATATTAACAAACATATCCCTTCGTACGTGATCGTTGGCGGGCTTCGTGCATTGGTGACATATGACGGGCAGCCTAAGACGTGCTCTATTTGCAGTTCCAGCGAGCATTTCCGTGCTGAATGCAGGTCTCGGCGCACTAAAAGCACTTGGAGCGCTGTGTCTCAGGCTCAGCCCTCTGCTATCGCGTCTGCTGGTGAGTCTGGCTTACGTCTTGACGACAGCGCGCCGACCGACCCTCCCACCGCGCCCTCGGAACCCGACACCCCGGAGGGTCGAGCTGCGTCTGAGGCCGTGGTGACCGACACAGGGGTGTCTAACGCTCAATCCGACAGTGAGTCCATGTCAGTCACTCTCCCCCCACTCGTTCCGTCGGAGGTTTCCTGTACGCAGGAGATGTTCGAGGAAACGCGTAAACGCCGGTCATCATCCCCCGCCGAGCAGGTGCCGAAGAAAGTAGGAGCTCGGAAGGGACCAGGGCGTCCAACGCAGCGGTCCCGCTCGCTTTGCAAACCTCCTCTGCCGTCCGCCGCCGCCGATTCAACGCCCGCTCCTGTCCCTCAGGTCGTCCCTCCAGTTCTCCCAATGCGTCGGAACAGCTCGCCTAGAGCCCCGCAGCCCGTTCCGACGCGACCCCGAAATTCCCGTCGCTGGAGTGACGATGTGGAACCGGGTACTTCTTGAAATGTCTCTGAACATCGGGTTTATCAACTGCCAGGGCTTGTCCCGCAAGAAGCTCTTACTTGAAAATCTCTGCTCCTCTCAGAACCTCCACATCCTCGGCGTCGCTGAAACCTGGTTATCCACCCGTCAGACCCTCAGCCTCGCGGGCCTCAGATCCTTGCGCCGGGATCGAGTCTGTCCTCCCGGGCAACCTCCTCGGGGAGGCGTGGCATTGTTTCTACACCCCAACATTCCAGCTACTCAAATAACCCCTTCCCTTCAATTCCGTGACCTAGAGGCCATCTTCTGCTCCGTTCGCTGTCACCTAGGCTCAATTTTGGTCGCCCTTGTTTACTTTCCGCCTTCTACTTCCCTCTCTGACCACACTGCCTTCTTTGAGTATGTTGCGTCGTTCCCGCATTTCATCCTTCTAGGGGATTTCAATGCCCGCCACGTGTCGTTTGGGGATACTTCCTCCAATACCAATGGTTCCACGCTGGCTGATCTGCGGGTCGACTTGCCTATTTCCCGTTGCTACAATACCTGTCCTACGTACATTGGCCCACGCGGTTCCTCTATCCCTGACCATATTCTCATCAGTGAACGGCTGTCCAGTCGGTTGGGTGACGTTGTCATCGGTCCGTCGGTCGGAAGTGACCACCTCCCCCTCGTGGTCTCCTCGGACGTTCTCCAGCCCCCACCCGTACGCGAGCGGTTTAAGGTCGTCCGGGACTTTACACGTGCTGACTGGCCGCTCTACAGGGCGGAGATCGACCGGCTGCTCCCCGACGCCCTGGACACCTCAACATGCCCCGCGCTCCGTACGTGTGCTGAACATCTCGTGGCGGTACTGAAGAGGGCAGCGGCTGTGGCGGTCCCGGTCAAGACTATCGACACGTCCCGTCCTTCCCTCCCTCCGCGTATCGTTTACCTTAATAGGGCGAAGCGCAAGGTCTATAATTCATTCAAAGCTACCCGTGACCCCGTCCTCAAGACGGAGTGGAACCGTCTGAACGCCCTTGTTCGCCGCCGCGTCATCGAGTACCGCGAGTCTCAATGGACAGCGGCCTGCGAATCCCTGGACTACAGGGACGGCTCGGCCTTCTGGCGCAAGTTCAAGCGCCTCACAAGTCAGGGATCCCAAGCTGATGCTCCGCTAGTTGTCAACGGGCAGATCCACGCCTCGCCGCAGGACAAGGCGCGAGAATTCGCAACGTCCCTTCAGGCCGCTCACCAGATTCCAGAGGATGCGCACTTTGACAACCGTTTTCGTAGGACGGTCGAGCGCTTTCTCTCTCGCCACGAGCCATCTCTCTCCTCCCACGATATCATCGAGGAAGACGAACCTCTCCACCCCGATCTCACCACAGATGTCACCCCGGAGGAGGTCGTGTCAGCCTTACACACCGGGCGCAACACTTCTCCGGGAGAGGACAGAGTCACGCGCCTATGTTACGGCAAGTACCCCCTAGGATTGTGGCACAGCTCGCGGCGCTCTACTCGGGGTGCCTTCGTCTCGGTTACATCCCGCCCAACCTCAAGACTGCTGTGGTGGTGATGATCCCGAAGCCCGGTCAGCCGCTGGACACTGTCTCCAACCATCGCCCCATCAGTCTCCTGAACGTGATTGCCAAAGTCCTCGAGAAGGTAATCCACGCAAGGCTCGTCGCTTTCGCCGACCGTCAGGGCGTCATTCCTGCCTCCCAGGCGGGCTTCAGGACGGGCCGCTGCACCACTGATCCGTTAATCACCCTGATCACAGAGGTCTCGGCTGCGCTCAAGAAAGGTGCCTGTGCGCTAGCCGCCTTCCTTGATATCTCCCGAGCGTTTGATAAGGTTTGGCATGACGAGCTGTGTTATAAGCTCCTTCACCTGGGCGTCCCTCCTGTGATGGTCCGTCTGATCCGAGCCTTCATTACAGGGCGCATTGCACGTGTCCGGGTCCACGACCAGCTGTCGCCCCCTTTCACTCCCCTTGCCGGGGTTCCTCAGGGCTCCTGTCTCTCCCCCCTCCTCTACCTGTTCTATTGCCACGACATTCCTGCACCTCTCAGCCGTCACCTCTCACTTGCCCTCTACGCCGACGACACAGCTTACTGGTGTGTCGGCCGTACGGCGCGGGAAGTTTTCCGTCGCCTTCTACGTCAGCTTCGCGTCCCTCGAGTCCTGGATGCGCAGATGGCGTGTCCTGCCCAACGCTTCCAAGACTCAGCTCATCCTGTTCCATCACCGCCACAAGTCGCAGAGGATGTCTCGGCTCCCCCTGCGCCGTTACATCTCGCTCTGGGGAGGCAGAGTCTTCCCCGTTCGGACGGCGAAGTACCTCGGCGTGACGTTCACCGACATTCTGAACTGGGGGGGCTCACTCCCGGGACATCATACGCCGCGTCTCAACTTGCTGGTGCTGCTGCGCGGCAGACTCGTCGGATGCAGCTTCCGCACTCTGCGTCACACGTATGCGGCGTTCATCCGCCCGCTGTTCGAGTACGCAGCCCCGGCGTTGGCGCCCGTCCTGGGGAGCTCTCTCCCGCGGTACTTCTCCCTCGAGCGCCGGATCCTGCGTCGGATAGCGCGTCTCCCCCCGATGACGAGCAAAGCCGACGTGTATGACGTGACTGTCGTCTCGCTGCTCTCTGCGACGCCTACCTACGGCGCCTTCCCGAAGAGGTTCGGACCCCCCTATGGGATCTTCTCGCGGCACCCAGAAATCTCCGCCGTCAGCCGCGCTTCCAATACCCCTCCCCTGTGTGCCTCCCTGTCGCCGGCCGCACTTAGGCTCGATCGTCGCCATGTCTGTTTGCATCTTTCCTTCTGACCTATATTATTTTATTGTATATTACTTTATTTTATTTCATTTTATTTCATTCACTTTATTCCTAATTCATTTAATTTGATTTTAATTCATTCATTTTATTACTTATGCTTGTGTTCCGCCTGTCATTTGCGTGTGTTTTTCCGATAACTTTTTAGTGTGTTCTTACTATTTGACCTATTTTTGTTTGTTTATTAATTAACCGTGTCAATTGCGTGTGTTTCTACGATGCCTATTTAGTGTGTTCTGACAATTTGAACTATTTGTTTGTTTGACCTTTTAGTGTGTTTGAACAACTTTGCACCCTGTTTGCCACTTTTTATTATTAGTTAGTCCTTAGTCTAAATTATAAGTTCACTTTTGTACATGGCTACAGAGGGCAATTTGTGCCCTACATTGGCCTTCCCGCTCTCGGGCGGGTAAATATCAATAAATACAATAATATCTGTGCTCAAACTATAAATGCTATACTACTAAAATAAAAATGTGTACTTCAAAGTGAGGATTTTATGGTCCCTAACATTTTGATTATATCACAATTGTGGAACATTGTTAAACCTATGAGTCTACATAGACTATTTACATTATCAGGTAAATTAAATATGGTGCTCATGGAATATCAAGGAAATGCATAACGAAGTGTTTATGGGAATCCTGTATGGATGGGGCAAAGCTAGTCTTGTAGCCCTTGTGTGTGTACGACTCCTGCTTTGTTGTGTCTCTTCTTGTGTAAAGCGAGGTGGCTACTCTGTGCAAACCTAGCATCACACATGTCACAGGCAAAGGGCTTCTCACCCGTGTGTGTTCTCTTGTGTTTAGTGAGGTCACCACTCTGTGTGAACCTAGCATCACACACATCACAAGCAAAGGGCTTCTCACCCGTGTGTGACCTCTTGTGTTTAGTAAGAGAGCCACTCTCACTGAACCTAGCATCACACACATCACAGGCAAAGGGCTTCTCGCCCGTGTGTGTTCTCTTGTGATCAGTGAGGCTGCTACTCTGTGTGAACCTAGCATTACACACATCACAGGCAAAGGGCTTCTCACCCGTGTGTGTTCTCTTGTGTGTAGTGAGGTTGGTACTCTGTGTGAACTTAGCATCACACTCATCACAGGCAAAGGGCCGCTCACCCGTGTGTGTTCTCTTGTGTCTAGTGAGGGGGTCACTCCTTGTGAACCTAGCATCACACACATCACAGGCAAAGGGCTTGTCACCCGTGTGTGTTCTCTTGTGTGTAGTGAGGTTGGTACTCTGTGTGAACTTAGCATCACACTTATCACAGGCAAAGGGCCGCTCACCCGTGTGTGTTCTCTTGTGTCTAGTGAGGGGGTCACTCCTTGTGAACCTAGCATCACACACACCACAGGCAAAGGGCTTCTCACCTGTGTGTGTTCTCTTGTGTGTAGTGAGGGCACCACTCTCTGTGAACCTAGCATCACACTCATCACAGGCAAAGGGCCGCTCACCCGTGTGTGTTCTCTTGTGGCTAGTGAGGTGGCTACTCACAGTGAACCTAGCATCACACTCATCACAGGCAAAGGGCCGCTCACCCGTGTGTGTTCTCTTGTGTCTAGTGAGGTGGTCACTCCTTGTGAACCTAGCATCACACACATCACAGGCAAAGGCCTTCTCACCCGTGTGTGTTCTCACGTGTGTAGTGAGGCTGCTACTATCACTGAACCTAGCATCACACACATCACAGGCAAAGGGCCGCTCACCCGTGTGTGTTCTCTTGTGTGTAGTGAGGTGGCCCCTTCTTGTGAACCCAGCACCACACACATCACAGGCAAACGGCTTCTCACCCGTGTGTGTTCTCTTGTGATAAGTGAGGTTGGTACTCTTTGTGAACCTAGCATCACACACATCACAAGCAAAGGGCTTCTCGCCCGTGTGTGTTCTCTTGTGATCAGTGAGGCTGCTACTAGCTGTGAACCTAGCATCACACACATCACAAGCAAAGGGCCGCTCACCCGTGTGTGTTCTCTTGTGATCAGTGAGGCTGTTACTCTGTGTGAACCTAGCATCACACACATCACAAGCAAAGGGCTTCTCACCCGTGTGTGTTCTCTTGTGTGTAGTGAGGTTGGTACTCTGTGTGAACTTAGCATCACACTCATCACAGGCAAAGGGCCGCTCACCCGTGTGTGTTCTCTTGTGTGTAGTGAGGGGGTCACTCCTTGTGAACCTAGCATCACACACATCACAGGCAAAGGGCTTCTCACCCGTGTGTGTTCTCTTGTGTTTAGTAAGGGAGTCACTCTGTGTGAACCTAGCATCACACACATCACAGGCAAAGGGCTTCTCACCCGTGTGTGTTCTCTTGTGTTTAGTTAGGGAGTCACTCACTGTAAACCTAGCATCACACACATCACAGGCAAAGGGCCGCTCACCCGTGTGTGTTCTCTTGTGATCAGTGAGGCTGCTACTCTGTGTGAACCTAGCATCACACACATCACAAGCAAAGGGCTTCTCACCCCTGTGTGTTCTCTTGTGTGTAGTGAGGTTGGTACTCTGTGTGAACTTAGCATCACACTCATCACAGGCAAAGGGCCGCTCACCCGAGTGTGTTCTCTTGTGTCTAGTGAGGTGGTCACTCTGTGTGAACCTAGCATCACACACATCACAAGCAAAGGGCTTCTCACCCGTGTGTGTTCTCTTGTGTGTAGTGAGGTTGGTACTCTGTATGAACTTAGCATCACACTCATCACAGGCAAAGGGCCGCTCACCCGTGTGTGTTCTCTTGTGTCTAGTGAGGGGGTCACTCCTTGTGAACCTAGCATCACACACATCACAGGCAAAGGGCTTCTCACCCGTGTGTGTCCTCTTGTGACTAGTGAGCTGGCCACTACTTATAAACCTAGCATCACACACATCACAGGCAAAGGGCTTCTCCCCCGTGTGTGTTCTCATGTGATAAGTGAGGTGGCCACTACTTATGAACCTAGCATCACACACATCACAGGCAAAGGGCTTCTCACCCGTGTGTGTTCTCTTGTGTGTAGTGAGGTGGCCCATCTGTGTGAACCTAGCATCACACACATCACAGGCAAAGGGCTTCTCACCCGTGTGTGTTCTCATGTGATAAGTGAGGTGGCCACTACTTGTGAACCTAGCATCACACACATCACAGGCAAAGGGCTTCTCCCCCATGTGTGTTCTCATGTGATAAGTGAGGTGGCCACTACTTATGAACCTAGCATCACACACATCACAGGCAAAGGGCTTCTCACCCGTGTGTGTTCTCTTGTGATCAGTGAGGGGGCCCATCTGTGTGAACCTAGCATCACACACATCACAAGCAAAGGGCTTCTCACCCGTGTGTGTTCTCTTGTGGCTAGTGAGGGGGCCACTCTGTGTGAACCTAGCATCACACACATCACAGGCAAAGGGCTTCTCACCCGTGTGTGTTCTCTTGTGTCTAGTGAGGTGGCTACTCTGTGTGAACCTAGCATCACACACATCACAGGCAAAGGGCTTTTCACCCGTGTGTGTTCTCTTGTGTGTAGTGAGGGAGTCACTCACTGTAAACCTAGCATCACACACATCACAGGCAAAGGGCTTCTCACCTGTGTGTGTTCTCTTGTGGCTAGTGAGGGTGAACCTCCTTGTGAACCTAGCATCACACACATCACAGGCAAAGGGCTTCTCACCCGTGTGTGTTCTCTTTTGGCTAGTGAGGGGGCCACTCTTTGTGAACCTAGCATCACACTCATCACAGGCAAAGGGCCGCTCACCCAGGTGTGTTCTCATATGTCTACTGACGCTATTACTACTAGTAAAACTCTTGTTACAAATGTTGCATTCAGAACCCTCTTCCTTCCTGTGTTTCCTCCTGCGTGCGGCGAGGTGACCGTCCTGACTGAAACTAGCACCACTGCGTGAGTCGTCTCCGCTCTCGTGGGTCGCTGCGTGTTGCCTCAGCCCTACCTCGCTCTTAAATACCCGGTGACAAACGTCGCAAGAGAACTTGTCGCCAATACGTAATCCTTTCTCAATGGTTTCCTTTTTTCTGTCGTTTCCACTCTTCCCCACGGATGTTTCCTTCCGGCCCGAGTCTGCGCCGGTAGTTAACTGCGTTGAGTTGAGAAGCATCCGCCGTTTGCGGCATCTGTACTTCTTGTGCGCTTGGAAGAAGTCCACACTGCTAAAACCCAGCGGACAGCAGGTGCACTGGAATGTAGAGTCTGAAAGGAAAAGATAATATTTCTTGAAGCACAGTAGTAGTTAGAGAGTCAATTGGCATCTTGAAGGTAACTTGAGTTTCTCTTATTCATCATTCTACTCAAAAGCTATCTCATAATATTACTGGATAAATTCAATTCTTATCCAAACATTACACTACACTAATGGCCTGTTTCCATGTCTCTTGCCGTGGAGCAAGATGATGCGCGGAGCTGCCGCACGGCAGGAGTTGGGCCTAGTTCTGATTGGTCCCCGCGCATCATCTTGCCGCACGGCTAGAGATGAAAACTAGCCGTTAAAAAAAAAAAAATCACATTTAGAGCTTACCCACTCAGTACATAAACTGATTTGCAGTGGGGGACTTTAATTTTAAGTGACTAAAACAACCTTGTAGGCTTTGAACACCATCGACGAGTGAGCGATAACCAATCAAAGATCGATATTTCAAATATGAAACATATGAATCAGTGACTGAACAGTGCAAACACCTGTAGACAAATGCCAGAATCAACAAGGCCGATTCAGAACCACTTTGAATTTATTGAGTGCTTCGATCGTTGCTAGGACGGCTCCTACGTCACCGTTTACCTATTCCTAAGCCGAGAAGTAATGGAATTGAATCTACATTAGAGGTTAAAAACTTCTGCCTTAAGCGGGATTTGAACCCAAGACCTTCTGCGTTGGAAGCAGGGATGCTAACCACTGGACCAACGAGCCACTAACATATTAAGGTCTGAGTTCACTAAACTTGTTATGTCGATTTACTAATCTGAGATCGGTTACCATGGTTTCAACAAACATTATACAAAATGTATGGTGGCTTCTACCGGGTGCCATTTTTGATCTCCGATTAACAGAAAATCGCCTGATCAAGTTTGGTGAAACTGGCCCTTAGTGTTGTCTTTTGGGCAATCATCTGTGTTAACTTTTGTGGCATGAATAAGATGTTTCTTATAACTAGATGGATACATATCATATACATAATACATATGGGATTGGGGTCTAATGCATTTCATGTTTTGGTAGGGTATGTGTATCTGTGTGATATTTTGTGTCCATGAATTTCATGACCTTTTTGTAGCAAAAATTAAAACAATGTTTTGGAATATTAAGCTCTATTTAGTGTTAAAGGAATATTTAGAGGGCTTTGTGATATAAATATAATATAAATATTTTAACTGTTCTGAGGGAATCTATGAAATGTATGTTGCTGGACATAAATTGTTCTCTCCATTTTCTGATTGGCAAAAAACAATTTATGTTTTTGCCAAAAGCCGTATTTGAGTATGTATCTCTCTAGTGGCCTTGTGATGTTAATACTAATAGGTCGTTTTCTTCAGTTTCTAGGTAGGCCTACATTTACAGTGATCTGCGATTTAATTTGGCTTCAGATAAACTAGAACTAGAAGAATATGTATATTATTGTCACACCCAGTGCAGTGGAAATTAATCAAATCAAATTCAAGTTTCAATCAAATCAAAATGATCCATGTATAAATAATATTATGCATAGATGTCTTGTCAAAATGCCAATGAAGAAATTTTTTTTAAATCAATTAAATGCTTGTAAAATAAAGTAGAATAAAGCTGTGGATGACGTGTTGATAAGCGAGTACGCTTAGGGCAGTAGTGTTGGAAAATTTCATGAAATTTATGTTTTTGAAAGTTTCATTGAAAGTTTCATGAAATATTGAAATTTTGTGAAAGATTGATTTTCGTGAAAATTTGACACATTACCATGAATTTAATGCATTTTATTAGGTTGGTATAAAATAGGCTATGTATAGGGTTGTGCGAACCAGTTTTTTTAAACTTCGAACCGAACCTCGAACCTGCATTAAAAAGGTTCGCGAACCTCGAACCTCGAACCGAACCTTTTTCAAAAGGTGTTATTAGGTTAGTGCCCACCTGACGGTATCTGAAAAATCCGCTTACAATGTTTGCATTCACTTTGCGTAGCTGCAAGCTTGGTAAAATGCGTCTTAAAAAGTGGGGTTGTACCCAGGCCTAGGTCTTGCAAAGTACCTGGTACCGCTAGGCCTACGGCGCACGTTGCATCGGACCTAGGCCTAGTCAGTAGTCACAGTACCGGTTGGCCTATCAGTCTGGCTTGGGTCGTCCACTACCTCGCCCGCGTGATCATCATCATCATCAAACACCAGCACACGGCGTTTCATTTTGAAGAGCAAAAACTAAACACTGGTGGAATGAAAGTGAAACAAACTGTCAAACTCGCTAAAACATCATAAAACGCCCAAAAAAGTCACACAAATTCGCTAGTCATGACGCCATAATGACACACTCGCATTCGATTGTCACAGCGTCGCTCGCAACTATATTTTCGACTCTCGATTATTGAATATCGATCGGTCGCGACTGTAGGCGTGGCTCCGGAAGGCGGGGTTTTGAGCGCGCGGGAATTTCGAAAGGTTCGGTTCGAGGTTCGACGCATAAAATAGTTGTTCGAACCGAACCGAACCGGGCTCAAGGTTCGGTTCGGTTCGAATTTCGTCCCGGTTCGCACATCCCTAGCTATGTATAAAAATAAAGAAAGGACATTTTGACTTAACCTGTCACTCTCAGGGCAGGTATATACTGTATACAGATAGCAATACTGTATACTTCTCTTAGTTTTATTAGAGAAATCTGAATATACGTTTACCACACGAACCAAGTCCGTACTTAGTTGTATTATACGTACTCGACAATCAGCTCCAGTTTCTGTTTACTTTACCACGGATTCTGAGATTGTACATTATCTTGATTTAGTAAATATTACTGATCGGCAGTGCGTGCTGGCTCGGATACTTTCTCGGTACATACAAACGTGTTTACCAGGAAAATCTCGTACGAATGCAGTTTGTATATACCGAATCGTACAGACTCGGCTTGCGTAGTAAACGTAGTATATTTCTCTTTTACTCGGTCTCTGGAGTCTCAAACTCTGTAAAGTTAGGCTCAACTTCACTGTCAATGTCTATGTGACCAATCAATATACTGTATTCTGAATAACTTTAAAAGTAATAAATACTTAACTAGTAACAATGTAGCTATAAAATATCAATCTTTCACGTTTTTTTGAAAGTTTCACTTGATGCCTTGAAAGTTTCAATTTGAAACTTTCAAATTGAAACTTTCAAGTTGAAACTTTCAAGACTTCCAACACTATAGGGCAGCAATGTAAATGTAATTACTGCCTCCAATACTTATTGTATTGAGTATAAAGTAACACGACGGAATGTTATATACTATAATATGACTCGCACATTTTGTTGCTATTTTGTATTGGACAAATAATTTCATAACTGCTCACCTAACTATTTAACTTCTTAGGTTATGAAAGTAGGTGCCAATTGGCTGGAATGGTATATAATGTGAGGAAAGGATCCAACAGTTTACCTTCGTGTAGTAAGATGACAGATTTGCGAGTTTGAAGAACACATAAAAGATACATACTATACCATTTAACTTCTTAAACGATATTGCCTCAAAACTTATTAAAATCCACATAAGAGTTTGTGGATGATCTGAATCAACTTTATTGGAATTCCCGTTCAACAATCGCTATTGGGAGACATTAGAAACGAGTGCCATAATAGTAATAGAAGGGAAACGGAAATGCTAGCTTTATTAGTTACAGTAGCCAACATCAGGTGATATTTGCGTTGTTTCTGTACACTCAATTGATTTCTCCCAACTTTTGACCAGTCTATTTTATGTGAACTCTAGGATGTTTCACCGTGGGTTGGTTTAGTTAGACCCGTCTTGCTTGTCAACTTGTAACTGTCACAAACTTACTTGCTAAACCTTTCACGACGATTTCCTTGTTTTTGTCGTGTCCGCTCTTGCCCGCGGACGTTTCCTTTTGGTCCGAGTTCTCGTTGGTAGTTTTGTCCTTGGTGACAATATTCCTTCTCCTTTCCTTGCTGCAACGAGGCTTGTGCGCTTTAAGGTAGATCGGACTTACGAACCCCAGTGAACACTCAGTGCACTGGAATGTGGAGTCTGAAAGCAAACGAGAAATCTTATAAGATCTTATTAAATCTTATCTTAGAAATCTTATTATAGAGCCGTACCTTCAAAGTCTACAGTCTCAATATAATTGATTAATTGATATTGCACCTGTGACTCTTTGGGTAATATTATAGGCCTATTACCTTTTTTAAGGTTTTGGAAATAGCAATTTTGAGGAGATAACCAATATATCCATGGTCCATGGGTCATGTTTTGAATCAAACAGGAATTTTTGAAGAAATACATAGTTCGTTATTTGAACTAAGGAACCGGTAGCTCAAGCAAATTCTGAATACCTTTCCCAGAAACAATGATCTACTGTTTACTTTTACTTGTTGTTTTATTTTATTTTTAAAAATTATTACAGTACAACCTTGTTATTACGTCGTCTGATACAACATCGTTTGCATTATCACGTAGTTTTGATAAAGGTCCGGTGAAACCCCATAAGACACAATGTTAATTTTCTCTTGATAATACGTCGCCTGATATAGGCCTACCATCGAATGTGATAGTACATCCCTAAATTAACGTCCCTACATTAGTAAAAGGTTTGATATACTGTACTTCTCGTTTCAGATAAAATTCCTGTTTATAGGATGAAATTTAACTGTCAGTTTACTCCCCCCCCCCCCCCCCTTCCGACCCTACGCCCGGCAAAGCCCGACTCAGGTAGCGGGCCCGGGGGGGGGGGGGGGGGGGTGACTCACAGCCAGCCTGCTTATGTGTGTCTAATACATTGTCCCTGCAAAGACCCAAAAAGGAAATAAACCAGTTTATCACTCGTGAGATAGGCATAATCAGCAGACTGTACAATAGCGCTGGCCCAATTAAAAGTGAGTAGGCCTATACCTAAGATAGTGAGCCATACAAACGGCTACCCCCCCTCCCTATAATGTGTAATTTAATTTTGTGTTATCTTTTCTTTAATGTTACTATAGGATACTGCAGGTCATACCTTGCCACAAATCTAATCTGTCACTATTTCAGTCCCTTCGTTATTGGTGTTGCCCCAAAGAGTAAATTTACTTCAAACTAAGCCATAAATCAGTTTTTTTAGAGTTTATTTGATACAACGTCCCACTTGACATAATGTCGAAAATCAATAGTCCCTTCGGCGACGTTATATCAAGGTTGTACTGTATTTTACTTTTTGACAAGCTTGAATATTTCATTTCATTTCATTTCTTAGCTGTACAGTATAACCACAATACGAGCTTGTATGTACATTGTCAAGATGAGTTAAATATTACATCATAAGGTCGTATAGGCCTTGAAGTCATTGTATGGCTCATAGCTTGGTTTCTTGACCGGTGAACTTGGCTACATCATAATATTGCTACGCTTTCAGAAACATGGTTATTTTGCGTTTGAATGTTCGTATATCTGGGGAGTCTTTGATCTCGTCTGGAAGCTTGTTGTAGAGTCTACGACCTGACTGTAGAATCCCATGATAAGCCAAGCTCAGCTTGCAGTATTTGTGCTGTAATTCGAAGGATCCTCGAGGTGTCTCCTGCACCATCTTGAATGTACTACAAAGCACTATTAAATAAATAATAAATAAATAAGTTACACTTTTTTGTGAATAATAAAAATATTTTCTTGCCTCTAGGCCTAATATTTATCATCACGTAATAATGTTATAAAAAGTGCAATATTTTTTAACTTCATGACAGAAAGACCCACTAAACTCAAACATACATATCGAGTCATTAGACGCTGACGCTTTTACGTAAGTCGAACTCAGCGAAGCTTCGTTCGCCCTGCAGGGCAGGTTTCGTTTGGACTGTGACGTAGATCGATTGGGGTTCGATCGTGTGGCTGATATCCCCATTAAAATTGAACGTGAGAAACGTCTTACTTCCACGTCTCGTAGCTCACTCAATTGTACCCCGATTTCCAAATGCGTGACATCGACGTAATCTGTAAATTATTGTGATTATTGTGAGTGGTTGTTCTTGTCGATTCTAACATATGCGAGGTTTTTTTGATGATGGAAACAAAACCTTGTAATCACCCGCCCACTAAAAGCATGCACGCTTTCTCGCTACGCCCGGCTCATTGCGACAACACAGTTTCAAATAACACGGCGTAAGTAAGTAATTTGTTTGTGGGTACAGCTAAAATCTGTTTCCATGGTACGAACGATGACAGTTTGATACAGAAATTGATACCAAATTCAATCGTATTATTACAATTAATTCGGTCGTTTGAAGCCTTATGCGTGGACTCGGTATAGCGCATGCTATTAGCGGGCTATATCAATGTTGATGGGGATATCAGCCACACGATTGAACCCCAATCGATCTAGGTCACAAACAAAACGAAACCTGGGCTGTAGGGCGAACGAAGCCTCGCTGACCGGTGGGACTTTTTCATTCGACTTACGTAAAAGCGTCAGCATCTAATGACTCGACATGTATGTTTGGGTTTAAAGGGCCTTTAAAATTGTTTAGGAGTACGACACTTAGCATGTCAATGATGTGACGTAATAACCCGGCTTGTTTTTAATTTTATTAACCCGGGCCACGAAAGCCAAGTGTTTTAATATACTGATAAATAGGCTATGGCACTTAAATTAGGCTGGTGGGGGGGGAGGGACTGGAGGGGGGCAGAGATATATCTGAGGGCTGTTAGAATGACTTAAGAGCAAAGGGTACCTCTTCGTCAAAAACCGCACATTTTAAATCTAAATTACATCTCAAAAACGGACTTTGAAATCGAAAAACGCACTGTGGCATGGACAACTCTACATACTGAGGGCTCTAAATGTCATATTAGGCTATAGTCAGTATGGTATTTATTTCTAAATAATTTCAATTCACGCATTAATTTCAAATAATTTCGAGTTCATGCATAAAGTGCCCAGCAGAGTGCCGTAGTTTCGAGAACTGGCCAAAGGGTAGCCATTCGTCGATCAGCAATAGTGCACACGTTTACGCACGCCCGAAGAAATTCGAATACAGGCTTTGAAAACCTTAGACCGCGAATATGATACAAATACAATTTCTTGAATATTTTCTTAGGGAAAAAAAAACTCGTATTATATTCGGGTAAATTCTGTATGTAGAGCAATGGGTCAAAGCAAAAATACATGTATGGCAAATTTACACGATCTGGTCTACTTACTTGAGGAAGGGCAGCGAGGCGAAGATCCATCGACATCAACTTGCTCTCTTTTGATCTGTATTGTTTTGTGAGCAAAGTTGATGGCTGCCGAGTAGCTCGACTGTGCTATCATATCGACCCCTGTAACAACGGTACAAACAACACGTTAGACAGTCAAAAGTGTAAGTAAGAGAAGAGTAAGAGTAAGTGTAAAATAAATATATATATTCACATCTAAAGTCTACCCTTTCAGTAACAAGATTGATTTTCAGTGGGGGACTTTAATAAACCAACCCTGTTGGCTCCAAACACCATCGACGAGTGAGCGATAAGTGATAATCTATATTTATAGCTCAAATGTTTAAAATCATGAAAATAGAGATCTTTGAAAGCAGATAGGCCTACATACCTTGAAGACAGCTCAAGAAGATGGTGGACTGTTTCTTGCAGGGTGGAATTGATTTAGATATTAAATAAATTGATTTACATTTTTTAAACTTGCAAGCAGTATTACTTCTTGCACTTGTGTCTAAAATGTATTTTGTCATTTGGACATATAAAACCACTAATTTACTGGCTGGGTCTCATATAATGGCTTGCCAAGATGACTTTTCAGCCATTCGTTTAATAATTTTTAATAATAAGACACCAATAGAGAGCGTACTCAGATACACACAACACCAGTTTTGGAACATTTCTTATTGTTAATTTAAATCACTTAAAATCTTATCAAAAAGTTCATTTAAATTTAAAAAAATCATCCATCCTTGTTTCTTGCTTTATTATAGTGAACCTTATAGGCCTCGATGCCAACAAGTATATAAAAGGCGAGTTATGGCCAGGTTTACTTGTCAAGGGCCGGTATTTCAATGTCCAGTTAAAATCTACTTTTCAGTTAAATTGTTTTCACCATGACAACGGCCAATAGAAATACACCAAACTGGGCTTACTTGACAGTTTAATTTACTTGAAACTTTACTGGGCATTGAAATTACACAGGTTACTTACCTATCATTGGCTGAGGTGGCAGGTTAATCGTGGGACCATCGTATCCCTGAATCTCGGCTTCAAGTATCTTGATTTCATCTGCCAGGTTTTTGCCAACTTGATTGGCACTGGAACAAGAGTAAAATACAGTATTATTATGTCAAGTTCCATTTCCATATGAAGGTTTTGCTCAGTAGGCCATTGAAATAATTATCGAGATAATATCGCCTTAATCTTGAAGAATTTAAGCATCACATCAACGTCGTTGATCAATGTTTACACGACCAATCGTTTATACAAACCTTGGTGTCAAATGTTATGAGCTGTCTATAAATGATGTCACAAAATGTTGTATAAACTCTCCCCCCCCCCCCCCAAATGGTTACACAAAAATTAGACACAAAATGTAGGTTAAGAAATGCCGAATTCCCCCTAACCATGTAACAACTAGTACGACCTACCTACGTATTAACTTACATTACTCGACAGTGTCTGAAACCGTGGTCTGAAAACATCTACAACATCGGTAAGTAAAATTAAACGTTAATATGCATACAAATACAATTAGGACCAATTGTGCTTTCACTAATTAATTATGACACAAAATAAATTAATTATTTTTATAAGTATTAGTTATTAATTTACTTCAATAAATTATTATTTTCATTAGCCTTTCTTGCTGATCTGCTAGGCCTAGGCCCTATATCGTTTGTTTTTGCTCAATTTTGGAGCATATTTATTTTTATTGATTTACATTCTTTACATTTCTTAATGTAAGGTAATTCAACAATTCTTCAACATTTCTTAATGTAATTCAAAGAATGTAAAAGAGGCTTACTTCAATAAATAAAAATAAATATGTTCCAAAATTGAGCAAAAACAAACGACCTTGAAAAAAATCTTGGGGGCAGCCCATTTAATTTTGAAGTAATATTCGACTTATTAATTGCACAGATGAAAATGAGTTGAATAGCCGCCACTGCGTACCTGAAATAAGTTGTGGTTAGTATAGACACACATAAAGCAGATCAGCGAGCAAGACAAGCGAACAAATGGTAGGCCTATTAAGACCATTAATACTCTAACTGCTGTGTTTGATTGTCTCCCATCTACGTGCAAAGCACTTGTACGCATCAACTCACCTTGCAATGTCTTCCTTACTGAAGTGTTTGATTGTATTCCATCTACATGCAAAGAACTTCTACGCATCAACTCACCTTGCAATGTCTTCCTTACTGAAGTGTTTGATTGTCTCCCATCTACATGCAAAGCACTTGTACGCATCAACTCACCTTGCAATGTCTTCCTTACTGAAGTGTTTGATTGTCTCCAATCTACATGCAAAGCACTTGTACGCATCAACTCACCTTGCAATGTCTTCCTTACTGAAGTGTTCGAACGCCTGATCCTCCGCTGTTTTGGGCACTGAAGTCATCTCCGTGCCTGGCTCAATCTTTATCTGTCAAACAGAAACATGAATTGATATTATGTAGGGTAAAGTACGTATACTTTGGTTGCATAATATACCTAAATATAAACCGGGCCCAAATGTGGGAAATTGGGTTTAGAGTTAAAGTGGTGTGGGTTCAGGTGGCATTTATGCCACAAATTTCCACTAAAAACACAAAGAGTGATTATTCATAATATGTAGACCTAATCAACTCTTTTAGTTTTAATAAAGGCATACAGAAAATGAATTCAAAATTCAATTTTGCATCCATGTGATGCTAGTTCATGAGAAATTTCCAGGGAGGCAAAAATTAATAAGTCCAAATTCGAATCAAAATGGCTCCTTTTCAACTTGATAATTATTTTAGAACCAACAAAGTAGTAACACACAATCCTTCTGAGTAAACATTGAGTCAATCAAATTTACAATACCAATAGGCCTATAAATGCTAAATTGCTACACAGGCCGACTTAAAATGATGAAACCATCATCACAACAACCAATGATAGATATGCATACTAAATATGGTTTCATAAGTATAGTTTATACCTTAAAAATGAATATGATAGTAGATGCTAATAGGGAATGTCGAAAGTGCATGAATTTTTTACAGCTCTGAAAGTACGTGGAATATATTGTTATTCATCTGAAGACATCAGAAACCTAATTTAAAAGTTTTAAAAATTAACTCGTTATATTTCTATAAATGTTCAAAGATTTTGATTATCTGTTTCCCGCACTATTATTTTTAAACGGTATGTGACATCACAATCCTTGTAAGTCACCGCTTATATGAATGACTTTGCATATAACCTCCTTGGACTTTGCCACCGCTTCCTAGACAAAACAATCAAACTTTCAAGGTCATCAAGCTAACCTTGTCAAAATTTGTACTCAAGCCCTTGTCAAGTCTGCTTTATTTGAATAAGAACACCCATCATTTACTGATATTCTATAAAAATAAGTTTGGTATTATTGATTTTATAGAAATTGGGCTTCAAAATTAATTATTAGGCGTACTAGGCATTAATTCGATTTTATATGATTTTGGATATGATCATTTCCAAATAAGCGTTATTTTATTTATCAGTTTATGATTGGTTGATTGCTGATACAAGGAAAGTGACGTATGCCCCGTTTTTCTCACCATAAATATGTGTGAAACTTTCAGCTCGTTTTTATAAATGAAACTTTATTCTATGTCATCAAAATAAAATATTTTTGTATTCAGGGAAGTTAATCGTAATCTAGTAAAATGCTAAAAAAAGATGACGCATATTCCCTATTGGCTGGGATAGTAGGCCCTATAGAATGTGAAGATAGGATCCAACAGCTGACCTTCGTGTAAGATGACGAACTCGAGAGTTGAAAGTGAACATAGAATATACATAATAAAAAAATAAATTAGTTGTTTCGACATGAGGTCTTGACCACTAGAGAAGAAGTGGCTAAAAAAAAATGAATAACATAAAAGCTAGATAGAGACATAAGGGGCAAGTGATGTGCAAAGAATTTGTAACTCGCATTTGGAGCCGTGTTGCTTCGTTACGTGTGGGGGGGGCTGGTAAATTACAAGTTGTCCATTAGGAATAGTAAGTTGTACTAAACATTGTATTATTATCTTAACATGATGGAAATATTTAATTACCTTGTGTGGGGGTAGAGCGTTGGCTGACCCTGTAGGTTGCGACGTGGTACGAGTGGAGGTCTTCAGTCGTTGAGGCGGCTTAAACTCCTTTATTTTCCTTGAAGGACTAGACTCTTCTGCGGAGTCCGGCTCCTCCTTGACTGTAGTCGGTGGACTTTCAGGTGGCGAAGTGGTGCAACTGGACGAGGCCTTACTCGGGGAAGTCTTAGAGGGCTGCGGCAGCTTAAATTTCATTTGCTTTGCAAGACTAGACTCTTCTGCGGAGTCCGGCTCCTCCTTGACAGTAGTCGGTGGACTTTCAGGTGGCGAAGTGGTGCAACTGGACGAGGCCTTACTCGGGGAATTGTTAGGGGGCTGCGGCAGCTTAAATTTCATTTTCTTTGCCAGGCTAGCCTCTCCTGTGAAGTCTGGCTCCTCCTTGACAGTAGTCGGTGAACTTTCAGGTGGCGAAGTGGTGCAACTGGACGAGGTCTTACTCGAGGAAGTCTTAGGGGGCTGCGGCAGCTTAAATTTCATTTTCTTTGCAAGACTAGACTCTCCTGCGGAGTCCGGCTCCTCTTTGACAGTAGTCGGTGGACTTTCAGGTGGCGAAGTGGTGCAACTGGACGAGGCCTTACTCGGGGAAGTCTTAGGGGGCTGCGGCAGCTTAAATTTCATTTTCTTTGCAAGACTAGGCTCTCCTGCGGAGTCCGGCTCCTCCTTGACGGTTCTAAGTGGACCTCTTTGCATGAACTCAGGCATCACTACAGGTAAGACAGTATTGCCTGCAAACCACATAATCAAGAGAAAAATGTGCATGTATTACATAACAAATTACATAACATACAAATGAACATAACAAATGAATGGCTGAAAGGTCATCATTGCATAAGAGAAAAAAAAAAAAAAATTAAAAACCAGTTAAAAACACATTTTATGTTCAATTCCTACATATTGGGAAGATGATACATGATACATAATATTAATATCATACATTATAGTCTAGATAATGTACTTTTGAGTGGGGCACATATCTCTATTGGTTATCAAAACACTTCAGGCCTAATTACATCTTCTTTTCATCTATGTCCACAATTTTGGCATTATAAGCCACACACAAATGTTATTGAACTGTCATTGTAGGCAGAGAAGAGAAAAAATGGAGAATAGGGTTCGAACAGAATTCACTTCCATTTGAATAATTGTCCTTTACATTGAACTTTTTATGATATAGGTAGCTACGGTCAGGTATAGGATCCAACAGCTTACCTTAAAATGTAAGATGATGAATTTGAGGTAAAAGAGTATTAAATTGAAAACGTAAAGCAAACACGCGGTGATACGTTTCGACACGAGGTCTTGATCACTTGAGAGGAAGACGGCTTCTGCTACCTCTACCCTACCCTAAAAAGCGCCTTGTATATTTTATATGGGGTAGTAGTTAATTAATTTAGTTAATTTTAGTGACTCAAGTAGTCGCCGCAGAAGCCGTCTTCCATTCGAGTGATCAAGACCTGGGCCTGGATTCACAAAGATGCGTAACTCTAAGTTGTCCTAAGTTAGGCAAATCCTAGCTAGATAAATCAAGATAAATCATCTAGGTATTAATACACATTCACAAATCAAATATTATTAGTTAAATTGTTCATATTTTACTATATTTTATCTTTATAACATTGCAGAATGACATATTGGTGATTTATATCACAAAGATTTGCCTAAACTAGGACGTCTTAGCACTTAGGCACCTTTGTGAATCTGGGCCCTGGTGTCAAAACGTATCACCGTGTTGTTTTATGTTTTTCAGTGTGCTCTTTTAAATCTCAAATTCATCATCTTACATCTAAGGTAAGCTGTTGGTTCGTATCCCTACATCGTAATATTCCATCCGATTACCATCTTATCAACGTAGTAGAACATTGAACTTTTTGTTATGATAAGAACAGACAAGAGAGGATGCAATGCCCTCCTTAAACCTACTTTACAATTTTAATTCCTTTCTCTATGTAGGATTCGAAGCCGAAAAACGTAATTAATTCCAATCAACTCCAGGCCTAGTTGTCTCTACATTTTTGTGTACACTGTAGGCCTACAAGTTAGGCTAATGTTAGGCCTGTGTTAATAGGGATTTTTAAGTGTGAAAAAGAAAGAAAGCTTGACCATAAAAATATGGCGAATAGTTTTAAATAACGCTGGGAGAAATAAAATTAATTGAAAAACAATGTGTAGGCCTAGCTTGTTTTATGTTGCGGATTCCCGCACAGTAGGCCTAGCGCCACCACAGCCACAGGAGAGATAATTTATTTAATTAGCAATTTATTGTGTCACTGCATTAATGTGGTGTAAGCAGCATTCATTATATAGGGGTGTCATAGATGTTGGGCTTAACTTATAAAAGTATTTTAGGTCCGGGGCATGTTTGTGCAATTTAAGAGGACATAAATGCCAACTTAGTAAATCTTGGGGGGAGGGGGGAGTCTCTGCCACTGGGCAAGGAGAGCCCAGCCGCAGGCAAAGAAGAGAAATGAAATGAAATGACAGCAGATGCATAGGCCTAGCATATCCACCTTGCAACAAAAATTCAGTATAGGCTACTTGCTATTTTCCTAGCTGACTAGCCTAGCCTAGGCATAGGTTTACCTAACTTTGGGTATTTGGGGAATGAATGTGACTTAGTTTTTTTCAACGAAATTAAACAAAAATCACTTTTTTATGTTACCTGTTACTGTATCTTTCCAATTATGTAAGGCGCATGCTTCAAAAAGTACATATTTATGTTTTAAATCAATTTAATTCTGTTGAATTAGCTAGAGCCTATGCCTAGGCCTATGCACGCCATTCGCCATTGTTCAACACTAGGATGAAGAGAATTACTCTGCAGCAAAATAAGTGCTTTGGTTCTTTGTTATCAGCAGATGCACCAACTTAAACATAAGTTACTGTATAATAATCACAGTATTTTCGATAAATTACCCCTTCTTCAAATTCGAAGAAGGGGTAATTTGAAGAAAGGGTTATTATTTTAAAATAAATTTATACCCAAAAAATAAATTACCCCTTCTTCAAGTTTGCGGGCGATATTCGGTTTCATTTCATACGTTGGCTACTGAATCAACGTAGAACAGCTGATTGTAGCAGATATGATGTTCGTTTTGTTTTTTTTACCGGCGCTTACCATCTGGGTAACTGGATTTTGGAAATTTTTTCGAATCGTCCCGGAACTTTCGTCAATCAAATTGTGTACATTTGGTAAAGTGCGTTTTTAAAAAGCGCGTGGAAGGCTTTTTTTCCACATTTTTGATTTAAAAACTTTCTCGACTTTTTCATTTTCAAGCACGTACATTAATCTTGATTAAATACTCGTGAAATTTTGAATTTCGTCCCGGATGCTTAGTTATGGGCACTTTTTCATTTTTTCGTCACGGCTTCAGTTTTGATTTTTTTGCGTCAAGTTGGTACTTTTGAAATGGGTTTTTTTATAACTCCATGATTGTAGCATCCAGTAGGCTGTGTGCATGTTGCTAATGGTGAATGGCGTGCATAGACATAGCCTAGGCTCTAGCCAATTCAACATAATTAAATTGATTTAAAACATAAATACGTACTATTTGAAGCATGCGCCTTACATAATTGGAAAGATACAGTAACAAGTAACATAAAAAAGTGGTTTTTGTTAAATTTCGTTGAAAAAAACAAAGTCACATTCATTCCCCAAATACCTAACTTTGACTTATGTAAATTAGTAGGTTGAGCTTATGGTAAGACTAGACCTAGGACCTAGACTATAAGATACCATTCATTTGGTCAGTGACAAGTAGGCCTAGACAAACTCAGTACCATATCAGTAGGAACCAATGCTCAGTACTTTGAGATTAAATCAATTGTAAGTCGAGGCCTAGGGCCTAGGCCTATAGTTAAACTCACCATTTTCACGTATCATTTGCTGGTAATGTCCGTACTGGTTTAACAACTCCAGTTTATCGCAAGCGGGTAAAGTCTCCCAGTCCGACACTGAGAAATATCTGGACACTTCGTCCATTTCGTTAGCGTTGATACCAAAGTAAGGCCTAACTTTGCCTTGGGCCTACCTGGCTGTTTAGACCATCACCATACATTAATGTGAGAGCTTTCTTGTAATTTAATTGTATATACACATTCTACGTATAGCCTATTTTATGTAGCAATAAAGATGTTTTCCAAGGAACGTTTTCACAAATCTCTCGGATCACCTCTGCACCAGCCAGAATGATGACCGTCTTTTTTTTTATCAGATATTCGATCTTTTTAGTTTTTTCTGACACTTTTATCTCGATCTATTATTTCGATTTGGAACAAATTTTCGAAAATTCGTTCTATTTCGCCACCGGCCACCGCCGCCACCGCGAGGTCAGCTGAGAGATGTTACAAGCGTGTTTTTAAACGTACGCAAGCTGATCTTTTAATCGAAACGTAATTTAAACCAAACAATTTTTTGTATTTAATTTAAATCTGTTCTATTTCACTTTTATGTACGCCATAATTTAAACGCGTGTATGTTCGACATGTGATTAGCGTAGTTGCAGTAAGAGCTGATCCAGTGTTATACTCACTTCTTTTCACTTTTTTTCGTTCAAAACCACCAAAGTTGCGTTACTAATCATACTTTAATTATGAAATGTTAAATAAATAATCTCTTTAAGTGTGTCACAATATTGTTATTCATTTTATACACTAATAACAGTCGTGGAAGTATTTTTCTAAAGATTTACGTCCTCCGCCCCATCAGCGTTGTAGTGCTGCCAATCTAGAATGAAAGCAAGAAAATCACACCAGCGTCAAACTAGCACCCAGCACCCAGCACCCAAATGAACGTTGCATCTGCGACGGGCGCACCAACGAACAAAATAAAATGCGCTACAGAACTAGCACCCAGCACCCAGCACCCAACTTAAAAAACAAGCAAGCCCAGATAAATAAAGACGGTTGAATCTCAGAAATTGATAATTATTAATTATATACAATACAACAATTATACAACAAGAAAGTAAATAATTTTGAGATAGGTACCACAATGGCATAAGTATATTTTAATCAAACTTGTACACGCCTTGTATACATTTCTACAAGGCAGAATCCAAAAGTGTACCAGATAACATATGATTTATTTCCAAGGTATCTAATTAGGATAGAAACAACAAAAAAGAATGTATTTTGAAATGAACGTAAAGTAACCGACCTGTGTTCTGTAGAAACTTTAGCTTGTACACACCTTTTTTATAATCTACAAGGCACAATCCAAAAGGGTACTGGAGAACATCTGATTTATTTCCGAGGTCATCAAGATAGGTACAACAATGAAATATGTATTTTTATTGAACGTTAAGTAATCGACCTGTCTATTGTAGAAAGCAAAGCTTGTACACACCTTGTATAAAATCTACAAGGCATTATCCAAAAGTTTAGTAGAGAACATCTGATTTTTTTCGGAGATATCTATGATAGGTACAAAAATAAAGTATGTATTTTTACATCAAGGTTGAGTAATCAACTTGACTTTTTTAGAAACTTTAGCTTGTACACACCTTGTATATAATCTACAAGGCAGAATCCAAAAGTGTACTAGAGAACATCTGATTTAATTCTGAGAAATCTATGATAGGTACAACAAAAGACTATGTATTTTAATATAAAAGGTTAGTAATTTACTTGTATTTTGTAGGAACTTAAGCTTGTACACACCTTGTATAAAATCCACAAGGCAGAATTCAAAAGTGTACTAGAGAACATCTGATTTTTTTCTGAGAAATCTATGATAGGTACAACAATAGACTATGTAGTTTAATATAAATTGTTAAAAAACAACTTTTATTGTTTAGAATGTAAAGCTTGTACACACCTTGCATAAAATCTACAAGGCATAATCCAAAAGTGTTCTAGAGAACATCTGATTTTTTTCTGAGATACTAATGATAGGTCCAACAATTAAATATTTATTTTCTCATAATAAATAAGTAACCTATTTGTTTTCTGTAGAAACGTAAGCTTGTACACACCTTGTATAAAATCTACAAGGCAGAATTCAAAAGTGTACTAGAGACCATCTGATTTTTTTCTGAGAAATCTATGATAGGTACAACAATAGACTATGTATTTTAATATATAAGGTTAGTTATTTACTTGTATTTTGTAGGAGTTTTAGCTTGTACACACCTTGTATAAAATCTACAAGGCACAATCCAAAAGTGTACTAGAGAACATCTGATTTTTTTCTGAGTAATTTATGATAGGTACAACAATAAGCTATGTATTTTTAAATACAAATTAAGTAATCGACCTATCTTTTGTAGAAAGTAAAGCTTGTACACACCTTGTATAAAATCTACAAGGCATTATCCAAAAGTTTAGTAGAGAACATCTGATTTTTTTCTGAGATATCTATGATAGGTACAACAATAAAGTATGTATTTTTACATCAAGGTTGAGTTATCAACTTGTCGTTTTTAGAAACTAAAGCTTGTACACACCTTGTATAAATTCTACAAGGCAGAATCCAAAAGTGTACTAGAGAACATCTGATTTTTTTCTGAGAAATCTATGATAGGTACAACAAAAGACTATCAATTTGTATGTAAAAAATTAGTAATTAACTTG
This sequence comes from Isoperla grammatica, assembly GCA_945910005.1. Taxonomy (NCBI): domain Eukaryota; kingdom Metazoa; phylum Arthropoda; class Insecta; order Plecoptera; family Perlodidae; genus Isoperla; species Isoperla grammatica. Next base: position 38,279,655 of record OX246749.1, read on the forward strand.
TATTTTGTAGAAACTTTAGCTGATACACACCTTGTATAAAATCTACAAGGCAGAATCCAAACGTGTACTAGATACCATCTGATTTTTTTCTGAGAAATCTATGATAGGTACAACAAAAGACTATGAAGTTTTATATAAATTGTTAAAAAACAACTTTTATTGTTTAGAATGTAAAGCTTGTACACACCTTGTATAAAATCTACAAGGCAGAGTACAAAAGTGTTCTAGAGAACATCTGATTTTTTTCTGAGAAAGTAATGATAGGTACATCAATGAACTATGTATTTTTACATCAAATTTAAGTAATCGACCTGTCTTTTGTAGAAAGTAAAGCTTGTAAACACCTTGTATAAAATCTACAAGGCAGAATCCAAAAGTGTACTAGTGAACATCTGATTTTTTTCTAAGAAATCGTTGATAGGTACAACAATAGACTATGTATTTTAATATATAAGGTTAGTTATTTACTTGTATTTTGTAGGAGTTTTAGCTTGTACACACCTTGTATAAAAATACAAGGCACAATCCAAAAGTGTACTAGAGAACATCTGATTTTTTTCTGAGTAATTTATGATAGGTACAACAATAAGCTATGTATTTTTAAATACAAATTAAGTAATCGACCTATCTTTTGTAGAAAGTAAAGCTTGTACACACCTTGTATAAAATCTACAAGGCATTATCCAAAAGTTTAGTAGAGAACATCTGATTTTTTTCTGAGATATCTATGATAGGTACAACAATAAAGTATGTATTTTTACATCAAGGTTGAGTTAGCAACTTGTCGTTTTTAGAAACTAAAGCTTGTACACACCTTGTATAAATTCTACAAGGCAGAATCCAAAAGTGTACTAGAGAACATCTGATTTTTTTCTGAGAAATCTATGATAGGTACAACAAAAGACTATCAATTTGTATGTAAAAAATTAGTAATTAACTTGTATTTTGTAGAAACTTTAGCTGATACACACCTTGTATAAAATCTACAAGGCAGAATCCAAACGTGTACTAGATACCATCTGATTTTTTTCTGAGAAATCTATGATAGGTACAACAATAGACTATGTAGTTTTATATAAATTGTTAAAAAACAACTTTTATTGTTTAGAATGTAAAGCTTGTACACACCTTGTATAAAATCTACAAGGCAGAGTACAAAAGTGATCTAGAGAACATCTGATTTTTTTCTGAGAAAGTTATGATAGGTACATCAATGAACTATGTATTTTTACATCAAATTTAAGTAATCGACCTGTCTTTTGTAGAAAGTAAAGCTTGTAAACACCTTGTATAAAATCTACAAGGCAGAATCCAAAAGTGTACTAGTGAACATCTGATTTTTTTCTAAGAAATCGTTGATAGGAACAACAATAAACTATGTATTTTAACATAAAAATTAAGTAATCGACCTGTCTTTTGTAGAAAGTAAATCTTGTACACACCTTGTATAAAATCTACAAGGCAGAATCCAAAAGTTTAGTAGAGAACATCTGATTTTTTTCGGAGATATCTATGATAGGTACAAAAATAAAGTATGTATTTTTACATCAAGGTTGAGTAATCAACTTGACTTTTTTAAAAACTTTAGCTTGTACACACCTTGTATATAATCTACAAGGCAGAATCCAAAAGTGTACTAGAGAACATCTGATTTAATTCTGAGAAATCTATGATAGGTACAACAAAAGACTATGTATTTTAATATAAAAGGTTAGTAATTTACTTGTATTTTGTAGGAACTTAAGCTTGTACACACCTTGTATAAAATCCACAAGGCAGAATTCAAAAGTGTACTAGAGAACATCTGATTTTTTTCTGAGAAATCTATGATAGGTACAACAATAGACTATGTAGTTTAATATAAATTGTTAAAAAACAACTTTTATTGTTTAGAATGTAAAGCTTGTACACACCTTGCATAAAATCTACAAGGCATAATCCAAAAGTGTTCTAGAGAACATCTGATTTTTTTCTGAGATACTAATGATAGGTCCAACAATTAAATATTTATTTTCTCATAATAAATAAGTAACCTATTTGTTTTCTGTAGAAACGTAAGCTTGTACACACCTTGTATAAAATCTACAAGGCAGAATTCAAAAGTGTACTAGAGACCATCTGATTTTTTTCTGAGAAATCTATGATAGGTACAACAATAGACTATGTATTTTAATATATAAGGTTAGTTATTTACTTGTATTTTGTAGGAGTTTTAGCTTGTACACACCTTGTATAAAATCTACAAGGCACAATCCAAAAGTGTACTAGAGAACATCTGATTTTTTTCTGAGTAATTTATGATAGGTACAACAATAAGCTATGTATTTTTAAATACAAATTAAGTAATCGACCTATCTTTTGTAGAAAGTAAAGCTTGTACACACCTTGTATAAAATCTACAAGGCATTATCCAAAAGTTTAGTAGAGAACATCTGATTTTTTTCTGAGATATCTATGATAGGTACAACAATAAAGTATGTATTTTTACATCAAGGTTGAGTTATCAACTTGTCGTTGTTAGAAACTAAAGCTTGTACACACCTTGTATAAATTCTACAAGGCAGAATCCAAAAGTGTACTAGAGAACATCTGATTTTTTTCTGAGAAATCTATGATAGGTACAACAAAAGACTATCAATTTGTATGTAAAAAATTAGTAATTAACTTGTATTTTGTAGAAACTTTAGCTGATACACACCTTGTATAAAATCTACAAGGCAGAATCCAAACGTGTACTAGATACCATCTGATTTTTTTCTGAGAAATCTATGATAGGTACAACAATAGACTATGTAGTTTTATATAAATTGTTAAAAAACAACTTTTATTGTTTAGAATGTAAAGCTTGTACACACCTTGTATAAAATCTACAAGGCAGAGTACAAAAGTGTTCTAGAGAACATCTGATTTTTTTCTGAGAAAGTAATGATAGGTACATCAATGAACTATGTATTTTTACATCAAATTTAAGTAATCGACCTGTCTTTTGTAGAAAGTAAAGCTTGTAAACACCTTGTATAAAATCTACAAGGCAGAATCCAAAAGTGTACTAGTGAACATCTGATTTTTTTCTAAGAAATCGTTGATAGGTACAACAATAGACTATGTATTTTAATATATAAGGTTAGTTATTTACTTGTATTTTGTAGGAGTTTTAGCTTGTACACACCTTGTATAAAAATACAAGGCACAATCCAAAAGTGTACTAGAGAACATCTGATTTTTTTCTGAGTAATTTATGATAGGTACAACAATAAGCTATGTATTTTTAAATACAAATTAAGTAATCGACCTATCTTTTGTAGAAAGTAAAGCTTGTACACACCTTGTATAAAATCTACAAGGCATTATCCAAAAGTTTAGTAGAGAACATCTGATTTTTTTCTGAGATATCTATGATAGGTACAACAATAAAGTATGTATTTTTACATCAAGGTTGAGTTATCAACTTGTCGTTTTTAGAAACTAAAGCTTGTACACACCTTGTATAAATTCTACAAGGCAGAATCCAAAAGTGTACTAGAGAACATCTGATTTTTTTCTGAGAAATCTATGATAGGTACAACAAAAGACTATCAATTTGTATGTAAAAAATTAGTAATTAACTTGTATTTTGTAGAAACTTTAGCTGATACACACCTTGTATAAAATCTACAAGGCAGAATCCAAACGTGTACTAGATACCATCTGATTTTTTTCTGAGAAATCTATGATAGGTACAACAATAGACTATGTAGTTTTATATAAATTGTTAAAAAACAACTTTTATTGTTTAGAATGTAAAGCTTGTACACACCTTGTATAAAATCTACAAGGCAGAGTACAAAAGTGATCTAGAGAACATCTGATTTTTTTCTGAGAAAGTTATGATAGGTACATCAATGAACTATGTATTTTTACATCAAATTTAAGTAATCGACCTGTCTTTTGTAGAAAGTAAAGCTTGTAAACACCTTGTATAAAATCTACAAGGCAGAATCCAAAAGTGTACTAGTGAACATCTGATTTTTTTCTAAGAAATCGTTGATAGGTACAACAATAAACTATGTATTTTAACATAAAAATTAAGTAATCGACCTGTCTTTTGTAGAAAGTAAATCTTGTACACACCTTGTATAAAATCTACAAGGCAGAATCCAAAAGTGTACTAGTAAACATCTGATTTTTTTCTTAGAAATCGTTAATTGGTAAAACAATTAACTATGTATTTTCTCATGAACAATAAGTAATTTATTTGTTTTCTGTAGGAACTTTAGCTTGTACACACCTTGTATATAATCTACAAGGCAGAATCCAAAAGTGTTCCAGAGAACATCTGATTTTTTTCTGAGAAAGTTATGATAGGTACATCAATAAACTATGTATTTTAACAAAAACATTAAGTAATCGACCTGTCTTTTGTAGAAAGTAAATCTTGAACACACCTTGTATAAAATCTACAAGGCAGAATCCAAAAGTGTACTAGTGAACATCTGATTTTTTTCTTAGAAATCGTTAATTGGTAAAACAATAAACTATGTATTTTCTCATGAACAATAAGTAATTTATTTGTTTTCTGTAGAAACTTTAGCTTGTACACACCTTGTATAAAATCTACAAGGCAGAATTCAAAAGTGTACTAGAGAACATCTGATTTTTTTCTGAGAAATCTATGATAGGTACAACAATAGACTATGTAGTTTTATTTAAATTGTTAAAAATTAACTTTTATTGTTTAGAATGTAAAGCTTGTACACACCTTGTATAAAATCTACAAGGCATAATCCAAAAGTGTACTAGAGAACATCTGATTTTTTTCTGAGAAATCTATGATAGGAACAACAATAGACTATGTAGTTTAATATAAATTGTTAAAAAACAACTTTTATTGTTTAGAATGTAAAGCTTGTACACACCTTGTATAAAATCTACAAGGCATAATCCAAAAGTGTTCTAGAGAACATCTGATTTTTTTCTGAGATACTAATGATAGGTCCAACAATTAAATATTTATTTTCTCATAATAAATAAGTAACCTATTTGTTTTCTGTAGAAACGTAAGCTTGTACACACCTTGTATAAAATCTACAAGGCAGAATTCAAAAGTGTACTAGAGACCATCTGATTTTTTTCTGAGAAATCTATGATAGGTACAACAATAGACTATGTATTTTAATATATAAGGTTAGTTATTTACTTGTATTTTGTAGGAGTTTTAGCTTGTACACACCTTGTATAAAATCTACAAGGCACAATCCAAAAGTGTACTAGAGAACATCTGATTTTTTTCTGAGTAATTTATGATAGGTACAACAATAAGCTATGTATTTTTAAATACAAATTAAGTAATCGACCTATCTTTTGTAGAAAGTAAAGCTTGTACACACCTTGTATAAAATCTACAAGGCATTATCCAAAAGTTTAGTAGAGAACATCTGATTTTTTTCTGAGATATCTATGATAGGTACAACAATAAAGTATGTATTTTTACATCAAGGTTGAGTTATCAACTTGTCGTTTTTAGAAACTCGATTCTGCCTTGTACAAATTTATACAAGGTGTATACAACCTAAGCTTACTTTAGAAGAATGTTTGTTTTTTAAACATACATTAAAAAGTACATTTTCCATTGTTGTACGTATCCTAATTACTTCGGAAATAAATCAGATGTTCTCTGATTTACTTCATAAAGTCTGTTTTTAGGAATTAACATACATTAAGAAAAACTTCTTTCTTTTGATGAGTGTAGGCCTACGTAATTGTTTTGATTTGTTGAATCTTATGTGTTTCTTTTACTGTCATGAATCTGAAAATCGATTTTGTACGTTGTGTTTTTTATTGATTTTTTTTTATAACCTATCATAATTATGTCTATAATAATTTGTAATCGTGTTTATTTGTCTGTTTTTGGTCTCCTTTTATGTTCATTCTGTAGTGCATTTTATTGTATTGTGCGCCTGACCTCTTATATCATATGGGTGCTGGGTGCAAGTTGCATTCTGTAGCGCATTTTATTTTGTTCGTTGGTGCGCCTGTCGCAGATGCAACTTTCATTTGGGTGCTGGGTGCTGGGTGCTAGTTTGACGCTGGTGAAAAACACTAGGCCTAAATTACAATCGAATGTTGAAGAAGGGGTCCTTTATCTTAAAATTAATTTATACCCAAATAATAAATTATCCCTTCTTCAAGTTTGAAGAAGGGGTCATCTATATTTAGTTTTAGTTTACAGAATTACAGATGAAGGGTGTTAAGGTTTTTCATGTACTTACGTTGGTAGACGGCATTTCCTGTTTGCTCTGAACAGCTGTGCTCTCGCTCGTACGCCATATTTAACGTGATTCACATGTCAAAACAATGAAGCCTATTTTAAAAATGGAAATTAACTATCAAAAAATGTACTATTTGCAAAAAAACAGTGGAAGTTACAGATAAATAATCAGATGATAAGGTGTATGTACTACGTAGGTACGTAATCTATCTCCCAAAGGAATACACACAAAAAAGTGAGTAGAAACCGAATCACTTGTTCGGAAGAAATATCATAGCTTTTTATGTTACAAGATAATTGCTTGATTGATAATCAATTAATTTGCAATGTAAATACATTTGTTTTACCTTTTATTTGTATAATCTTCTACAGTACATAATATACGATACGGAGTACGGTGGCTCAACACGCTCTGCTTAGTGTCCATCCCTAGTGGAGGACGGACGAACTACGAAGCACCGAGCCGAGGCCAGAGCGCGACCCTGGCGGACATGAAGGGGACCTTGCTACTCGCATTCAAGTCTTTTGGCGCGTAAAATAAATAAATCATATTTTAATTTCTACCAAGGTTGCGTTCCGTTACATGCTGGATGTACTGATCCAGTGCGCCAGCTTACTGGATGCATTCCGAAACATGCTGCCAGCGACTACTGAGCGTTCCCTTACTTGCTATCCCAGCATCTCCAGTGCACTGGAAGTACTGGCCCTTTTTCACGCAGTAGCCCCAGTAAAACTTGGAACTGTCATGGCGTCGCACCAAACTATTACATACCAGTGGCACGAAATATCGCTGGTTTGTCCAGAAACAAACGAAGTAGTGAAATTAGTAGTGAACGACAATGAAAAGGAGCGTCTGGAGAAAGGTAAGCATTGTTTGTATATGCTATTGGACGTATATTACTCTTGGCAGGGTGCAATTAGTGTAGGCCTAGGCTGACAGTTATAGCTTACGACTATTTTCGCGCCGTCTTCTATACTGTTGTCAGTGCTCTGCAGGTGGATGCTCGTTCCGTTTCTTAAGCCTACTGGCTCGCGCTGGCTCACGCCGGCGCTCACTGGGTCCCAGCAGTCCCAGCATGTAACGGAACGCAACCCAAGTGGTTTTCGGTAGGGGACATTATACCATTGTAACGTAACTATTTGCTCCAAAGTCAGCGTTTATACATGTATCGAATTAGGAACATTCCCAAGCTTTAAAAAAAACAGCTCGAAACGGGTTCTCTGCAGTGGAACTAGGAAATAGACCAACGTAACGGCTGAAAGAAAATGCAGCTTCCTTTCACTTCGTTGTGCAATAGCTTTAAAATAAATATATTAAGGGAAATTATTACATTTTACTTTTTCACAATCTGCCACAGACCTGTTGCAGAGTAAAGAAAAACTTCAGTTTTAAGAACAATCAATCACTCCCAAACAACCTGATTCGTTTCTCCTGAGCCTATGCTTGAACAAATACATAATAGCATTGCACAAAGTTGCTGAATTGTTGTAAAATCGATAATAATGGTGAACACGCCATTAGAGAAATAATTAACACAAGACAAAATTGTCATCTTCGGAAACAAGTACGTGGGGATAAACTGGGATGAAAGTATGACTAACAGATATATATACAAAAGCTTAGTTAAATACACGTGCCACGCTACAACACGTAAACAAGACTAGCCTCACTCAAGTCTTCAATCTACCCTGACCGTCTAAGCTCTGACGAGCGGGCAAACCGCCCCTGCTTATATAGGTAGAGGGTAGGCCAATGGGTAGGCCCCTCCTACCTAACCACATCTATTACTCATCCTAGCAGAGAAATGCAATGCAAGTCATTGCATTATTATCGAAATGAATTTATAGAAATGAAATGATACAAATTGATCTAAATCAAATTAATAGTGTCAATTTTAGTTTTAATACAATGAGCACACGTGTTTCTTTAAATCCATTAATAATAATTATTGTGATTTGAGATTTTAATGACAATTTTATTTTTATTGCTGTGTAGCCTATTTGATTTTGCTCATCTGACAATTGGGAGGTCGCATAAAACTTAATTGCTACTTACGCGTACCTGATCCAAGCTTCTCGATCAGAAGCTCTTTCTCTCTCTCGGAGCGAAGAGCGAGGGAAGACTACTGATCGAGTTAATCGGATCAGGTTAGGCATTTTTGTGAATCCAGGCCCAATTGTCTCAAATGTTGTTTTGAATTAGCTTCAGTATCAGAAATCTCTGGATCGTGTTTGTCTTCACTCCAGGCCATATCGTGTCGCACCGTCCCTAACGCAAGACTGCCCAGTACGTAATTGAGGGATGGTCTTACTGTAAATATGACACACATGAGAAAACATGACGTGGATGTTGTTCTTGTAGGTAAGGAAAGTGAAAAGTAATGATATCATCATCATCATCATCTGTTGCCACGTCCAACTCTGCGTTGGGTTGGCATTGAAGATAAGCCTCTCCATCTTCTTCTATCCTGCCACCACTCTTCCCCCTCAACTACATTCCAGTCCCCTCCTCGCATTTCCACATCCTTTCTCACTATAATAATTTATTCTTCACATCAAATCATTAAGGGTGTTTACTGTTTACTGAGTTGGAAATAAAGTTTTAGAGATGGTCAATGTTTGAGAAATTACTTACCCATAATAAGTTTCCTGTGGTACACGAAGTCTTGCAAAAACTATGTTTTTTTTTTGCTATTACCCTTATAGTTCTAGACAAAGAAGATACAGTCGACTCCTGTCTACACGTCTGCCCTTTGGTGTGAAAATTGTATAACCGAGAGTTGTAGGCCTATAATTAAAAATAAACTGAAAATGGCTCTCCCGATCAGATTTTTAATTTCTGTGTCTAATCGTGTTATGAATTTTCATTCAGTGTTTGCTTCAACTTTCAACCCAACGAGTTAGGTGAAAAGTTCGACAGCTTAAACTAGGAAAAGAAAGGTAAGGTAAGAAAGTGAATAACAATGAAACATACAGAGTTCCAAATGACACATTTTATTTTATTTTTTAATTGGGATATAATATATATAACATAATTTATAAGACTAAAGACTGTACAGTCTGTATTTGATGTTCATACAGCACAATTTCCAAGATTTACATTGCATTTTAGTTAAAGGCTTGATTTCCACATAATGTAATGTACGAATTTGTAAAACTCCCATTTTACTTCAATTCAATTGAACTCAATACAAATACACATATTCTGAAGGATTATCAGATACAGATTTATAACCTATTTCTTTGAAATTAAATAACCAGTCTTTGAAACTTCCAAGTAGAAAATGTGTTCACTGGCAATTAATGATTATAAATTATTTAATATTAATAACCAAAACAACTTTTAATTATCGATTATCATCATCCAAAAGCTTTTGCAATCATACATCATATATACGTATATATTGTTATCGTAATACTGTACTGACAATGAATCGCAGGCCTACCTTAAAGTTACATTGTGCAGTATGTATAGGCTACCTAGCTAACTATGAAATGCTTTGAGATCTCGTGTATGTAAAACCGAAGTTCTAAATTTAAATATACAAATTTTTCATTCTCTTGTACTGGCATATCTATTACTTACTTTACATATATACACTTCACACATATAACATAATAATATATCTTAATGTTATGACCACCATCAATAATGATTAAAATGTTTTGATTTCTAATCTTAATCAGTGTTAAATATTCCTGCAGGTACATTTTGGTCAGCTAGGCTATACTTAAGTTGTTTGATTAGATGTATGTAGATTTGTTGTTGATTAGTGCATACTATGTATATGCCTACAACTTACAAGTGTTCCCACTCTTTTGTGAGTGAATGAATGTTTGTTGTGAATTCTGTTATCAAATCAATACAAGTATTTGTTTAATACTGTAAGTGTACTGTAATTGCCTATCGTTGCACAGTTCTCTGGTCAGGAAGATTGAATATAAAATTTAAATTAGGTAATGTCACTGTAGTGTATATTACAGTGTACTGAATAACATAACATAACATAACCTACCCTAACACCATAATATACCTTTTCTAAGAGTACAAATTACATAATTAGAAGTGTGGCACAAAAGTAACATACCGCAGTTGAGATAACCTGAAATATCTTATTTTAACAACAGCCTTGTGAAGCAGTTTCTCTTGAACATTACACTCTTTGCGTTCTGCACCACTAACAAGTACTGTACAGTAGTCTACGGTAACCTAGTGTGTGTCTCTGTCAGATTACTTATATAGAGAACGTTAATTATTCAATACGAACTTATGATTCCGAACACGCGTGGAAGTTGGACTCTCAGGTGTAGGTATAGAGTTTTTTGTCTGCCAAACATGTGTAAGCCATCTCGGATAGCTGCATCGCAGACTTGTTTTCGGCAGACAGGCAGTCGGCCAAGTTGAATGTTAACGAGCCGTGTTCGCAAGAGAGAAAGACATCAAGCACGAGGATCATACATGGAAACAAAGTGAACTCGATAAGGCGATGCTTGGCAAGGGGGGGGGGATGGGGGTAATAGCGCCTCGTGGCCCCATGGGGGAAATGGCATTGAAGAAGTGACGTGATGCGCTCATACGATCGCGCTAGTGGATCTGTGAGAGCACATTTCCGCTTGATTAATCGATGAATTTAGGGCGCTTCAGTAGCCAAGATCGTTAGCATCTCAGATGATTAAGGATACCAATTTAGTAGATTTAACCGGGATTTAACTGTTAAACTAAACACATGTTGTGAACCTTGTTGTCAATTTTGGAGCCATCTGTGAAAACTAGTGATGCGGAGGATCGTAAACCGATATGATACGATTTGTGTCATATCGCGATATTATTTTGCACCCAGTATTAGGATTAATTGTTCATACCACTTGTTATTGTCGTAGTTTACACCTGTTTGCGGTGGTTATTGATTATATTACTGTATTACTTATTAGTTTTCAATCATTTCATATGATGAAATTGACAGTGTATCAATAACTTACAGAGTGTATTTAATTAACTATAAACCAGCTATCGAAGATATTATTAGGCCAACTTGGCCTCCATTCGGTGTGATTCCTCGATATTATAGTGATGCTATCATCTCGCGATATTATTATATGCTCACGATATATGTATCGTGAAAATGATATCGATGTGAATTCATTTATCATTCATCATAACGCATCCTTAGAGTGAAAACCAAGAAACCCTCAGTGTTCATGGCTAACCGTGCCTGTTGTACAGAACACATGCTTCCCACACCTGCTGCAGATTATATCCTCGGCCGTCACTCCTCTGCCAATGATGGTAAATGCGCTGCGCTAAACATGAACCATTTTACAACGGGACGGAGAGAACTATGCGTCCTACGCGTGAAAACGTACCAAGGAAAAACGTAACAAATTGAAATTAACATTGTTCCAATAGGGATTAGGCGGCAAGACCACTAATATTGACGTAGTAAGTGTGAAGACATACTAACGAGGTTTGATTCTGTAACCCTATCATTACAATGCGATTGCAGCAGTTTGAAGGACGTGACTTACTTACTACGACGTATTTGCTTTATCGGCTTACTATGCATGCACAAAGCATCGTATCTGTGCGCTATACAAGAAAACATCGATCTCTTTATGTGGTGTTTGTTTTGGCCAATATACTATTGAACATTGACGTTTTTGCAATATTGCAAATTTTATACGATTTGACGACTTCTGGGTTCCTTGATGTTTGATGTTTCTAACGAGCGCTTACTGTATCATGTGATGTGGTTAATGCAGAGCAAGTGGCTAGCTGGGATTAGCCCATCTTTGCGGAACTTTGTCAACCCCTTTACATGGCTTTGACATGCTGTTACCCCTTATTTAAACACCTTACTGTGCAGATAAGTATAATGAGTTGAATTGCTCTCGGTTATTTGATTTACTTAATGTATATCGAATTTGGATATTCTATTCCCTGTATCACAATATGTATGCCTAGTAAGAAAAATTAGGGACGTGCAGTTAACCGTTTTTTTGCGTTGGGTCGGTTTATAGTTTACCGGAACAAAAATTTATTTTAATAACCGAAGTCAGTTTTTCCTGGTAGAATTTACAAGATAATTTTTCACGCGCGGCAGAGCCACCGTGTTATAGCAGTAATAGTGTCCTTTTTTTCAGCTATTCCTCAGCTAGATCGCAGCATAGCTCAAAATGGCTGCCTGTATGACTAATCGATATATCGAAAAGACAGGTCGATAAGTTGATAACTTATGTATGTCACAGTCTTCTTTATCGACTCTGTCACGACTACACAATCGCCACGCGCGAGGAATCAAGCTCGCCTTAGATATGTGGCTAAAGCATAAAAAAGGTAGTCTGTTCTCAATGGGCGTTTTTTTTTTTTTAACAAATACTGTTTGCCTACGAAGTGGAATCGAAGGATATTAATTAACATATAACCCAAAACCGAGGTTAATTAAACTAACCGAATCGATAACCGAGAGTACTAACCGCAGATCCCTGAGAAAAATCAAATTTTGTTCTCGAAATTATCTAATGATAACGATATTGCCGTTTGATTATCGATATCTGGGTACCCATCCCTAAATTATTCGATGTACGGGTATTTCACATGGATTCAACCTGTAATTTAAGGTTTCTAATCCCTCCTAGTTCCTGTACAATATTACATCAGTAATCTCTGGTTAATTCAAAATCAGTAACTTCAAATTTACTTATTACTCAAAATAGTAAAATACTACTACTAAAAAACATTTGTACTTCAAAGTGAGGATTTTACCATCACTAACATTTTGAATTGAATCACAATTCTAGAATATTAGTATTGGGAGGGAAAGAATTATAGGAACCAACAGCTCACCTTAAAAGAGATCGGCAGCCGTGTTGAGATAGAGATTACATATATTTACAATAATTTACAATTAGACGTAACGTTTCGGCTTACACAGCCTTGATCACCCGTCGGTGTAGAGAGACTAACTGACTAAATTTAAAAAGTACATGACTATATACATATATACAAGGCGCTGTTGGTGGTGGAGGGGAGAGTTAGCCAGGTAAGGTAAGGTAGTTCTCTGTATACCCTCCAGAGCCCCAAGGTTAGCGCAGGTTGAGATTGGGAGGCATACGGGAGCTGGTAACCATCTGGTGAGTCAGTTCCCACTTTCTGAGCTCTCCCTCACTGAATATTGTTAGACATACAGGCCTACACAGACGATTAACATCATCAGGTAAATTAAAAAAGGTGCTCATGGAATATCAGGGAAATGCATTACGAAGTGTTTGTGGGAATCCAGTATGGATGGGGCAAAGCTAGTCTTGTAGTCATTGTGTGTGTACGACTCCTGCTGTGTGTTGTCTCTTCTTGTGTAAAGTGAGGTGGCTACTACTTATGAATCTAGCATCACACACATCACAGGCAAAGGGCATCTCACCTGTGTGTGTCCTCTTGTGTTTAGTGAGGGAGCCACTCTCACTGAACCTAGCATCACACACATCACAGGCAAAGGGCCGCTCACCCTTGTGTGTTCTCTTGTGTCTACTGAGTGCGTCACTCCTTGTGAACCTAGCATTACACACATCACAGGCAAAGGGCTTCTCACCCGTGTGTGTCCTCTTGTGACTAATGAGGCTCCTACTATCACTGAACCTAGCATCACACACATCACAGGCAAAGGGCTTCTCACCCGTGTGTGTTCTCTTGTGACTAGTGAGGGAGTCACTCCGTGTGAATGTAGCGTCACACACATCACAGGCAAAGGGCCGCTCACCCGTGTGTGTCCTCTTGTGATCAGTGAGGCTGCTACTCTGTGTGAACCTAGCATCACACACATCACAGGCAAAGGGCTTCACACCAGTGTGTATTCTCTTGTGTCTAGTGAGGTGGCAACTCTGTGTGAACCTAGCATCACACACATCACAGACAAAGGGCTTCTCACCCGTGTGCGTTCTCTTGTGTTTAGTTAGGGAGTCACTCACTGTAAACATTGCATCACACACATCACAGGCAAAGGGCTTCTCACCCGTGTGTGTTCTCTTGTGTTTAGTTAGGGAGTCACTCACTGTAAACATAGCATCACACACATCACAGGCAAAGGGCCCCTCACCCGTGTGTGTCCTCTTGTGATAAGTGAGGTGGCCACTACTTATAAACCTACCATCACACACATCACAAGCAAAGGGCTTCTTGCCCGTGTGTGTTCTCTTGTGATCAGTGAGGCTGCTACTCTGTGTGAACCTAGCATCACACATATCACAGGCAAAGGACTTCTCACCCATGTGTGTTCTCTTGTGTTTAGTTAGGGAGTCACTCTGTGTGAACCTAGCATCACACACATCACAGACAAAGGGCCGCTCACCCGTGTGTGTTCTCTTGTGACTAGTGAGGGTGTCACTCCGTGTGAATGTAGCGTCACACACATCACAGGCAAAAAGCCGCTCACCCGTGTGTGTTCTCTTGTGTTTAGTGAGGTCACCACTCACTGTAAACCTAGCATCACACACATCACAGGCAAAGGGCCGCTCACCCGTGTGTGTCCTCTTGTGATCAGTGAGGCTGCTACTCTGTGTGAACCTAGCATCACACACATCACAGGCAAAGGGCTTCTCACCAGTGTGTATTCTCTTGTGTTTAGTGAGGTGGCAACTCTGTGTGAACCTAGCATCACACACATCACAGGCAAAGGGCTTCTCACCCGTGTGTGTCCTCTTGTGATAAGTGAGGTGGCCACTACTTATAAACCTACCATCACACACATCACAAGCAAAGGGCTTCTTGCCCGTGTGTGTTCTCTTGTGATCAGTGAGGCTGCTACTCTGTGTGAACCTAGCATCACACACATCACAGGCAAAGGGCTTCTCACCCGTGTGTGTTCTCTTGTGTCTAGTGAGGGGGTCACTCCTTGTGAACCTAGCATCACACACATCACAGGCAAAGGGCTTCTCACCCGTGTGTGTTTTCTTGTGTTTAGTTAGGGAGTCACTCTGTGTGAACCTAGCATGACACACATCACAGGCAAAGGGCTTCTCACCCGTGTGTGTTCTCTTGTGTTTAGTTAGGGAGTCACTCACTGTAAACCTAGCATCACACACATCACAGGCAAAGGGCCGCTCACCCGTGTGTGTTCTCTTGTGTGTAGTGAGGTTGGTACTCTGTGTGAACTTAGCATCACACTCATCACAGGCAAAGGGCTTCTCACCCGTGTGTGTTCTCTTGTGGCTAGTGAGGGGGCCACTCACACTGAACCTAACATCACACACATCACAGGCAAAGGGCTTCTCACCCGTGTGTGTTCTCTTGTGTTTAGTTAGGGAGTCACTCACTGTAAACCTAGCATCACACACATCACAGGCAAAGGGCCGCTCACCCGTGTGTGTTCTCTTGTGTGTAGTGAGGTTGGTACTCTGTGTGAACTTAGCATCACACTCATCACAGGCAAAGGGCTTCTCACCCGTGTGTGTTCTCTTGTGGCTAGTGAGGGGGCCACTCACACTGAACCTAGCATCACACACATCACAGGCAAAGGGCCGCTCACTCGTGTGTGTTCTCTTGTGTCTAGTGAGGTGGCTACTCCATGCGAACCTAGCATCACACACATCACAGGCAAAGGGCTTCTCACCCGTGTGTGTTCTCTTGTGGCTAGTGAGGGGGCCACTCACACTGAACCTAGCATCACACACATCACAGGCAAAGGGCTTCTCACCCGTGTGTGTTCTCACGTGTTTAGTGAGGCTGCTACTATCACTGAACCTAGCATCACACACATCACAGGCAAAGGGCTTCTCACCCGTGTGTGTTCTCTTGTGTTTAGTGAGGTCACCACTCACTGTAAACCTAGCATCACACACATCACAGGCAAAGGGCTTCTCACCCGTGTGTGTTCTCTTGTGTTTAGTTAGGGAGTCACTCACTGTAAACCTAGCATCACATACATCACAGGCAAAGGGCTTCTCACCCGTGTGTGTTCTCTTGTGGCTAGTGAGGTGGCCACTCGATGCAAACCTAGCATCACACACATCACAGGCAAAGGGCTTCTCACCCGAGTGTGTTCTCTTGTGTCTAGTGAGGTCACCACTCGATGCAAACCTAGCATCCCACACATCACAGGCAAAGGGCCGCTCACCCGTGTGTGTTCTCATATGTCTACTGACGCTATTACTACAAGTAAAACTCTTGTTACAAATGTTGCATTCAGAACCCTCTTCTTTGCCGTGTTTCCTCCTGTGTGCGGCGAGGTGACCGTCCCGACTGAAACTAGCACCACTGCGTGAGTCGTCTCCGCTCTCGTGGGTCGCTGCGTGTTGCCTCAGCACTACCTCACTCTTAAATACCCGGTTACAAACGTCGCATGAGAACTTGTCGCCAATATGTAAACCTTTCTCAATGGTTTCCTTGTTTCTGTCATTTCCACTCTTCCCCACGGATGTTTCCTTCCGGCCCGAGTCTGCGCCGGTAGTTAACTGCGTTGAATTGAGAAGCATCCGCCGTTTGCGGCAACTGTACTTCTTGTGCGCTTGGAGGAAGTCCACACTGCTAAAACCCAGCGGACAGCAGGTGCACTGGAATGTAGAGTCTGAAAGGAAAAGATAATATTTCTTGAAGCATAGTAGTAGTTAGAGAGTCAATTGGCATCTTTAAGGTACCTAACTTGAGTTTCTCTTATTCATCATTCTACTCAAAAGCTATCTCATAATATTACTGGATAAATTCAATTCTTATCCAAACATTACACTACACTAATGGCCTGTTTCCATGTCTCTTGCCGTGGAGCAAGATGATGCGCGGAGCTGCCGCACGGCAGGAGTTGGGCGTAGTTCTGATTGGTCCCCGCGCATCATCGTGCCGCACGGCTAGGGATGAAAACTGGCCGTAAAAAAAAA
The DNA here is from genome assembly GCA_945910005.1 of Isoperla grammatica. Taxonomy (NCBI): domain Eukaryota; kingdom Metazoa; phylum Arthropoda; class Insecta; order Plecoptera; family Perlodidae; genus Isoperla; species Isoperla grammatica. The sequence goes on from OX246749.1 coordinate 38,296,765, forward strand.
AAAAAAATCACATTTAGAGCTTACCCACTCAGTAACTAAACTGATTTACAGTGGGGGACTTTAATTTTAAAGTGACTGAAACAACCTTGTAGGCTTCGAACACCATCGATGAGCGAGCGATAACCAATCAAAGATCGATATTTCAAATATGAAACATATGAATCAGTGACTGGACAGTGCAAACACCTGTAGACAAATGCAGGAATCAACAAGGCCGATTCAGAACAACTTTGAATTTATTGAGTGCTTCGATCGTTGCTAGGACGGCTCCTAAGTCACCGTTTACCTATTCCTAAGCCAAGAAGTAATGGAATCGAATCTACACTGGAGGTTAAAAACTTCTGCCTTAAGCGGGATTTGAACCCAGGACCTTCTGCGTTGGAAGCAGGGATGCTAACCACTGGACCAACGAGCCACTAACATATTAAGGTCTGAGTTCACTTAACTTGTTATGTCGATTTACTAATCTCGGATCGGTTACCATGGTTTCAACAAACATTACATACAAAATGTATGGTGGCTTCTACCGGGTGCCATTTTCGATCTCCGGTTAACAGAAAGTCGCCTGATCAAGTTTGGTGAAACTGGCCCATATAGCGTATTCGACTGGACCGCACTGAGTGCACACTGAAACGTCACGATTTTGTCGTGCACTCGCCTAGTGTCGTCGCCGGCTCTTTCCCAGCCGAACACGCATGACATATCCAGTGCAAAGATGGCGACAGAAAACAGCGGCAATAACGACGTTGTTGAATTCCATCAATTTGTTTACGAACAGGATGGAAATGTAACAATCACCAGCGAGGGTGTTTTGTGTCGAATGATTGGCAATGAGGGTAACTTGATGATATTCAATTTAGATAGGCCGAGATCAGCTGTTATAGCGTTGTTTTTCAATTTCATAATTTGGCATTTAATAAACTGGGCTTGGCATAGGGCCCAACCATACCAACCGAACACTTACCTCCATATCGGAATAGTGAGAAACAACATTGTTTGTATATAACTTTCTATTTTAGGCTTTTCATTTCTTGGCTTGATAACAGCTAATATATGTTCGATATCGTCATCACTACTATCAGAAGATTCGAGAAGAAGATAAGCAATTTCAAACTTTGCGCGTTCATCGCCGCACTGATCAACTCGCACTGGCCCCTAACCCGAGTGCAGGTCAGTGCTGCACTCTGGGAGTGCAACTGCCCAGTCGAATACGAAATATTGCACTGAGTGCGCACTAGATTCACCAGTCGAATACGGACAGCGCACTCAGTGCGCACTGAGTGCGGTCCAGTGCAACCAGTCGAATACGCCATTAGTGTTGTCTTTTGGGCAATCATCTGTGTTAACTTTTGTGGCATGAATAAGATGTTTCTTATAACTAGATGGATACATATATCATATACATAATACATATGGGATTGGGGTCTAATGCATTTCATGTTTTGGTAGGGTATGTGTGTATCTGCGTGATATTTTATGTCCATGAATTTCATGACCTTTGTAGCAAAAATTAAAACAATGTTTTGGAATATTTAGCTCTATTTAGTGTTAAAGGAATATTTAGAGGGCTTTGTGATATAAATATAATATAAATATTTTAACTGTTCTGAGGGAATCTATGAAATGTATGTTGCTGGACATGAATTGTTCACTCCATTTTCTGATTGGCAAAAAACAATTTAAGTTTTTGCCAAAAGCCGTATTTAAGTATGTATCTCTCTAGTGGCCTTGTGATGTTAATACTAATTACTAATAGGTCGTTTTCTTCAGTTTCTAGGTAGGCCTACATTTACAGTGATCTGCGATTTAATTTGGCTTCAGATAAACTAGAACTAGAATATGTATATTATTGTCACACACAGTGCAGTGGAAATTAATCAAATCAAATTCAAGTTTCAATCAAATCAAAATGATGCATGTATAAATAATATTATGCATAGATGTCTTGTCAAAATGCCGATGAAGTAATTTTTTTTAAATCAATTAAATGCTTGTAAAATGAAGTAGAAAAAAGCTGTGGATGACGTGTTGATAAGCGAGTACGCTTAGGGCAGCAATGTAAATGTAATTACTGCCTCCAACACTTATTGTTTTGAGTATAAAGTAACACGACGGAATGTTATATACCGGTACTATAATATGACTCGCACATTTTGTTGCTATTTTGTATTGGACAAATAATTTGATAACTGCTCCCCTAACTATTTAACTTCTTAGGTTATGAAAGTAGGTGCCAATTGGCTGGAATGGTATATAATGTGAGGAAAGGATCCAACAGCTTACCTTCGTGTAGTAAGATGACGGATTTGCGAGTTTGAAGAACACATAAAAGATACATACTATACTATTTAAGTTCTTAAACAATATTGCCTCAAAACTTATTAAAATCCACATAAGAGTTTGTGGATGATCTGAATCAACTTTATTGGAATTCCCGTTCAACAATCGCTATTGGGAGACATTAGAAACGAGTGCCATAATAATAGAAGGGAAACGGAAATGCTAGCTTAATTAGTTACAGTAGCCAACAGCAGGTGATATTTGCGTTGTTTCTGTACACTCAATTGATTTCTCCCAACTTTTGACCAGTCTATTTTATGTGAACTCTAGGATGTATCACCGTGGGTTGGTTTAGTTAGACCCGTCTTGCTTGTCAACTTGTAACTGTCACAAACTTACTTGCTAAACCTTTCATGACGATTTCCTTGTTTTTGTCGTGTCCGCTCTTGCCCGCGGACGTTTCCTTTTGGTCCGAGTTCTCGTTGGTAGTTTTGTCCTTGGTGACAATATTCCTTCTCCTCCCCTTGCTGCAACGAGGCTTGTGCGCTTTAAGGTAGATCGGACTTACGAACCCCAGTGAACACTCAGTGCACTGGAATGTGGAGTCTGAAAGCAAACGAGAAATCTTATAAGATCTTATTAAATCTTATCTTAGAAATCTTATTATAGAGCCGTACCTTCAAAGACTACAGTCTCAATATAATTGATTAATTGATATTGCACCTGTGACTCTTTGGGTAATATTATAGGCCTATTACCTTTTTAAAGGTTTTGGAAATAGCAATTTTGAGGAGATAGCCAATATATCCATGGTCCATGGACCATGGGTCATGTTTTGAATCAAACAGGAATTTTTGAAGAAGTACATAGCTCGTTATTTGAACTAAGGAACCGGTAGCTCAAGCAAATTCTGAATACCTTTCCCAGAAACAATGATCATTACTGTTTACTTTTAACTGTTGTTTTATTTTATTTTTAAAAATAATTACAGTACAACCTTGTTATCACGTCGTCTGATACAACATCGTTTGCATTATCACGTCGTTTTGATAAAGTCCCGGCGAAACCCCATAAGACACAATGTTAATTTTCTCTTGATAATACGTCGCCTGATATACCATCGAATGTGATAGTACATCCCTAAATTAACGTCCCTACATTAGTAAAAGGTTTGATATACTGTAGTTCTCGTTTCAGATAAAATTCCTGTTTATAGGATGAAATTTAACTGTCAGTTTACTCCCCCCCCCCCGCCCCCCCTTCCGACCCTATGCCCGGCAAAGCCCGACTCAGGTAGCGGGCCCCGGGGGGGGGGGGGGGGGGGGGGGGGGGGGGTGACTCACAGTCAGCCTGCTTATCTGTGTCTAATACATTGTCTCTACAAAGACCCAAAAAGGAAATAAACCAGTTTTTCACTTGTGAGCTAGGCATAATCAGCAGACTGTACAATAGCGCTGGCCCAATTAAAAGTGAGTATGCCTATACCTAGGATAGTGAGCCATACAAATGGCTTCCCCCCTCCCCATAATGTGTAATTTAATTTTGTGTTATCTTTTCTTTAATGTTACTATAGGATACTGCAGGTCATACCTTGCCACAAATCTAATCTGTCACTATTTCAGTCCCTTCGTTATTGGTGTTGCCCCAAAGAGTAAATTTACTTCAAACTAAGCCATAAATCAGTTTTTTTTAAGTTTATTTGATACAACGTCCCACTTGACATAACGTCGAAAATCAATACATAGTACTTTCGGCGACGTTATATCAAGGTTGTATAGTATTTTACTTTTTGACAAGCTTGAATATTTAATTTCCTTTCTTAGCTGTATAACCACAATACGAGATTGTATGTACATTGTCAAGATGAGTTAAATATTACATCATAAGGTCGTATAGGCCTTGAAGTCATTGTATGGCTCATAGCTTGGTTCCTTGACCGGTGAACTCGGCTACATCATAATATTGCTCCGCTTTCAGAAACATGGTTATTTTGCGTTTACATGTTCGTATATCTGGGGAGTCTTTGATCTTGTCTGGAAGCTTGTTGTAGAGTCTACGACCTGACTGTAGAATCCCATGATAAGCCAGGATCAGCTTGCAGTATTTGTGCTGTAATTCGGAGGATCCTCGAGGTGTCTCCTGCACCATCTTGAATGTACTACAAAGCACTATTAAATAAATAATAAATAAATAAGTTACACTTTTTTGTGAATAATAAAAATATTTTCTTGCCTCTAGGCCTAATATTTATCATCACGTAATAATGTTATAAAAAGTGCAATATTTTTTAACTTCATGACAGAAAGACCCACTAAACTCAAACATACATATCGAGTCATTAGACGCTGACGCTTTTACGTAAGTCAACTCAGCGAAGCTTCGTTCGCCCTGCAGGGCAGGTTTCGTTTGGACTGTGACGTAGATCGATTGGGGTTCGATCGTGTGGCTGATATCCCCATTAAAATTGAACGTGAGAAACGTCTTACTTCCACGTCTCGTAGCTCACTCAATTGTACCCCGATTTCCAAATGAGTGACATCGACGTAATCTGTAAATTATTGTGATTATTGTGAGTGGTTGTTCTTGTCGATTCTAACATATGCGAGGTTTTTTTGATGATGGAAACAAAACCTTGTAATCACCCGCCCACTAAAAGCATGCGCGCTTTCTCGCTACGCCCGGCTCATTGCGACAACACAGTTTCAAATAACACGGCGTAAGTAAGTAATTTGTTTGTGGGTACAGCTAAAATCTGTTTCCATGGTACGAACGATGACAGTTTGATACAGAAATTGATACCAAATTCAATCGTCGTATTACAATTAATTCGGTCGTTTGAAGCCTTATGCGTGGACTCGGTATAGCGCATGCTATTAGTGGGCTATATCAATGTTAATGGGGATATCAGCCACACGATTGAACCCCAATCGATCTAGGTCACAAACAAAACGAAACCTGGGCTGTAGGGCGAACGAAGCCTCGCTGACCGGTGGGACTTTTTCATTCGACTTATGTAAAAGCGTCAGCATCTAATGACTCGACATGTATGTTTGGGTTTAAAGGGCCTTTACAATTGTTTAGGAGTACGACACTTAGCATGTCAATGATGTGACGTAATAACCCGGCTTGTTTTTAATTTTATTAACCCGGGCCACGAAAGCCAAGTGTTTTAATATACTAATAAGTAGGCTATGGCACTTAAATTAGGGTGGTGGGGGGGGGAGGGACTGGAGGGGGGCAGAGATATATCTGAGGGCTGTTAGAATGACTTAAGAGCAAAGGGTACCTCTTCGTCAAAAACCGCACATTTTAAATCTAAATTACATCTCAAAAACGGACTTTGAAATCGAAAATCGCACTGTGGCATGGACAACTCTACATACTGAGGGCTCTAAATGTCATATTATAGTCAGTATGGTATTTATTTCTAAATAATTTCAATTCACGCATTAATTTCAAATAATTTCGAGTTCATGCATAAAGTGCCCAGCAGAGTGCCGTAGTTTCGAGAACTGGCCAAAGGGTAGCCATTCGTCGATCAGCAATAGTGCACACGTTTACGCACGCCCGAAGAAATTCGAATACAGGCTTTGAAAACCTTAGACCGCGAATATGATACAAATACAATTTCTTGAATATTTTCTTAGGGAAAAAAAACTCGTATTATATTCGGGTAAATTCTGTATGTAGAGCAATGGGTCAAAGCAAAAATACATGTATGGCAAATTTACACGATCTGCAGTGCGATTCTGAATGGCCGTGATCACTTTAACGCAGCTTTCTTGTCGTTACGGTAGGCGGAAACGTAACGACGCGATTCCCGATCTATTCGTAACGACAGGCGTCGATACAGCTGTCGAGAAACTGACCATGGACCTAACCCCTGCCGTAAGCAATGCGTTAAACAAACATGGCCGACTTTCGAATGTCCACTTCAGTTATATTACTTGATTTATTAAAAGATTTCGGTAAGTAAACGATACAACTGTTACATATTTGGATTTCTAAATTAACTTCAATATGAAGAAACATCATCAATTGCATGGCAAGATGGAAACCGTATGTAAAGGGGTAACATAACCTTACTTGTGAAACTTTGACTTCAAACTGGCTGCGCGCATTCATTCGTCTAGGCTAGCCCTAGGCCTTGGCCTAGAGATCGCACTTTTACGAATTTAACGATGATGGCAAATGTTGCACAATCCTTCGGGGTGCTTGAATAGTTAAATAATGAAGACGACTAGGGCAGGCAGTATTTGTGACTGCATAGAAGGAATTAAATAAGTACTTCTAATCCCTTTGAGATAGCTGAGAGTAGATTTGTTTAGATTTGTGTTGGTTTTTGACAGCTTGATTTGAAATTGATTGCATTTGTTCACGCGTTTTCATTGGCTAACTTTCTATAATATGCACAGCCGTCTCGAAAACATAAACAAACTAATATATAACCGGCGCTGCTCTGCTGCTACGGCTACCTCTTTTCGATACGTCTACCGCACGTTACGTAATTGTTGTTCGGAATCGCGCGTTAACTCACCGCGTGATAAGTCTACCGACGAGTGTCGTTCGCGTTAACTTAACGTCGCCCATTCAGAATCGCAGTGCAGGTCTACTTACTTGAGGAAGGGCAGCGAGGCGAAGATCCATCGACATCAACTTGCTCTCTTTTGATCTGTATTGTTTTGTGAGCAAAGTTGATGGCTGCCGAGTAGCTCGACTGTGCTATCATATCGACCCCTGTAACAACGGTACAAACAACACGTTAGACAGTCAAAAGTGTAAGTAAGAGAAGAGTAAGAGTAAGTGTAAAATAAATATATATATTCACATCTAAAGTCTACCCTTTCAGTAACAAGATTGATTTTCAGTGGGGGACTTTAATTTAAAGTGACTAAACCAACCCTGTTGGCTCCAAACACCATCGACGAGTGAGCGATAAGTGATAATCTATATTTATAGCTCAAATGTTTAAAGTCATGAAAATAGAGATCTTTGAAAGCAGATAGGCCTACATACCTTGAAGACAGCTCAAGAAGATGGTGGACTGTTTCTTGCAGGGTGGAATTGATTTAGAAATTAAATAAATTGATTTACATTTTTTAAACTTGCAAGCAGTATTACTTCTTGCACTTGTGTCTAAAATGTATTTTGTCATTTGGACATATAAAACCACTAATTTACTGGCTGGGTCTCATATAATGGCTTGCCAAGATGACTTTTTCAGCCATTCGTTTAATAATTTTTAATAATAAGACACCAATAGAGAGCGTACTCAGATACACACAACACCAGTTTTGGAACATTTCTTATTGTTAATTTAAATCACTTAAAATCTTATCAAAAAGTTCATTTAAATTTAAAAAAATCATCCATCCTTGTTTCTTGCTTTATTATAGTGAACCTTATAGGCCTCGATGCCAACAAGTATATAAAAGGCGAGTTATGGCCAGGTTTACTTGTCAAGGGCCGGTATTTCAATGTCCAGTTAAAATCTACTTTTCAGTTAAATTGTTTTCACCATGACAACGGCCAATAGAAATACACCAAACTGGGCTTACCTGACAGTTTAATTTACTTGAAACTTTACTGGACATTGAAATTACACAGGTTACTTACCTATCATTGGCTGAGGTGGCAGGTTAATCGTGGGACCATCGTATCCCTGAATCTCGGCTTCAAGTATCTTGATTTCATCTGCCAGGTTTTTGCCAACTCGATTGGCACTGGAACAAGAGTAAAATACAGTATTATTATGTCAAGTTCCATTTCCATATGAAGGTTTTGCTCAGTAGGCCATTGAAATAATTATCGAGATAATATCGCCTTAATCTTGAAGAATTTAAGCATCACATCAACGTCGTTGATCAATGTTTACACGACCAATCGTTTATACAAACCTTGGTGTCAAATGTTATGAGCTGTCTATAAATGATGTCACAAAATGTTGTATAATCTCTCCCCCCCCCCCCCCCAAATGGTTACACAAAAATTAGACACAAAATGTAGGTTAAGAAATGCCGAATTCCCCCTAACCATGTAACAACTAGTACGACCTACCTACGTATTAACTTACATTACTCGACAGTGTCTGAAACCGTGGTCTGAAAACATCTACAACATCGGTAAGTAAAATTAAACGTTAATATGCATACAAATACAATTAGGACCAATTGTGCTTTCACTAATTAACTATGACACAAAATAAATTAATTATTTTTATAAGTATTAGTTATTAATTTACTTCAATAAATTATTATTTTCATTAGCCTTTCTTGCTGATCTGCTAGGCCTAGGCCCTATATCGTTTGTTTTTGCTCAATTTTGGAGCATATTTATTTTTATTGATTTACATTCTTTACATTTCTTAATGTACGGTAATTCAACAATTCTTCAACATTTCTTAATGTAATTCAAAGATTGTAAAAGAGACTTTCTTCAATAAATAAAAATAAATATGTTCCAAAATTGAGCAAAAACAAACGACCTTGAAAAAAATCTTGGGGGCAGCCCATTTAATTTTGAAGTAATATTCGACTTATTAATTGCACAGATGAAAATGAGTTGAATAGCCGCCACTGCGTACCTGAAATAAGTTGTGGTTAGTATAGACACACATAAAGCAGATCAGCGAGCAAGACAAGCGAACAAATGGTAGGCCTATTAAGAGCGTTCGGCAGTAGTCATTTTACTACTAAAAACATGTGGCCAAACTTACACTTGTAGCGCCTAAACTAGTAATAGGATTTGTCTTATTTTTTATATCCGGGTAGGCAAAGGGTATATCGACTAAGACCACTGATAAAATGTGTTATTTTATTGAAGAAAGATAATTTAAAAAAATAATGAAATACGTACATTTGTATGTTTGTATGTAGAATCGATGTGCACATTTTATTTATTTGTGCGAGTTTGACAAGAGCTAGCAGAGCCATTAACAGTGATCTTAGTAGATAATTTTGTCCACTTTAGCGTTGTTATTTTTATTGGTATGTGCTTAGAACGATAATACAGTTATGAGTGTAAGTATACATGCTTGCATCCAAGGCCAATACCGGGATTTTTCCGTTATTTCCTTCACCGAGTTCAGCGTTTTGCCACAGATAGCTGCACGGTCGTTCGCTCCCATGGAACAAAAGACGATGTCTGGCCGACACCAAAGTCCACACCAAAGTCCACTAATCTATTAGCGATCTGGTGGACCTTGGCCGACACCGGCGAGCGCCAGCTACCATGTCTGAGAGGGCCTCTCAAGGCTTACGGGTCACAAAGGGTGCCATGAATAGAGACGATTACTTAGTAAACTTTCTAAAAATGATCAATATTTTTACGAAGTTTCATATGAAAACATCGTTGATCGCAATATCTCTCCGAGACATAAACAAAACTCTTTGAATTTTGGCTGTAGTTTAAAATCAAGTGTGCGAGTGTTCCTACTATATTCATTATCCGATTTATGATGAACAAAACCTGGGACAAAATTCCACTCAGGATTTACGGTGGTTGGAATCAAATCCGCGACCTCCCGAATTAGAGTCTCGCGCTCTACCCCTGAGCTATCTCTATTGGTGACAGTCTTCGTGAAAACGTTCAGTCAACATTTCCAGTGTTGGGAGTTGAATCCGTAACTTCCCGACTGTCACTATTCTTCTCTGAGTTTTGATCTACCTGTACTAATGCGAATTTATAATGTAACTAGCAAACATGCGTTGCAATGCCACTGAAAGAAATAAAGTGTTACTGTTTTAATTCTGTTTCTTGAAGTGCTTTTTGACACACAATGTATTTTTCCGTCTGGTGGTACACAAAGGGGGGGGGGGGGGGGCGGTTGTTATTATTCAGAAACCTTCGCGGGCGTGCGCCAACAACTCACCAAAGTTTCATCGCAATCGGATGAATGGTGTAGTAATGTATAAAGGACATATACACACACACAGACATACATACACACACATATAGATTCGTTTTTATACATAATAACAATATAAAAATATATATGTAGAAGCTAAGTACATACAACTCTGTACTTATTTTCTGTCACGCACTAAGTTACAAGCACTTATTTCCAGCAGGGGTTATTACACGATAGGCATTATGTAAAAAAAACTAGTAGCTTTCTTTTCGTAAAAAACCTGTCCAGGGACAAAATATCAATACTCAGATAACTAAACTTAGCATTGGGTGTAGGGATAGTTGGGAGGGAATTTCATAAGTTTTTTTTTTAAGCGAGCGAAGCGAGCGTCTCCACTAGACTCTTATGGCACTTCGTTCTGTTTTTTTTTTTTTTTTTTTTTTTTTATGTCTGTCGATAGCGGCTGAACGGAAAGTTCGATCAACTTGAAGCCTCAATGTGGATTGAAGGTGTATAGTTTTGAGGCAAAATCGTTCGAAAAGTTACAAAGCTACATCATAGTTACTGCAAAATATTTTTCTGAAACAAAATGGCGGTCAAATGTGAGATAGCCATATTTTTCTAAAGCTTATTCCGGTCACGAATATACTAATTTAAAAGCGATCCGATACGTATTTGAGGCAGAAATTACATTTCTATTGCTGTCAATAACTGTTAGTAACGGTGGCGGACCGTGTTGAAAACATGACGACGAAAATTCTTAGCAACGCACATTGCACTGCATCCAACAATGTCTGGAAGTATAATAGCTATGGAAATTAGAAAAAATTTTGCAATGTGCATTCTTGAATTGTTGTAAATTGTTGTTTGTATTAGCATTGAAAACTTTTCGCCAGAAAGTTCGTAGATATTGACGCGCTCGCTTATCAACGCTTCAAACAGAGCGTTTTCCTAGTTGTAAACAATCTCAGTATTTGTCGTTCGAATGAGGAAATCACTTTTAGTCAAGACTGCCGGTGATTGGTATCGAACCTGATAGCTAACGAATTCCAAGTCGATCATGTAACGTGATATGGAGTATTCACGTGACATCACAACGGCCCATATTTGAGGCCAAAATGTGTGTTTACCTTTGGCTTACCAATAAGCTTACCACGAAGTATCCGCCGAAGTTTATACGTACATACTGCAGAAAGTACATTACGTACCCCATAAATAGAATCCCACAATAACGTCCTCTACTGCATCTTTCATATTTTATTTATTTATTATTTTGGTCTCACACGATCAATAATATGTAAACTGAAATTATTTGAGGGTAAACACCGAAGATATAATTTGGCGATATAGACCTAGGGGGGGGGGGGGGGGGGGGTATGCTAGAAACGGTTTGCACAGTGAAGCCTGCTCTGTGTAGTCACGGCAGAATTATTGACTTCCTCAGTTCCGTATCGCAATTATCCAATTTTAAGATTGTCAAGCTATTGTTTGGGATGGCGTATGGGTCACTGATTCCAAGAATGTGTCGCCTAGAAGAGGCGGTAAGGTATGCAGTGAAATACCTCTGATAGCTTGACGGGTTTACTGTGTGACTGTTCGGGCGCATATTATATTGTGTTCTGTTTTGTGCTTTGTGGTAATGTACTGTTCAACCACGTAAAGCTACGGCTTTTTATAAATATTGCGTACATGGTTGGCCTAGTTACTGTGCGGGCGTATTGTATTTAAAGTCAAATTATATTTAAGAAGCGTAGGGATGGAATGAGACCGTCTTCGGTTGTGGGTATTGTGAGCGCGTCAAGCGTGTCATCTGGTAATGGGTCCGAGCTGGCACAACTCGTCCTGTAAGGCAACTAACAAACATTGACCCGAGTCCATGGAATCTTCTATGCATGCAACATGCGGAAACACTGAATTGATGTATCATTATTTTTAAAGTGAGTTTGACATAATGTTTCGAAGGTAATTAAAAGCGGCTATGTACATTGTCGGTATATGTATAACCTGCACTCCAACAGCATCTGCATGAGCCATAATGGACGGGAAAAACAAATCGTAACCAATAACCAGAAGCTAAACATTCGGGCTACCAGATCAGATTTTTGGTTTTAGGTGTGGGGGGGGGGGGGGGGGGGTGTAATAGGTGCCAATGGTTCCTTCCATGCACTAACTACACCCGACAAAATGTATGTCATATTATTATTAGCATAAGACATTCTGCGTTCACCTGTTTCACTGTCGACCAGCCAATGTTTGTTAGTCGCACTGTAAGACGGTTTGAACCGAGCCGAAGCCTATTACTCGATGACACGCTTGACGCGCTCACAATACCCACAACCGAAGACGGTCTCATTCCATCCCTACGCTTCTTAAATATAATTTGACTTTTTTTTTTTTTTTAGTATATTCGGTTATCTGTACAGTAACTTTCTGCTCAGCCCCGAACCATGCTACTACGGCTGTTGAAGTTAATGCACAGTATTGTACGACGAGTATTTAGGACTGTGTCTCGTTCCCTTGTGTTGGACTAATAGTGACGCGCTAGCTACAAGTTCACAAATGTTATGTGAAATAAATTTGTATTTTGTGAATTGTGGGCGTGATGGACCCCAGCTACGGCCCTTATTCAACACTTGGCACCGGCCTCAAGATAAACATCAAATTGTGTATTTTATTTGACTTTGTGCTCATTCGGTTAGTCCTCAACAAGCTCACTTTATATTTTTACTGCTATTTATAGCTTTTGGTAGAAAACCCAGCATATAATAGGCATGTGGTAAAACAAAATACATTTTCTGATATCATACAATTATGCAATGAATTGGGTAAACAAAAATGATATCTATTATAAATAGGGAATGCTCGTAACACGCTTGCATTTCTTGCGATGCCGAGATATTTTTTTACGGAAATCCACGTATTCACCATCAAATTCCAAATTATATGTAGCAAAGAAACAATTTGAGTAATGTCTCAGTATTGCTTAGTATCCGTTTAGTTTACACTCGATGTTTCACTTTTATAATTAATCATGTTCCCCAGTATTGCTTTTACTATATATTGAGATTACCCCCCACTATACCCCAACCCACCACTACTAGATTGTATACTATTTTTAATTTTACACTTGGACTGATACCTAAAACATACGGATCTACGTATATTTCGGCCTCACGGTAACCCGCGTCCGTAATATGAAATACATTTACATGAAGTTTTATGATTGTATTTGTGCGTGGTAAATGAAATAGCGAACATATAAAGCAACATACATAACAGCAGAGTGATTTGGGTTCGTTCCCATTTGGTTCAATTTTGTAATTTAATCGCTATCACCGGGCACAATAACCACATTATCTGGCACATTACCATAGCATAATATAACATTATAAAACAACACATTATTACAAGCATGTGGAACACTATTGCCTACTTTACTCGAGAATGATTTTCATATTGACATTTATTTCTGTGGCGAAGGTTGAAGAACTACAAAACTGTTATTTTGAGGCTTTCCTTAGAAATGATAATTATGATGTTTGCCAGTGAAGGGAGACGGGTGTCGCGAAGCAGGTAGATTTTGTGTGGATGGACCATGGACTTACATGGACGTTGGACCGCCGTAGTCGGAGGGGGGAGGGTAACAGCAGCCATAAAAGGTCGATAACAGCAGCCGCTAGAATAAGAATTTAGTTTCGACATTGACCGCAAAATCTGACAACGCTCTCCTCTGCCGAACGCTCTTAAGACCATTAATACTCTAACTGCTGTGTTTGATTGTCTCCCATCTACGTGCAAAGCACTTGTACGCATCAACTCACCTTGCAATGTCTTCCTTACTGAAGTGTTTGATTGTATTCCATCTACATGCAAAGAACTTCTACGCATCAACTCACCTTGCAATGTCTTCCTTACTGAAGTGTTTGATTGTCTCCCATCTACATGCAAAGCACTTGTACGCATCAACTCACCTTGCAATGTCTTCCTTACTGAAGTGTTTGATTGTCTCCAATCTACATGCAAAGCACTTGTACGCATCAACTCACCTTGCAATGTCTTCCTTACTGAAGTGTTCGAACGCCTGATCCTCCGCTGTTTTGGGCACTGAAGTCATCTCCGTGCCTGGCTCAATCTTTATCTGTCAAACAGAAACATGAATTGATATTATGTAGGGTAAAGTACGTATACTTTGGTTGCATAATATACGTAAATATAAACCGGGCCCAAATGTGGGAAATTGGGTTTAGAGTTAAAGTGGTGTGGGTTCAGGTGGCATTTATGCCACAAATTTCCACTAAAAACAAAAAAGAGTGATTATTCATAATATGTAGACCTAATCAACTCTTTTAGTTTTAATAAAGGCATACAGAAAATGAATTCAAAATTCAATTTTGCATCCATGTGATGCTAGTTCATGAGAAATTTCCAGGGAGGCAAAAATTAATAAGTCCAAATTCGAATCAAAATGGCTCCTTTTCAACTTGATAATTATTTTAGAACCAACAAAGTAGTAACACACAATCCTTCTGAGTAAACATTGAGTCAATCAAATTTACAATACCAATAGGCCTATAAATGCTAAATTGCTACACAGGCCGACTTAAAATGATGAAACCATCATCACAACAACCAATGATAGATATGCATACTAAATATGGTTTCATAAGTATAGTTTATACCTTAAAAATGAATATGATAGTAGATGCTAATAGGGAATGTCGAAAGTGCATGAATTTTTTACAGCTCTGAAAGTACGTGGAATATATTGTTATTCATCTGAAGACATCAGAAACCTAATTTAAAAGTTTTAAAAATTAACTCATTATATTTCTATAAATGTTCAAAGATTTTGATTATCTGTTTCCCGCACTATTATTTTTAAACGGTATGTGACATCACAATCCTTGTAAGTCACCGCTTATATGAATGACTTTGCATATAACCTCCTTGGACTTTGCCACCGCTTCCTAGACAAAACAATCAAACTTTCAAGGTCATCAAGCTAACCTTGTCAAAATTTGTACTCAAGCCCTTGTCAAGTCTGCTTTATTTGAATAAGAACACCCATCATTTACTGATATTCTATAACTAGGAAAACGCTCTGTTTGACGCGTTGATAAGCGAGCGCGTCAATATCTACGAACTTTCTGGCGAAAAGATTTCAATGCTAATACAAACAACAATTAACAACAATTCATGAATGCGCATTGCAAAATTTTTTCTAATTTCCATAGCTATTATACTTCCCGACATTGTTGGATGCAGTGCAATGTGCGTTGCTAAGAATTTTCGCTGTCATGTTTTCGCCGCGGTCCGCCACCGTTACTAACACTTATTGACAGCAATAGAAATGTAATTTCTGCCTCTAATACGTATTGGATCGCGTTTACATTAGTATATTCGTGACCGGACAAAAATTTGCTATAAGATAGCCACCTCACATTTTGCCGTTACTGCGTTTTAGAAAAATATTTTCGAGTAACTTTCGTGTAACTTTGCCAATATTTATCAGATCGCCATTACATTAACATATTCATGACCGGAAAAAACTGTAGAAAAATCTGGCTATCTCACATTTTGCCGCCATTTTGTTTCAGAAAAATATTTTGCAGTAACTATGGTGTAACTTTGTAACTTTTCGAACGATTTTGTCTTAAAACTATACACCTTCAATCCACATCGAGGCTTGTGGATGGTCCAAATTTCAAGTTGATCGGACTTTCCGTTCGACCGCTATCGACGGACATAAAAAAAAAAAAAAAAAAAAAAAACAGAACGAAGTGCCATAAGAGTCAAGTGGAAACGCTCGCTTAAAAATAAGTTTGGTATCATTGATTTTATAGAAATTGGGCTTCAAAATTAATTATTAGGCGTACTAGGCATTAATTCGATTTTATATGATTTTGGATATGATCATTTCCAAATAAGCGTTATTTTATTTATCAGTTTATGATTGGTTGATTGCTGATACAAGGAAAGTGACGTATGCCCCGTTTTTCTCACCATAAATATGTGTGAAACTTTCAGCTCGTTTTTATAAATGAAACTTTATTCTATGTCATCAAAATAAAATATTTTTGTATTCAGGGAAGTTAATCGTAATCTAGTAAAATGCTAAAAAAAGATGACGCATATTCCCTATTGGCTGGAATAGTAGGCCCTATAGAATGTGAAGATAGGATCCAACAGCTGACCTTCGTGTAAGATGACGAACTCGAGAGTTGAAAGTGAAAGTGAATGTAAAATAATGTAACTATGTCTGTTCTTGTATATTTATGTACTTATGTAAATGAAAAATAGCATTTATGCTAATAATAAAGATACTACTACTAACATAGAATAAACATAATACAAAAATAAATTAGTTGTTTCGACATGAGGTCTTGACCACTAGAGAAGAAGTGGCTAAAAAAAAATGAATAACATAAAAGCTAGATAGAGACATAAGGGGCAAGTGATGTGCAAAGAATTTGTAACTCGCATTCGGAGCCGTGTTGCTTCGTTACGTGTGGGGGGGGCTGGTAAATTACAAGTTGTCCATTAGGAATAGTAAGTTGTACTAAACATTGTATTATTATCTTAACATGATGGAAATATTTAATTACCTTGTGTGGGGGTAGAGCGTTGGCTGACCCTGTAGGTTGCGACGTGGTACGAGTGGAGGTCTTCAGTCGTTGAGGCGGCTTAAACTCCTTTATTTTCCTTGAAGGACTAGACTCTTCTGCGGAGTCCGGCTCCTCCTTGACTGTAGTCGGTGGACTTTCAGGTGGCGAAGTGGTGCAACTGGACGAGGCCTTACTCGGGGAAGTCTTAGAGGGCTGCGGCAGCTTAAATTTCATTTGCTTTGCAAGACTAGACTCTTCTGCGGAGTCCGGCTCCTCCTTGACAGTAGTCGGTGGACTTTCAGGTGGCGAAGTGGTGCAACTGGACGAGGCCTTACTCGGGGAAGTCTTAGAGGGCTGCGGCAGCTTAAATTTCATTTGCTTTGCAAGACTAGACTCTTCTGCGGAGTCCGGCTCCTCCTTGACTGTAGTCGGTGGACTTTCAGGTGGCGAAGTGGTGCAACTGGACGAGGCCTTACTCGGGGAAGTCTTAGAGGGCTGCGGCAGCTTAAATTTCATTTGCTTTGCAAGACTAGACTCTTCTGCGGAGTCCGGCTCCTCCTTGACTGTAGTCGGTGGACCCTTAGGTGGCGAAGTGGTGCAACTGGACGAGGCCTTACTCGGGGAAGTCTTAGAGGGCTGCGGCAGCTTAAATTTCATTTGCTTTGCAAGACTAGACTCTTCTGCGGAGTCCGGCTCCTCCTTGACAGTAGTCGGTGGACTTTCAGGTGGCGAAGTGGTGCAACTGGACGAGGCCTTACTCGGGGAATTCTTAGGGGGCTGCGGCAGCTTAAATTTCATTTTCTTTGCCAGGCTAGCCTCTCCTGTGAAGTCTGGCTCCTCCTTGACAGTAGTCGGTGAACTTTCAGGTGGCGAAGTGGTGCAACTGGACGAGGTCTTACTCGAGGAAGTCTTAGGGGGCTGCGGCAGCTTAAATTTCATTTTCTTTGCAAGACTAGACTCTCCTGCGGAGTCCGGCTCCTCTTTGACAGTAGTCGGTGGACTTTCAGGTGGCGAAGTGGTGCAACTGGACGAGGCCTTACTCGGGGAAGTCTTAGGGGGCTGCGGCAGCTTAAATTTCATTTTCTTTGCAAGACTAGGCTCTCCTGCGGAGTCCGGCTCCTCCTTGACGGTTCTAAGTGGACCTCTTTGCATGAACTCAGGCATCACTACAGGTAAGACAGTATTGCCTGCAAACCACATAATCAAGAGAAAAATGTGCATGTATTACATAACAAATTACATAACATACAAATGAACATAACAAATGAATGGCTGAAAGGTGCATAAGAGAAAAAAAAAAAAAAAAAAAAAAATAGTTAAAAACACATTTTATGTTCAATTCCTACATATTGGGAAGATGATACATGATACATAATATTAATATCATACATTATAGTCTAGATAATGTACTTTTGAGTGGGGCTCATATCTCTATTGGTTATCAAAACACTTCAGGCCTAATTACATCTTCTTTTCATCTATGTCCACAATTTTGGCATTATAAGCCACACACAAATGTTATTGAACTGTCATTGTAGGCAGAGAAGAGAAAAAATGGAGAATAGGGTTCGAACAGAATTCCCTTCCATTTGAATAATTGTCCTTTACATTGAACTTTTTATGATATAGGTAGCTACGGTCAGGTATAGGATCCAACAGCTTACCTTAAAATGTAAGATGATGAATTTGAGGTAAAAGAGTATTAAATTGAAAACGTAAAGCAAACACGCGGTGATACGTTTCGACACGAGGTCTTGATCACTTGAGAGGAAGACGGCTTCTGCTACCTCTACCCTACCCTAAAAAGCGCCTTGTATATTTTATATGGGGTAGTAGTTAATTAATTTAGTTAATTTTAGTGACTCAAGTAGTCGCCGCAGAAGCCGTCTTCCATTCGAGTGATCAAGACCTGGGCCTGGATTCACAAAGATGCGTAACTCTAAGTTGTCCTAAGTTAGGCAAATCCTAGCTAGATAAATCAAGATAAATCATCTAGGTATTAATACACATTCACAAATCAAATATTATTAGTTAAATTGTTCATATTTTACTATATTTTATCTTTATAACATTGCAGAATGACATATTGGTGATTTGTATCACTAAGATTTGCCTAAACTAGGACGTCTTAGCACTTAGGCACCTTTGTGAATCTGGGCCCTGGTGTCAAAACGTATCACCGTGTTGTTTTATGTTTTTCAGTGTGCTCTTTTAAATCTCAAATTCATCATCTTACATCTAAGGTAAGGTGTTGGTTCGTATCCCTACATCGTAATATTCCATCCGATTACCATCTTATCAACGTAGTAGAACATTGAACTTTTTGTTATGATAAGAACATACAAGAGAGGATGCAATGCCCTCCTTAAACCTACTTTACAATTTTAATTCCTTTCTCTATGTAGGATTCGAAGCCGAAAAACGTAATTAATTCCAATCAACTCCAGGCCTAGTTGTCTCTACATTTTTGTGTACACTGTAGGCCTACAGGTTAGGCTAATGTTAGGCCTGTGTTAATAGGGATTTTTAAGTGTGAAAAAGAAAGAAAGCTTGACCATAAAAATATGGCGAATAGTTTTAAATAACGCTGGGAGAAATAAAATTAATTGAAAAACAATGTGTAGGCCTAGCTTGTTTTATGTTGCGGATTCCCGCACAGTAGGCCTAGCGCCACCACAGCCACAGGAGAGATAATTTATTTAATTAGCAATTTATTGTTTCACTGCATTAATGTGGTGTAAGCAGCATTCATTATATAGGGGTGTCATAGATGTTGGGCTTAACTTATAAAAGTATTTTAGGTCCGGGGCATGTTTGTGCAATTTAAGAGGACATAAATGCCAACTTAGTAAATCTTGGGGGGAGGGGGGAGTCTCTGCCACTGGGCAAGGAGAGCCCAGCCGCAGGCAAAGAAGAGAAATGAAATGAAATGACAGCAGATGCATAGGCCTAGCATATCCACCTTGCAACAAAAATTCAGTATAGGCTACTTGCTATTTTCCTAGCTGACTAGCCTAGCCTAGGCATAGGTTTACCTAACTTTGGGTATTTGGGGAATGAATGTGACTTAGTTTTTTTCAACGAAATTAAACAAAAATCACTTTTTTATGTTACCTGTTACTGTATCTTTCCAATTATGTAAGGCGCATGCTTCAAAAAGTACATATTTATGTTTTAAATCAATTTAATTCTGTTGAATTAGCTAGAGCCTATAGGTTTGTTTCTTTGTCCTGCATATAATCGCGGTGTAAGTTGGCGGTGTAAACAGGAACTACGCGACAATGCAGGCTGTGCAAGCTACACTGCGTCGATACAAAGAAACGCATTTTTGCAAGTAGTGAAACACTTTCAAATTTATACGTGTTTTAAAGTACAAAAACATGTACTAGGCTTAGTGTACATTGTTGAGAACCATTTCAAATCACATTTAATGTCTATTTTATAATAACAAATCAACAGTAAACGCTTCTTTCATCGTAATTATGTGACGATATTTAAACTTGGCGGTAACTTCCTTGCATTACAACGCTCCACCTGCTCGGGAGCTGGTGCTGCATATCCTGCATCGATGCAGCTACACCGGACAAAGAAACGACTAGCGGTGTAGCTGCATTGGGACAAAGAAACGCGAGAGTGCTACACTCCTTGCATACATGCAGAGAGTGCAGGACAAAGAAACGAACCTTATGCCTAGGCCTATGCACGCCATTCGCCATTGTTCAACACTAGGATGAAGAGAATTACTCTGCAGCAAAATAAGTGCTTTGGTTCTTTGTTATCAGCAGATGCACCAACTTAAACATAAGAAACTGTATAATAATCACAGTATTTTCGATAAATTACCCCTTCTTCAAATTCGAAGAAGGGGTAATTTGAAGAAAGGGTTATTATTTTAAAATAAATTTATACCCAAAAAATAAATTACCCCTTCTTCAAGTTTGCGGGCGATATTCGGTTTCATTTCATACGTTGGCTACTGAATCAACGTAGAACAGCTGATTGTAGCAGATATGATGTTCGTTTTGTTTTTTTTACCGGCGCTTACCATCTGGGTAACTGGATTTTGGAAATTTTTTCGAATCGTCCCGGAACTTTCGTCAATCAAATTGTGTACATTTGGTAAAGTGCGTTTTTAAAAAGCGCGTGGAAGGCTTTTTTTCCACATTTTTGATTTAAAAACTTTCTCGACTTTTTCATTTTCAAGCACGTACATTAATCTTGATTAAATACTCGTGAAATTTTGAATTTCGTCCCGGATGCTTAGTTATGGGCACTTTTTCATTTTTTCGTCACGGCTTCAGTTTTGATTTTTTTGCGTCAAGTTGGTACTTTTGAAATGGGTTTTTTTATAACTCCATGATTGTAGCATCCAGTAGGCTGTGTGCATGTTGCTAATGGTGAATGGCGTGCATAGACATAGCCTAGGCTCTAGCCAATTCAACATAATTAAATTGATTTAAAACATAAATACGTACTATTTGAAGCATGCGCCTTACATAATTGGAAAGATACAGTAACAAGTAACATAAAAAAGTGGTTTTTGTTAAATTTCGTTGAAAAAAACAAAGTCACATTCATTCCCCAAATACCTAACTTTGACTTATGTAAATTAGTAGGTTGAGCTTATGGTAAGACTAGACCTAGGACCTAGACTATAAGATACCATTCATTTGGTCAGTGACAAGTAGGCCTAGACAAACTCAGTACCATATCAGTAGGAACCAATGCTCAGTACTTTGAGATTAAATCAGTTGTAAGTCGAGGCCTAGGGCCTAGGCCTATAGTTAAACTCACCATTTTCACGTATCATTTGCTGGTAATGTCCGTACTGGTTTAACAACTCCAGTTTATCGCAAGCGGGTAAAGTCTCCCAGTCCGACACTGAGAAATATCTGGACACTTCGTCCATTTCGTTAGCGTTGATACCAAAGTAAGGCCTAACTTTGCCTTGGGCCTACCTGGCTGTTTAGACCATCACCATACATTAATGTGAGAGCTTTCTTGTAATTTAATTGTATATACACATTCTACGTATATTTTATGTAGCAATAAAGATGTTTTCCAAGGAACGTTTTCACAAATCTCTCGGATCACCTCTGCAACAGCCAGAATGATGAGTGATGACCGTCTTTTTTTTTTATCAGATATTCGATCTTTTTAGTTTTTTCTGACACTTTTATCTCGATCTATTATTTCGATTTGGAACAAATTTTCGAAAATTCGTTCTATTTCGCCACCGGCCACCGCCGCCACCGCGAGGTCAGCTGAGAGATGTTACAAGCGTGTTTTTAAACGTACGCAAGCTGATCTTTTAATCGAAACGTAATTTAAACCAAACAATTTTTTGTATTTAATTTAAATCTGTTCTATTTCACTTTTATGTACGCCATAATTTAAACGCGTGTATGTTCGACATGTGATTAGCGTAGTTGCAGTAAGAGCTGATCCAGTGTAATACTCACTTCTTTTCACTTTTTTTCGTTCAAAACCACCAAAGTTGCGTTACTAATCATACTTTAATTATGAAATGTTAAATAAATAATCTCTTTAAGTGTGTCACAATATTGTTATTCATTTTATACACTAATAACAGTCGTGGAAGTATTTTTCTAAAGATTTACGTCCTCCGCCCCATCAGCGTTGTAGTGCTGCCAATCTAGAATGAAAGCAAGAAAATCACTAGGCCTAAATTACAATCGAATGTTGAAGAAGGGGTCCTTTATCTTAAAATTAATTTATACCCAAATAATAAATTATCTCTTCTTCAAGTTTGAAGAAGGGGTCATCTATATTTAGTTTTAGTTTACAGAATTACAGATGAAGGGTGTTAAGGTTTTTCATGTACTTACGTTGGTAGATGGCATTTCCTGTTTGCTCTGAACAGCTGTGCTCTCGCTCGTAGCCTCGTACGCCATATTTAACGTGATTCACATGTCAAAACAATGTAGCCTATTTTAAAAATGGAAATTAACTATCAAAAAATGTACCATTTGCAAAAAAAACAGTGGAAGTTACAGATAAATAATCAGATGATAAGGTGTATGTACTACGTAGGTACGTAATCTATCTATCTCCCAAAGGAATACACACAAAAAAGTGAGTATATAGAAACCGGATCACTTGCTCGAAAGAAATATCATAGTTTATTATGTTACAAGATAATTGCATGATTGATAATCAATTAATTTGCAATGTAAATACATTTGTTTTACCTTTTATTTGTATAATAATCTTCTACAGTACAGATACGATACGGAGTACGGTGGTTCAACACGCTCTGCTTAGTGTCCCTCCCTAGCGGAGGACGGACGAACTACGAAGCACCGAGCGAGGCCAGAGCGCGACCCTAGCGGACATGTAAGGGACCTTGCTACTCGCATTCCAGTCTTTTGGCGCGTAAAATAAATAAATCATATTTTAATTCCTACCAAGTGGTTTTCGGTAGGGGACATTAAACCATTGTTACGTAACTATTTGCTCCAAAGTCAGCGTTTATATATGTACTGTGCAGTACCTTAAAGATCGAATTAAGAACATTTCCAAGCTTTAAAACAACAAGCTCGAACCGGCTCTCTGCAGTGAAACTAGGAAATAGACCAACGTAACGGCTGAAAGAAAATGCAGCTTCCTTTCACTTCGTTGTGCAATAGCTTTAAAATAAATATATTAAAGGAACTTATTAGATTTTACTTTTTGGTAATCTGCCACAGACCTGTTGCAGAGTAAAGAAAAAGTTCAATTTAAGGATAATCATTAATCAATAATAATGGTCGGTGCACAATAGCCCGGGAAGGAGCTTCCCGTTAGCGTTAACGTTACCGGGCAATGTTAAATTATAGCAAACTTTCCCATTACTGTTACCGGAGCTCCTTCCCGGGCTAATTGTGCATCAACCTTTTCTTTCTTTTTTCTTTTCTTTCTCCACTGCCCAACCCATTGATTAAGATGATGTTGCATACTATAAACGTTTTAGCTTTCTTAAATACCTATTATATCATTTATGTCTGGTTTGTTGTGTACCATTAGTTTTAAGCTATCTTTTATATTGACGATGTCCATACATGTATTATGTATATGTCTACGGACGAAATAAATTGAAATTGAAATTGAAATTGAAACCTTTACACTCCCAAGCAACCTGATTCGTTGCTCCCGAGCTTATGCTTGAACAACTATAACTATAAATTGGCATTGAAAAACGTTGCTGAATTGTTGTAAAATCGATAATAATGGTGAACACACCATTAGAGAAATAATTAACACAAGACAAAATTGTCTTCATCTTTTAATTATCGAAATAAATTTATAGAAATGAAATTATATAAATTGATCTAAATCAAATTTACAGTGTCAATTTTAGTTTGAATACAATGTGCACATGTGTGTCTTTAAGTCCATTAATAATAATTGTGATTTGAGATTTTTATGACAATTTTATTTTCATTGCTACTCGATCAGAAGCTCTTTTTCTCTCTCTCGGAGAGAAGAGCGAGGGAAGACTACCGATCGAGTTAATCGGATCAGGTATAAATAAAATAAATAAATTCACATTTAGAGTCTAACCACTCAGTAATGAAACTGATTTGCAGTGGGGGACTTTAATTTAAAGCGACTAAACCAACCCAGTAGGCTCCGAACACCATCGGCGAGTGAGCGATAACCAATCATAGATCGATATTTCAAATACTAAACATATGAATCAGTGATTGGACAGTGCGAACACCTGCGGACAAATGTCATAATCAACAAGGCCGATTCAGAACAACTTTGAATTTGAGTGCTTCTTTGCTAGGACGGCTCCAAAGTCACCGTTTACTTGTTCCTAAGACAAGAATTAATGGAACTGTATTCTTATTAGAAGTCAAAAAACTTCTGCCTGAAGCGGGATTTGAACCCGGGACCTTCTGCATTGAAAGCAGGGATGCTAACCACTGGACAAACGAGCCACGTAAAAGACTTTCGAGTTAGGTATTTTTGTGAATCCAGGCCCTTGTCTCAAATGTTGTTTCAATCGGCTTCAGTATAAGTAATTCCAGGTCTTATCTGTCCATTCTCTCCAGGCCATATCGTGTCGCACCGTCCGTCCCTAACGAAAGACTGCCCAGTCAATGAAGTAGTATGCGCAAGTATGCCCAGCCAATGAATCGTAGGCCTACCTTAAAGTTACATTGTGCAGTATGTATAGGCTACCTAGCTAACTTTGAAATGCTTTGGGATCTCGTGTATGTAAACCGAAGTTCTACATTTAAATATACAAATTTTTCATTCTCTTGTACTGGCATATCTATTACCGGTACTTACTTTATATATATATACTTCACACATATAACATAATAATATATATCTTAATGTTATGACCACCATCAATAATGATTAAAATGTTTTGATTTCTAATCTTAATCAGTGTTGAATATTCCTGCAGGTACATTTTGGTCAGCTAGGCTATTTATTTATTTATTTATTTATTCAATATTTCACATACAGCGTATTCTGCCATTTGGCGTGAAATAAAAAACATAACAATTGTAACACAGAAACAAGCACAAAGAACACATATTACACATGTGTTTGTCAATACACGTAAAATGAGTACAATAACAAAAACAAACAAAGTACAAAAAAATGCCGGTGAAAGAGACAATGAGCACAATCAAGTTTGAAACAGGTAAAAGAGTGTTAAAAACACAGGTAATAATATCTTTATACATATAGGACTTGATCCAGAATAATACAATAAAACAAAAAATAGAAACAAAGAAGCTGCATTAGACAATAGTGTAGTGTTGTAAATAGTGTAAAGAAGAAACAATATCAGAAGCAATTAATGTCTATCAAGATGAGAAATGAAGGATTTAATGAATGGTCGTAGTGGAAAAGAGATATCAACGTCCGAAGGCAGCGAGTTGTACAACTTAGTGGCCCGTGTGAGGAAAGATCGGCGTTCTATTTCAGTTCTATACCGGTACTTAAGTTGTTTGATTAGATGTATGTAGATTTGTTGTTGATTAGTGCATACTATGTATATGCCTACAACTTACAAGTGTTCCCACTCTTTTGTGAGTGAATGAATGTTTGTTGTGAATTCTGTTATCAAATCAATACAAGTATTTGTTTAATACTGTACTGTAATTGCCCATCGTTGCACAGTTCTCTGGTCAGGAAGATTGAATATAAAATTTAAATTAGGTAATGTCACTGTAGTATATATTACAGTGTACTGAATAACATAACATACCCTAACACCATAATATACCTTTTCTAAGAGTACAAATTACATAATTAGAAGTGTTGCACAAAAGTAACATACCGCAGTTGAGATAACCTGAAATATCTTATTTTAACAACAGCCCTGTGAAGCGGTTTCTCTTGAGCATTACGCTAATTGCGTTTTACACCCCTAACAAGTACTGTACAGTAGTCTACGGTAACCTAGTGTGTGTCTCTGTCAGATTACTTACATACAGAACGTTAATTGTTTAATATGAACTAATGATTCCGAAAACGCGTGGAAGTTGGACTCTCAGGTGTATCAAGTTTTTTTTGTCTACCGAACGAGTGTACGCTGTCTCAGATAGCTGCATCGCAGACTTGCTTTCGGCAGACAGTCAGACGAGTAGAATGTTTACGAGCCGTGTCCGCAAGAGAGAGAAAGACATCAAACGCGTTCATCACAACACAGAGAGCGCAAGGATCATAATGGAGACAAAGTAACTCAGTAAGGCGTTGCTGGGCGGGGGGGTGGGGGAGGGTGGAAGCAATAGAGACTCTTGGCCCCGTGGGGGAAACGGAATTGAAGAAGTGACGTGAGGCGCTCTTACGAACACGCTAATGGCTCTGTGAGAGCACATTTCCGCTTGATTAATCGATGAATTTAGGGCGCTTCAGTAGCCAAGATCGTTTGCATCTCAGATGATTTAAGATACCAATTTAGTAGATTTAACTGTTTAACTGAACACATGTTGTGAAACCTGAACTGTTTAAGTTAAGAACGAGCAACACTTTGTTGTCAATTTTAGAGCCATCTGTGAAAACTAGTGATGCGAAGAATAATCATATATCGATACAGAAAGATTTGTGACGTCATATCGCGATATTATTTTGCACCCAGTAAAGTTGTCTTACAATAACTTCGTTATTGCTTTCGTCATCAATCAATGACGTGTTTACGGTCTCGGCCAACCCGAGCAGGTATTTGAATTAGTCACGGCCGCTGGTTGGCTGCCGCTCACCCACCCGTGACGGAAGCATTACCCAAGATGTTGTACAATGACTATATCATGATAAATTGTTAATAGGACTAGTTATCGTTGTAGTTTGCACCTGTTCGCGGCGGTTATTGATTATGTCATTACTAATTAGAGTAATTAGCTTTCAATAATTTCAAATGATGACATTGACAGTAGTTGTATCAATAACTTACAGAATGTATTTAATTAACTATAAACCAGCTATCGAAGATATTATTAGGTCAACTTGGGAAACGTTTCCATTCGGCGTGATTCCTCGATGTTATAGTGATGCTATCATCTCACGATATTATCACGATATATTGTGAAAAGGATGCAATTATCGATGTGAATGTATTTATCATAACGCATCCTTAGAGTGAAAACCAAAGAAACCCCCAGTGTTCATGGCAAACCATCCCTGCTGTACAGAATACGTGCTTCCCACACTTGCTGTAGATTGTATCCTCGGCCGTCACTCCTCTGCCAATGATGGCAAATGCGCTGCGCTAAACACGAACTATTTTACAACGGGACGGAGAGAACTATGCGTCCTACGCGTGTGAAAACGCGCCAAGGAAAAACGTAACAAATTGAAATTAACATTGTTCTAATAGGGATTAGGCGGCAAGACCACTAATATTGATGTCGTAAGCGTGAAGACGTACTAACGAGGTTTGATTCTGTAATTCTATCATTACGATACAATTGCAGCAGTTTGAAGGACATGACTTGCTTACTACGACGTATCTGTTTGTCTGCCTACTATGCATGCACAAAGCATCGTATCTGCGCGCTATACAGGAAAACATCGATCTTTTGATTAGAAGTTTGTTTTGATCTTTTGATACAAAGTTTGTTTTGGCTGATATACTATTGAATTTTGACGTTTTTGCGATATATCAAATTTTAATATTACGATTTGACAACTTCTGGGTTCCTCGATGTTTACTGTATCTTGTGAGGTGGTTAATGCAGAGCGAGTGGCTAGCTGGGATCAGCCCATCTGTGCGGAACTTTGCCACCCCTCTTTACATGGCTTTGACATGCTGTTACCCTTATTAAAACAACTTACTGTGCAGATAAGTAATATGAGTTAAAACACAAAACTTAGGAGACACTGAATTGCTCTCGGTTAGTTGATTTATTTAATGTATATCGGATTCGGATATTCTATTCCCTGAATCATAATATTTATGCCTACTTAAAAAAAATAGAGATGTGAAGTGAACCGAATTTTTGGGTCAGGTCGGTCTTTAGTTAACCGGAACGAACATTTATTTTAATAACCAAAGTCGGTTTTTCCTGGTAGAATTTACGAGGCAATTTTCCATGCGCGGCAGAGCCATTGTGCTGTAGCCGTAATAGTGTTCTTTTTCTCCGCTTGATCGCAGCACAGCTCAAAATGGCTGCCTGTACGACAAATTGATATATGGAACGGACAGGTCGATAACTTATATATGTCACAGCCTTCTTCATCGACTCTGTGAAGACTGCACGATCAGCACGCGCAAGGAATCAAGCCCGCCTTAGATATGTGGCTGTAGCATGAAAATGGTAGTCTGTTCCCAATGGGTGTTTTTTCTGTTTATCTACAATGTGGAGGCCAGGGATATTAATTAACATAAAAAACCAAAAACCAAGGTTTTAAACAAACCGAATCGACAACCGAGAGTACTAACCGGAGATCCTTAAGAAAATACAAATTTTGTTCTCGAAATTATCTAATGATAACGATATTGCCTTTCGATTATCGATATCTGGGCATCCATCCCTAAATTATTCTATAAACTTCACATGGATCCAACCTGTAATTAAAGGTTTCTAGTCCCTCATACTTCCTGTACAGAACTACAGTAATCTCTGGTTAATTTAAACTCAGTAACTTCAAACTTACTTATTACTCAAACTAGAAATGCTACTACTAAAAAAAATTGTACTTCAAAGTGAGGATTTTATGGTCCCTAACATTTTGAATTGAATCACAATTTTAGAACATTGTTAAACATACAGGCCTACACAGACGATTTACATCATCAGGTAAATTAAATAAGGTGCTCATGGAATATCAGGGAAATGCATTACGAGGTGTTTGTGGGAATCCTGTATGGATGGGGCAAAGCTAGTCTTGTAGTCCTTGTGTGTGTACGACTCCTGCTGTGTGTTGTCTCTTCTTGTGTCTAGTGAGGCTGCTACTACTTATAAACCTAGCATCACACACATCACAGGCATAGGGCTTCTCACCCGTGTGTGTTCTCTTGTGTTTAATGAGGTCACCACTCCATGTGAACCTAGCATCACACACATCACAGGCAAAGGGCTTCTCACCCGTGTGTGTTCTCTTGTGGCTAGTGAGGTGGCCACTACTTATGAACCTAGCATCACACACATCACAGGCAAAGGGCTTCTCACCCGTGTGTGTTCTCTTGTGGCTAGTGAGGTGGCCACTACTTATGAACCTAGCATCACACACATCACAGGCAAAGGGCTTCTCACCCGTGTGTGTTCTCTTGTGGCTAGTGAGGTGGCTACTCTGTGTGAACCTAGCATCACACACATCACAGGCAAAGGGCTTCTCACCCGTGTGTGTTCTCTTGTGGCTAGTGAGGTGGCCACTACTTATGAACCTAGCATCACACACATCACAGGCAAAGGGCTTCTCACCCGTGTGTGTTCTCTTGTGTTTAGTGAGGTCACCACTCCATGTGAACCTAGCCTCACACACATCACAAGCAAAGGGCTTCTCACCCGTGTGTGTTCTCTTGTGGCTAGTGAGGTCACCACTCCATGTGAACCTAGCCTCACACACATCACAAGCAAAGGGCTTCTCACCCGTGTGTGTTCTCTTGTGTTTAGTGAGGCTGCTACTCACTGTGAACCTAGCATCACACACATCACAGGCAAAGGGCTTCTCACCCGTGTGTGTTCTCTTGTGGCTAGTGAGGTGGCTACTACTTATGAACCTAGCATCACACACATCACAGGCAAAGGGCTTCTCACCCGTGTGTGTTCTCTTGTGTTTAGTGAGGCTGCTACTCCGTGTGAACCTAGCATCACACACTTTACAGGCAAAGGGCCGCTCACCCGTGTGTGTTCTCTTGTGGTTAATGAGGTTCCTACTATCACTGAACCTAGCATCACACACATCACAGGCAAAGGGCTTCTCGCCCGTGTGTATTCTCATATGTCTAATGATGCTATAACTTCTAGTAAAAGTCTTTTTACAAATGTTGCATTCAGAACCCTCTCCCTTCCTGTGTTTCCTCTTGCTGGCGGCGAGGTGACCGTCCCGAGTGAAACTAGCACCACTGCGTGAGTTGTCTCCGCTCTCGTGGGTCGCTGCGTGTTGCCTCAGCCCTACCTCGCTCTTAAATATCCGGTTACAAACGTCGCATGGGAACTTGTCGCCAGCAAGTAAACCTATCTCAATGATTTCCTTGTTTCTGTCGTGTCCACTCTTCCCCACGGATGTTTCCTTCTGGCCCGAGTCTGCGCCGGTAGTTGACTGCGTTGAGTTGAGAAGCGTCCGCCGTTTGCGGCAACTGTTCTTCTTGTGCGCTTGAAGTAAGTCCGCACTGATGAAACCCAGCGGACAGCAGGTGCACTGGAATGTAGAGTCTGAAAGGAAAAGATAATATTTCTTCAAGCACAGTAGTAGTTAGAAAGTCAATTAACATCTTGAAGGTAACTTGAGTTTTCTACTCAAAAGCTATCTCATAATATTACTGAATACATTCTTATCTTGTTGATACGACTTGACGAGGGAGAATGGAATAGGCAAGCATGTGAAGCATTGAAAACCCATAAAACATTTATTACAACAGCCGAGGAAATTAAGCAAGAACTTACTGGACAAATTCAGTATACGGCCAGAGAGAAACTTCCACTTTCCAATATCAATATCGC
The DNA here is from genome assembly GCA_945910005.1 of Isoperla grammatica. NCBI lineage: Eukaryota > Metazoa > Arthropoda > Insecta > Plecoptera > Perlodidae > Isoperla > Isoperla grammatica. The sequence goes on from OX246749.1 coordinate 38,327,631, forward strand.
TGCATTGGAAGTCCAACATAATATATCAATAGAAAATTTAGACCACAAAAAATCAACATATATAGAGGAGGAACTAAGAAGAACAACATTGAATTTTGAAACATATACATGAGCAGTACCCTGAAAATGAATGGCTGCATGTCTACACAGACGGCTCAGCAACACCTGGAGTTGGAAGAGCGGGAGCAGGAATATATAGTCGAGAGTTTGAAGCATCATATCCAGCAGGAGAAAATGGAAACAACTTTGATGGAGAAATAGTGGCTATATGTAAAGCACTGGAAAGGATCAAAGACGCACAGCAAAGGAATTTTGTCCTACTCTCTGATTCTAAAGCAGCGATCCAAGCAATAGTTAGCAATGAAGGAAACAGTAAAGACATCATACAATGCAAACTGCGCATACTGCAGTTACAAAATGCAGGAAAAACTGTGAAACTACAGTGGATACCATCTCATTGTAACATCCTTGGAAACGAGAAGGCAGACTATTTGGCCAGGCAAAGGAGTAAACTGCAACAGGAAGAAAAAGCACTCTCCTACAATGCAGTCAAATCACACATCAAATCGGCAGCAGAACAAGGAACCAAGCTGAACTGGAGGGAACAAGGAAGAGGAAAAAAATGGGAAAATTACACAACAAAAACCACTCGGAGAACGAAATACACCAACAGTTAAGTGGAAACTGCCCAATTTCGACTGAATACCGGACATGACCTCCTAAAGCCGCACCTCCATAGAATAGGGCTGGCTGCGGACAGTGTGTGTGATCTGTGTGGGAAGGAGGAGCAGACCAGAAGGCATCTGCAGATTTGTGAGGGACTAAGAGCCCAAAATGACGCTATGCCAGGGAGCATAAAGTTTCACAACAGGGAGGAGAATCTCTACTGGCTGACGAGATCCAGCATGATGGTCAGATAGATCAATTGTGGGCATATGAAATAATAACATTCTTATCCGAACATTACACTACACTAATGGCCAATTTCCATGTCTATTGCCGTGCAGCAAGATGATGCGCGGAGCTGTCGCACGGCAGGAGTTGGGCCAAGTTCTAATTGGTCACCTAGCATCATCTTGCCGCACAGCTAGAGACATGGAAACTGGCCGTTACACTAAGGTCTGAGTTCACCACACTTTTTATCAGTCGATTTACTAATCTCGGATTGGTTACCATGGTTTCAACAAACATCACATAAAAAATGCATGGTGGCTTTTACAGGGCGCCATTTTTTACCTCCAATTAACAGAAAATCACCGGATTAAAGTTTGGTGAAACTGGCCCTTAGTGATTGTCTTTTGGGCAATCACTTTTGTGACATGAATAAGATAAGTTATAAGAACTAGATAGATAAATATCATATACATAATACATATGGGATTGGGGTCTAATGCATTTCATGTTTTGATAGGGTATGTGTGTATCTGCGTGATATTTTATGTCCATGAATTTCATGATCTTTTTGTAGCAAAAATTAAAACAATGTTTTGGAATATTTAGTTCTATTTAGTGTTAAAGGAATATTTAGAGGGTTTTGTGATATAAATATAATATAAATATTTTAACTGTTCTGAGGGAATCTATAAAATGTATGTTGCTGGACATGAATTGTTCTCTTCATTTTCTGATTGGCAAAAAACAATTTATGTTTTTGCCAAAAGCCGTATTTGAGTATGTAGGCCTATCTCTCTAGTGGCCTTGTGATGTTAAAAGGTTGGTTTCTTCAGTTTCTAGGTACATTTAAAGTGATCTGCGATTTAATTTGGCTTCAGATAAACTAGAACTAGAATATGTATATTATTGCCACACACAGTGCAGTGGAAATTAATCAAATCAAATTCAAGTTTCAATCAAATCAAAATGATGCATGTATTAATAATATTATGCATAGATGTCTTGTCAAAAATGCCAATGAAGTAATTTTTTAAATCAATTAAATGCTTGTAAAATAAAGTAGAAAAAAGCTGTGGATGACGTGTTGATAAGCGAGTACGCTTAGGGCAGCAATATAAATGTAATTACTGCCTCCAATACTTATTGTATTCAGTATAAAGTAACACGACGGAATGTTATATACTATAATATGACTCGCACATTTTGTTGCTACATATTTTGTATTGGACAAATAATTTGATAACTGCTCACCTAACTATTTAACTTCTTAGGTTATGAAAGACGGTGCCAATTGGCTGGAATGGTATATAATGTGAGGAAAGTGTCCAACAGCTTACCTTCGTGTAGTAAGATGACGGATTTGCGAGTTTGAAGTACACATAAAAGATACATACTAGGGATGTCATAGGGTAGGAAAATTTGGATCCGGTTCCAGACCTTCCAAGAACCGGGTTACCTGAATCCTGAAAGCCTAAATTGTGTCATCTTATCTTGGTAACAACCCCCCCCCCCCGAAACCACGCGGTTGAAGGTCGTTCGCTGTCCGTGTCAGCTGCCGGCCGCTGTGTGGGTTGGGCTCTGTGCGGCCGCTGCGCGCGGGAATGGCGAGGGGGGCGGTGGAAGTGTATATGGCCCCACAGAACTCGCCCGCAGTAATGACAGCGCGTACTAACCAGCGACCAGCTGGCCACGCCCACAAGCAGGAATTCACTGTAGCTTCAAGGAAAGTAGCCGCAAAAATATCATCGCGTTTTTTTTTTTTTTTTTTTTATTCAAATAATACTACCCGATAAGGATCCGGATCCTAAAAATGGATTCGGGTAATTTCTGGATCCGGGTACCCTATGACATCCCTAATACATACTATACTATTTAACTTCTTAAACGATATTGCCTCAAAACTAATTAAAATCCATCTAAGAGTTTGTGGATGGTCCGAATTTCAACTTGATTGGAATTCCCGATCAACAATCGCTATTGGGAGACATTAGAAACGAGTGCCATAATAATAGAAGGGAAACGGAAATGCTTGCTTAATTAGTTACAGTAGCCATAGCAGGTGATATTTGCGTTGTTTCTGTACACTCAATTGATTTCCCCCAACTTTTGGCCAGTCTGTTTTATGTGGACTATAGGATGTAAAAAATCACCATGTGTAGGTTTAGTTAGACCTGTCGTGCTTGTCAACTTGTAACTGTCACAAACTTACTAGCTAAACCTTTCACGACGATTTCCTTGTTTTTGTCGTGTCCGCTCTTGCCCGCGGACGTTTCATTTTGGTCCGAGTTCTCGTTGGTAGTTTTGTCCTTGGTGACAATATTCCTTCTCCTCCCCTTGCTGCAACGAGGCTTGTGCGCTTTAAGGTAGATCGGACTTACGAACCCCAGCGAACACCCGGTGCACTGGAATGTGGAGTCTGAAAGCAAACGAGAAATCTTATTAGATCTTATCTTAGAAATCTTATTATAGAGCCATGTCTGCAAAGTGTAGTCTCAATATAATTGATATTGCACATGTGACTCTTTGGGTAATATTACCCTTTTAAAGGTTTTGGAAATATGTACATTGAGGAGATAAGGAAGGAAAATCTTCAACAAAGTATCATCATTTATGAACACAGGCTTGCCCCCAACATCATTAAAAAATGAATTTAAAAAGTACCTTCTTGCAAATCCCTTCTACAACTTGGGAGAGTTTCTGAGTTCTTTATACCTACCACTCAAGTGTAAACGTTTCCCTAAAACCGGCATCTTATCTAACCTGACGAGAGTCTGTCAACTGTTAATATATAAATCTAAAATATGTTAAGACATTATGGTAGGGTGGAAGAACAAAAATGTATTTTTTAAACCTCGCCTGTTTTCTTGTAACCCAGTATTCATACATGTTAACATGAAAATAAAGAAATACTTACTTACTTACTTACTATATCTGCAGGTCATGTTTTAAATCAAACAGGAATTTTTTAAGTAGTTAGTTATTTGATTTGAACTAAGGTACCGGTAGATCAAGCAAATTCTGAATACCTTTCCAAGAAACAATGATTATTACTGTTTACTTTTTACTGTTTTTTTATTTTATTTTTAAAAATTATTATTTTACTTTTTGACAAGCTTTAATATTCAGGTGCCTCTTGCAACATATTGAATGTACTACAAAGCACTATCAAATGCTGCGTGCACACGCAGACCACTCTTCGCACATCTCGTCAGAGATTTAGACTTTGTACAATTACCATGTATGTCTTGAAGAATAAATATCTTTATCTTTATCTTATCTTTAAATAAATAAATAAATTACACTTTTTTTGTTAATATTAAAATTATTTTCTTGCCTCTAGCCCTAATATTTATTGTCACGTAGGTTTTAAACAATTATGTTATAAAAAGTGCAATATTTTTTAACTCCATGACCAAAATCACAATTTTCATGTTGTTTTTTAACTGTAACTTTAAAATTGTTTAGGAGTATGACACTTGGCATGTCAATGCCATGATGTAATAATCTGGCTTGCTTTTAATTTTATTAACCCGGGCCATGAAAGCCTAAGTGTTTTAAAGGACATCGAAACCCTAGCTCTATTTAATATCCATAACGTCTATTGATTTATTTTAAAAATTATAGCAAAAACTAGAACCCTCATACCCACTCCAGGAATTAGCTATACATTATTTTCGAGTTGATAATATTCCCTTGAGCGCGGCCGTTTTTTATGGTCATGACGTAGCTTTTACTAGTCCCGTGCCGCTAGCATCGGCGGGAGACGCGATATGTCGTACGTGCGTCTATTTATTCTTTCATAGCAAACAAACTATTAGCGGTAGCTCACTGAACTCAATTACACGTTAATCTGCAATGTTTTCTCGTCCTACTTAATGCTTCAACGTGAAGAATATCTAACTTACGTAATGGGAAAAATTGATTTTAAATAAACCAAGTTTTCCGTATTAACTCGCATATTTCAAAGTCTGGTTAGTATATTTTGCGACGACATTTTTGCCATTTTGGAAGGCTTGACATAATACGACATGCATGAAGAATTATTAAAAAAATACGGTTTTGTAATTTGTGTTAGGATGTGCGTACAGTTATGTGATATGTATTCACGTTGTATCACTGTTTTTACGCCCGCACTGCGCTTCCAGCGTTGGTGTTGTCTAGCTACTCTTGACGTGCTATCGTTTAGTACACATTCCAAAAACATTAACCAGCAGAACATGAAAATAATAAATATCAGACAAATTGTACCCAGTATGTTAGTGTACAATAGGGATAAAGTTCAAAGTACAATGTTTTAGCTTTGAGTATAATTGTACCCAATATATTGTACAATAGGGATAATGTACAAAGTACAATGTACAATAGCTGATAGTTTAGCTTTGAGTATATACACTACTCAAATGTGGTAGCACACAAGCCTCTCATTCGCCAGGTTGTCGGTTCGATACCCGCTGTTGGCAGTCGGCATCCCTAAATGAATAGTTATTTCGAGTTTTTTTTTGTCATGATGTTGTCGTTGCAATTTAGTCCTACTACCAGCCCTCAGACATCCCCCCTCCCCCACCTGTCAGCCACTTATCCTTATACCAAAATAACTCGTTAGTCACGTGAAGAATGTTGGCCCTGGGCAGGTTACATACAGACTTTTCTATTAGTAAATACAAATTATATAGTATGGGGAAAGTCACGGGAAGAAGTACAACAAAGAGTAGATAAGTGGAATGAAGAGACTCAAGAGTTTGGATTAGAGATAAGTATGCCTAAGAGCGAAGTGATGGTTATGGGGAATAAGAAGAGGAAAGCGGATAGACCAAAGATTGTACTGCGAGGCGAAGAACTAGTAGAGACTCAGGATTTCAAGTATCTTGGAAGCATCATCTCATCTGATGGTAAAATTGACAAGGAGATTGGAAGACGAACGGGGACCGCTGAAAAATTTTTCCAGTTAGTGAGGAAACTAATTTGGAAAAAAGAGATACCAAGGCAATGCAAATTGTTAATATACAAAGCATATTTTGTACCAGTACTCACGTATGGAGCGGTGACTTGGCCAGTTGGGGGAAAAGAAGAAAAAGCAATACAAGCAGCAGAAATGAAGTTCCTAAGGAGTGTGGCAGGAGTGACCAAGATTGATAAGATAAGGAGCTCAAAGATAAGGAAGGAACTTGGAGTGGAGAGTCTAAACTTTAAGCTGGGAAAAGAAAGATTGCGGTGGTTTGGCCACATCCCGAAAATTGAGTTTGAGAAAGAAGCAGGGAAAAAGAAAAGAAAGAGGGGAAGACCAAGACTGAGGTGGGAAGAAGTGATAGCAATGGATGTGGAAAGAAGAAATGCAACTTGGGAAGAGGTCAATCAGGAACGATGGTGGGAAGATAGAAAAGTATGGACAGAATTTGTAGAAAGAGCAGAGGAAGAAGAAAGTGAAGAGGAGGAGCCGGAGGAAGTTAACATGAGGGAAGCGTCAGGCATGGCCAGCCGGCTTCGATGTACCTAGGGGCCAGAATATGATGGGATTAAGTTCCTATCCCCTACCCGACTTCATTGTTGGACACAGGGAGCAGATATAAAAAAAAAAAAATAGTATATTCAAAATATCAGAACTCTCTATAAGCTGAACATTATAGTTATGATCTGCAGCAGTAAATCGACATTGATCTGATGCTTTTGGAAATGCTTTGCGGCAGAGTTGAGTAGTAACTTTTTGAAAGTAACGCGTTACTTTTTCGGTAACTTTTAGGCTAACTAGTTACTTTTTCCTCGACAGTAACTTTTAAAGTTGAAAGTTACTATTGATAGGGAACTTTAAAAAAAAATGAAAAGTTACTTTTGAAACAGCCTATGGTTTTTTAAATGTACCAACAGCAAAACACTCGTATTGCGGCCGTTTCAGGTCAAAAATCTTCGACCCCCCCCCCCCCAAACCCCCATTCCTAGAATTCATACATAACTGTATCCTTTGGAAACCATTCCAGCAGCAGCCGGCTAAATAGGTTGAATGGGAACTGAGTGACAACCAATAAACATAAGTGGATGTTATTTCTTTGTGTGAGCAACACTGCTTTGCTCATAATCATGACATCATTTATAGGGTTTTACGGTTCACCAGTAAGGTATATATCAATATTCAATATTAAGATTCATATTTTACTAAGTAAAGTAGGTTAGTAAATGCTTTGTACGCCATTATACGAGACCGTACGTCTGACGATGTTTCAATAAATCTTTTCAGGTAAGAAGTAGTATTTTGTAATTTTTTTAAACTGCCACTTCCCATCAAAATTTCCTAAAAGTAACTTTTAAAGTAACTTTTAAAGTAACTTTTAATTTTCAAAGTAACTTTTAGTTACTTTTTCCAACAAGGAACTTTTAACGTTTAAAAGTTACTTTTAAAGGCAAGTAACTTAACTTTTTAAAAGTTCCTTTTTAAAAGTAACTTACGCAACTCTGCTTTGCGGACCGACCGCCTTCTAGCCGCCGCTGACAACCTTCTTCAGCTAGGCTAGTTGCCCAGGTAAATGTCAAATACCAACACTTATTCATTAAATCACTGCTTGCGGGTTATCTTTAATATCGACATACCGTATTTTTTTAATAATTCTTCATGCATGTCGTATTATGTCAAGCCTTCTAAAATGGCAAAAATGTCCTTGCAAAATATACTAACCAGACTTTGAAATATGCGAGTTAAAGTCACTCCTCTAAGTGTACTCTCTAGTCAGAGTCAACTATAACTAATGATCAAAGTCAGCTGAACAATGCAATTAAAACAAAATGTTATTAATTTTTAAATAGAAGTGTGGGTTTTAAACATTGTTTGTAAATCTTTCCCTACATAAATATGTTATTTTAACTAAACTGTTAATTTATTTGCATTGTCGGAAGTGCTAGTCCGTCAACTGACTAAAACACGGCGCAGTAGTTGCCGCTCAAAATCAGTGCAGCCATATAGTGGAAACAAAATAATAGCAAGAATAATACTAATTTGATATCTGTTTGATTGAAATAATGTCCCGTATATTAGATTGATATTAACATATTATAAACACTTGTGTATGGTTGCTTTGATTTAGAAGTGATATATGAAGTGGAACACGTAATATTTGGTCATGTAGTCTATTGCCAACCTTAAAATACGCTTGGCAACATCGCAACGTGATCGAAACTTTCCCAACAATCAACCACATGCCATGTGAAGATGTCAGCTTCTTTCGCGTGCAGTAAAAAGGGACGTTTTCATGGTGCGTTTACTAAAACGCGCTTGATGCGACGCGACTGAAACGCTAAAATCAGATGATTAGTTTGTAGCGACGCGATCTGGTGTGATTAGCTGTGCCAGATTTAACTTTATCGCGCGTTGCGTGTGCAAAAAGTGCATATCAAAATTCAAAACAAAAACAATTGACAACACATTGTTTGTGTTGTTTGTGACGGCTGTTGAAAACGAAAGTCTTGTGGGACAGCACTCTATGACAACTAAAATGCGATGGCATAGGTAGCTAGCAGATTAGGTGGTGTGTGCACATAATAATGTAATTAATTTAACATTTGAGCCGTAAAGCCAATGTCTGGAGTGAGGCGTAGGCCTAGCTAGCCTAGGACTCAATTTCATATGGAGGAAAATGCTGACATTGGCTAGGCCTACGTTATCTAGGCTCTCTCTAGCCTAGCCTAGACCAGGCATTCACAAAAATGAATCGATACAGGCCTAGGGGTAGGCCCCACTGCAGTTTGCTTCTAGGGCTCTACTGTTAAATTTAGTAAATTCTTGGCCCACGCCAATCACCATCCATACCCCCTAGCTACCGATTGCGAAATGCGAACAATGACTTTATTCCAGATAAACATTTATGGTACTTAGACCAAGGCTGTTGTCCTAGGCTGGCCCTTGGATTCTATACAAAGTAGGCCTAATATTAGATGATAATCATGACATTGTTGACGACGAAAGAACGAAATCTTTCAATGTAAACAAAGCGCAGCGCGAGTGCCTAGGCGCTGGCCCGGGGCACGTCAATGTCCGCTCCCGCTATCAACATCATTAATAGAACGTAGACAAAATATTACAAAGCACAGTTAACATCAAGGATCAAATACAGATATTGTGTATTATGTACCAACAAAATAAAGAACTGAATCAATCAAAAGCCTAGAATTCTAGATTTAAAAAATTGAGTACTGGCCTACAAAAGGCTCATGTTGCAGAATACAAGTATTCAAAGACCAATCACGACATAAGAACTCATACAAATCATAAAGTAAAATGTTATTCGGTTAATATGAACGTTGGTCTGCGTCAGGCAAGTGTGGACAGCCGGGTCTAGCAATCGCGGGCGGCGGGGGAGTGACCTGTTGGAGCAGTCGACTCTGCATTGTTGCCACGTTTCTGAGCGTACATGTAACTTTAGGCTCAAATAACGCAAAAAGTAGTACGGATATACTAATTTTTTCTGGTTCGTGTGTATTTATTGAGAACTTAGCTTCATTTTGATACTAAATTTGTTTACGCAGCAACGTTTTTTGGCTCCTTTATATTTATGTGAAGGTGATAAAATGTGTAATTTCTCTCTCTCCAATGTTAAAGGATAGGGATTTTGAAAATTTTCACTTCAAAATTTTGGAAAAAGTAGATCGGAAAAGTACTTACATTTTTATGTATTGGGAAAGAACGCTGTCTCATTGTAAAGTAAGCCAAATATGAAGAACGTGACAACGATTTCGAGTTATAGAGGAGTGACTTTAATACGGAAAACTTGGCTTATTTAAAATCAATTTTTCCCATTACGTCAGTTAGATATTCTTCTCGTTTAAGCATTGAGTAGGACGAGAAAACATTGCAGATTAACATGCAATTGAGTTCAGTGAGCTACCGCTAATAGTTCGTTTGCTATGACAGGGTAAATAGACGCGCGTACGACATATCGCGTCTCCCGCCGATGCTAGCGGCACGGGACTAGTAAATGCTACGTCACGACCATAAAAAACGGTCGCGCTCAAGGGAATATTATCAACTCAAAAATAATGTATAGCTAATTCCTGGAGTGTGTATGAGGGTTCTACTTTTCGCTATAATTTTTAAAATAAATCAATAGATGTTATGGATATTAAATAGAGCTAGGATTTCGATGTCCTTTAATATAGGCCTAGGCCTACTGATAATGTATATTTATAGCTCAAATGCTTAAAATCATGAAAATCAAGATCTTTGAAACCAGATTGGCCTACATATCTTGAAGACAGCTCAAGAAGACAGTGGACTGTCTCTTGCAGGGTGGACTTTAATTAAATAAAAATACACTTCTTGCACTTGTGTCTAGAATGTATTTTATGTCATTTAGAGCTACAACAATCACTACTTTACTGACTAGGTCTCATATTATGGCTACCAGAGTAGAGGTAGTTCATATACATATTTTTTTTTCATATCTTATGCCAAGATTGCTTTTTCAGCCACTCGTTTAATAATGTTTATATTAATAATAGAAACAAATAGAGAGCGTGCTCAGATACACACAACACCAGTTTCGGAACACTTCTTATTGTTAATTTAAATCACTTAAAATCTTATCAAAGAGTTGATTTAAATGCAAAAAATTCATCCATCCTGGTTTCTTGCTTTACTATAGTCAACCTTGTAGGCCTCGATGCCTACTAGTATACAAACAGTTGGAGGAGGAAGAAGGGAGATGTGCAGTGACTAACTGCAGCAAAGCGTACTACAGACCACGTCGGAAATATTTTAAGTTCACCACGATATCGCGATATTTTCGATATGACCCTATCCTAGACTTCCTACGCGATATTGATATCGAATGGAATAATCAATATCATTAAACATATATCTACCTTAGAGAGATTTTACTGTTTTAGAATCTCACGTACTGATTCGTTGTGTAGTAGGTTCGCCGCGGTGGAACGCCTCCACGTCAATCCCGAGCATCCGGGCGTACTCGTTACCGTACCACACGAGCAACTCGTCGTGGGGCTTCAGCTCACAGTTGGTTCGGTAGTACATGGAATTCTTGTACTGGAACGGAAACAGGTTCTGGTCCCTCTTCTGCGTCGCACAGTTCACGTAGCGCATCCAGTTGGAGATCTCGGGGTTCGATGCGTCGATGCAGGCGACGGTCTGACGATCTTTTTTCAGCTGGGATAGAAACACATGTTAGTAAGCCTCTACAACCTACTAGTTCATGGTATCACAATATTCACAATAAATAAGTAAATTCGGTACCGGTAGTCAGTTATTTGTAGCAAATAAGCTATTTGGTGGATTTCAAAAATCCTGATAACGTGGTTGCCAGGGTGAAAACAAGCTAGTCTTATTTTACGAATAAGTAGTTATTAGGACACTAATACTGGGCCTAAAACAAATGGAATTTTATTTTCTATATACTGTAAGGCCTATTATATTATTATCAATCAGTCGATGGTGTGAAATAGCTCTTTATTGTTGACTGTTTTCAGTAGGTCTTTTCATTTCAACATTTTCCTTTGTCTATTTTAATTCTCATTTATGAAACCTAAATGTCCAACAACCCTCTTCCTGTAACCCAAGACCCGCGTCCTATAATCCCCACCCACCAAATGATTTTCCAGGCCTGGGATAGAATTTGGACTAGACAAGGCAATGAAATGAGGTTCTCCCCTTTAGCTCTTATCGATGTCGTCCTTCTACTTGTCTACGTCTACCAAACACTCCACCACATCACATCACCCAACTGTCAAGGATGTCATATATGTGTAATAATAATTTTTTTTTTTTTTTTATCTGTACACCTTGTTCCAACATTGTCAGGTAAGGGGGTGTTGCCACCAAATACTAGGGCATTCAGGAATCAGCACCAGTCTGCCAGTCTTGATGCATCATCTTCTTCATCTCCTTCAGCTCCTAATCACCAATTGTACTCCTCCCTCTCCTTTCGTCCAGCCAGCTCTCTCCATCTAGCTCTGTCCTCCCACCATCTCTCCAACTCAACCACCGTCCATTCTTCTCCTCTTGCTTCCACGTCCTGTATTATTTGGTCCAGCCATCTGTCCCGTGGTCTTCCTACTCTTCTCTTCTTATAAGTTTTCTCAAATGTCTGTCTTGGTATGCTCTTTTCATTCATTCTCTTAAGGTGGCCAAACCATTTTAATCTGTCTCTCCCCATTTTATAATAATAATAATTCTTTTCAAAGCATTTCCTGAACGATTGTTTCAATATAGGGCTTAAAATCCTAAATATTTTAGACCCATATTGATTTTTTATGTCAGATTGAGGGGAGCAGCATACCGCTCCATTTCTTGGGCTAACATCTTCATTGCTGGCTATAGCCAGGCTAGACACAACCACATCCACAATCTCTTCTTTGTCTGCCTCTGCTACCAAGAGAAGTCTGTTTATTAGTTATTTTCACCTCTCGCAATGTTCCCACAGTCTTTTTGCTCCCACTACATTCCACGTCACACAATATTTGCCAAAATGTTAATTAGATGAGCGTAGCGAAGCGGAGTGAATCTCTCCATACAACTCGATCGGCGCTTTGTCTGTGTGTCTGTATGTATGTCTGTATGTATGTCTGTATGTGCGCTAAATTTTGTTCGTCGCGCACAGGTCAAACGGCTTGACGTATTTGGCTGAAATTTTCTGTCAACATTTGTGACTACTAAACTCGATACTGTTAACATAACCAGCAAAATTCGTCAAGATGCCAACCTACAAAAAATTAATTACTGAAAAACAAACATTGTTTATTTATTTAATTAAATGAAAACTTACAAACAGATTTACATAATGTTTCATTTGTAGATTAACATCAACAATACCAACACTAGACAAAAGTTTCAAAATTGTAATTTTATCCGCCATGTTATAAAAAAATATTGTTTATTTACTACAATAATTTCTTCATTTTTACAGTGTTCCACCGATATGATTCGCATTTGGAGACTATTGCAGTTAGATGTACATATGTTACACCAAACATAGCGTACGTAATTATACATGTTCATTTTAATTTGGAATCTCGATAGCTGTCATAGAATGGGTACAATGACGTAAGACGCCAACCTACAAAAAATTAATAACTGAATAATATGTTTTTTAATTTATTGAATTAAATAACCATTTGCACACGGATAAAAATACTTTTTTGCTTGTAGGTTCACATCAATGATACTAACACTCGACAATAGTTTCAAAATTGTAGCTTTAACGGCCATGTTAAAAAAAAAAATATTGTTTATTTACGGCAGGCATTTTCTTCATTTTTACAGTGTTCCACCGATATGATTCGCATTTGCGGACCATTGAAGTTAGATGCACATAGTATGCTGCCGAAATAGCTTACGAAGTCAGATCTTTCTCACTATGTATTTGGAATTTTGATAGCTATCATAGAATGGCTACAATGACGTGTTATGTTTTATGACTTTCACGGCAAACATGCAGAAAATAACAACAAACTTGGTCGACAAATTAAAAAGCTATTATTATAGTTTAAATGCGAGTTATTGTATAATTAAACACAATTGCATTTAAGATATAGTCTGTATCTACATTATGGAACTTTCCATACACTGATAGGTTCAATAGTTTATGAATTAGAGCCTATTGACTAAACCACGGTCGAATGAAATTATGCGGAAATCCATCAACTTGAAGGTTTTAATTTCTTTAAAGAATACTTCTGAACGGATTTAAATAATATGTCGTGCATTTATTAGCAACATATCAAGAAATAATATACTTAAGTAATATGGTTGTAGCTTGATCCGCCATCATGTAAAAAAATCATATGTTTATTATAAAGGTATTTTTATTTTTAAAGAGTAATTTATGATATGCAAATGATTTATTTGATTTGATACATTGAAAAAATCGCTCATCTGTCAACGCGGAGCGTTTTCCTAGTTATTAGATGAGCGCAGCGAAGCGGAGTGAATCTCTCCATACAACTCGATCGGCGCTTTGTCTGTGTGTGTGTGTGTCTGTATGTGCGCTAAATTTTGTTCGTCGCGCACAGGTCAAACGGCTTGACGGATTTGGCTGAAATTTTCGGTCAACATTTGTGACCACTAAACTAGATGCTGTTAACATAATCAGCAAAATCCGTCAAGATGCCAACCTGCAAAAAATTAATTAGTGAAAAAAATACAGTTTTATTTTTGTTTTATTGAAACTTATGAACAGATTTACGTAATGTTTAAAATAAATATTGAAACTAACAATGTCGACACCGGATAAAAGTTTTGGAACTATTACTTTAACCGCCATTTAGTAAAAAAATATTTAGTTTCTATTTACGGGAACTTACATTGGTTTCTTAACAGTGCTCCACTTATACGATTCTCATTTGAGGACCATTGAAGTTAGATGCACATACTATGCATGGCGAATGGCGTGTACAATAAGACCTTTCTAAAACTACTTTTGGAATTTCGATAACGTTAATAGAATGGCAACAATGGCGTGTTATGTTTAATGACTTTCACGGCAAAAATGCAAATGTTAACAACGAACTTTGTAGACAAATTAAAAAGCTTTTATTATGATTTAAATGCGGTTATTGTATATTAAAACACTATCACATTTTAGATCTAGCCAGTATCTACATTGTGGAGTTTTCTATACACAGATAACTTGAATAGTTTATTAATTAGAGCCTTTTGAGTAGACCACGGTCGAATGAAATTATGCGGAGATCCATTGAAAAATCAACTTGGAGGTTTTAATTTATTTAAAGAAAAATTTTAAAGGGATTTAAATAATATTTTGTGTAATTATTAGCAACATATCGGGAAATAATATACACAAATTCTAAGATTGTAACTTAAACCGCCATCTTGTAAAAAAATCATATGTTTGTTATCAAAGTATATTTTTTAAGCGGTGTATGATATGCAAAATATTTATTTAATTTACTAAAAAAAAAAAAAAAAATCGCTCATCTGGCAACGCGGAGCGTTTTCCTAGTTAATTAGATGAGCGTAGCGAAGCGGAGTGAATCTCTCCATATAACTCGATCGGCGCTTTGTCTGTGTGTGTGTGTGTGTGTGTGTGTATGTGCGCTAAATTTTGTTCGTCGCACACAGGTCAAACGGCTTGACGTATTTTGCTGAAATTTTCGGGCAACATTCGTGACCACTAAACTCGATGCTGTTAACATAACCAGCAAAATTCGTACACCTACCTACCTACAAAAAATTAATTTCTGAAAAACAAAATTTGTTTATTTATATAATTAAATTATAACTTACACACGGATTTAAATTATGTTTCACTTGTAGGTTCACATCAACAGTCCCAACACTTGACAATAGTTTCAAAATTGTAAGTTTAGCCGCCATGTTATAAAAAAATATTGTTTATTTACGACAATAATAACTTCATTTTTACAGTGTTCAACCGATATGATTCGCATTTGCGGACTGTTGCAGTTAGATGCACATAGTATACACCAAACATAGTGTATGCAATCATACCTTCCTCACTAGGGATGAGCCGATACCGATATCCGATATATATATCGGCCGATATCTTGCTTTTTTCCGATAATCGGATCATCCGATATTTATCAATATATCGGCAGATTTGAATTTACCGCCAAACGCAACTGCGTATAGTTGAGAAGGCTGTGGTGTGTGAACATCACTGAGCGTCAGATTATTCAACATGG
This sequence comes from Isoperla grammatica, assembly GCA_945910005.1. Lineage (NCBI taxonomy): Eukaryota > Metazoa > Arthropoda > Insecta > Plecoptera > Perlodidae > Isoperla > Isoperla grammatica. Next base: position 38,343,183 of record OX246749.1, read on the forward strand.
CCGCCGTGGTAGTGTCTTTTATCTAACGCGTCGTTTTGCGTTGTCTCTTGTCAGAAGGGCCTAGGCCTAGGCCTTGTTTTTGTACAATTATTAATAATTATGGAAAATAAAAGGAGTGAAGTTTGGAATTATTTCAGTGTTAATGTCAGGTCGCCGGAAATAGCCACCTGCACTGTGTGTAAAACCAATGTGCTACGAGGGGGCAAATGCTCATGGAGCTTTAACACGTCTAACATGTGGGCACATATAAGAATAGAACACGCCGATGTGTTAGAAGAAACAGTTGATGATCCGAGGCCCCAAGAAGACGTGACAAAAGTGCCTTCTTAAATGTAAGAAAAATATCATATCGGATATCGGATTTTTGATAGTGTCTAAATCGGTATATCGGAATATCGGAAAAAACCCATATCGGCTCATCCCTATTCCTCACTATTATTTTAAATCTTGATAGCTGTCATAGAACGGCTACAATGACGTAAGATGCCAACCTACAAAAAATTAATTACTGAAAACCATGTTTTTTTATTTATTGAATTAAATTAAAATTTGCACACCGATATAAATGATTTTTTGCATGTAGGTCTACATTAATAGTACTAACACTCGACAATAGTTTCAAAATTTTAGCTTTAACCGCCATGTTGTAAAAAAATATTGTTTATTTACAGCTATAATTTTCTTCATTTTTACAGTGTTCCACCGATATGATTCGCATTTGCGGACCATTGAAGTTAGATGCACATAGTATGCTGCCAAAATGGCTTACGCAGTCTGACCTTTCTCACTATGTATTTGGAATTTTGATAGCTATCATAGAATGGCTACAATGACGTGTTATGTTTTATGACTTTCACAGCAAAAATGCAGAAAATAACAACAACCTTTGTAGACAAATTAAAAAGCTTTTATTATGATTTATATATATCTTGACCCCGTTTCCAACATTAATTTATCGGGTAGGGGGGAGTAGCAGAGTACTCCATGTCTTGGGCTAATGTCTTTGTTGCCGGCTAGCCAGGCCTGACACAACCACCTCCTCAACCTCTTCCTCGATCGCTTCTTCCGTTACCAGAGGGCTGTTTAGTAGTTCCCTCCATCTCTCACGGTTTTCCCATAGTCTTTCTGCTTCAACTTCGTTTAAATATGTATTTAGTACTTAAATGTGGTTATTGTTGATTAAACAATATTGCATTTTAGATATAGTCTGTACAGTATCTACATTATGGAACTTTCCATACACTGATAAGTTTAATAGTTTATGAATTAGAGCCTATTGAGTAGACTACGGTCAAATTAATTCATGCGGAAATCCATTGAAAAATCAACTTCAAGGTTACACTTTATTTGAAGAAACCTTCTTAACGGATTTAAATAATATTTCGTGTAATTATTAGCAACATACCGGGAAATAAAATACAAATTCATAGGTTGTAACTTAAACCACCATATTGTAAAAAAATCATATGTTTATTATAAATGTATTTTTTTCTTGTCAGAGTGATATGATATGCAAATGATTTGTTTGATCTATTTAAAAAAAAAAAACGCTCATCTGGCAACGCGGAGCGTTTTCCTAGTTATTTAAATTTTGGAATATTTGCTTATTAAATGACTATTAAACACAGTTTAAGAGAAGGTAAGCTGTTGGTCTCCTTCATATCCACCCCCATTCTAAATATATAATAAACACAGTTAAAGTAATGTATGTATGTATTTATTTTATTTATGTTCAGTATGCTGTCTGGGGGGTGCATGTACACAGTGTAGGCCTACACGCAACTCGCATTATTAATATACTCTGTCTGTTCCCTCACCTCCCAGCTGTAGCCTGTAGGCTCTGCCTGTGCTGGCAGTCGTGATCCTTTATACGGACCAAACCGAGTTCCCTTCTTGATGGAAACCTTGGCCCAGACCCCCTGGCCAGCACCGACAATTTTTGACGCTGCTACTGTCAGCTGTTGTGGGCAACTGAGTATCGCCCGTTCTTCACCAGTTATGTGATCTGGGACCTGTTAAAAAGAGGAGCTATGTTAGCACAACCATATATTTCACCAAGGTAAACATTGCTTTCCTTCATATCCACCCCCATTCTAAAAATATAATAAACACAGTTTAAGTAGGGTAAATGTATTTATTTATTTATTTATAAAACCATGAATAAAATTGAAACTTTCAACTACATTTTTGGGCTACATATCAATAATGAATGATTATTAAATATTTACCACAGTGTCTTCAATGTGATCTAGGGCGCCATGAGTTGGACAGTCTCCCTCATGCTCGTGTCCGCACTCGTCACAAACTACAAAGAGAACAGGAAGATTTATGATTGGTTAAGTAGGCTAAGTACTGTATTATCTTTTGCTATATATAAACTTATTTATTGTGACATGGTATAGACTGTATAGTAGGCCTAGGCCTACTTGTTTTGTGGATGTTGATAGCCCCATAACAAGTGCCGAATAGATTGCATCCTGCTGAACTGAACCCTCATAGTGATACTACTAGAAAATTTATGGCAACATACTGTATCACCCAATTCGATTGTCTACCACAAAATGTAAGAACATAGGTATGCATAGGAGTAATCCTATAAAGCCTGCAAAATTTATGTATAGTACTTCTACTTCTATACAATAAGTAGTCTAACTATAAGTTAGTATTATATTCACAATGAAAATACTATCAAGTACTATAGGTAATGTAGGACAATGTTGTTACCTAGTGTAGGCTGCATATTCATAATAATTAGTAATTAGTAATTACAAATGATCACTCGATTACCCATCAATGTGCATATACTGGCTCACAGTTCACTATTGATCATGATCAGTAAAAGGGCCGTATGCAGTCAAGTGTCACGTTAAAAATCGTTCACCTTGTTATTAATGATAATATGGGAGTGTCCAGTATTGTCATAAGACGGTACAGTATTTTGTAATAGATAGGTACAAGTGATAAGTTATATTTTATCAAAGTTTTGTTACTTACAAATGAAATCATCATCCTGAGGAATCGGTCCCTCTTCATAGTTCTTGCGAGGAACATTCCGTTTCGGGTAGCGCGGTGGCGCTTTTGGTGTTGAGTGAAGACTCGAGACTTTCTGCTTCTTTTTTGTATCCATCCCCTGTGGCTTAATCTTATCCTTGGGAGTGGGGAGGTTAGTTATGTCATGTAGATGCACACATTCTGTCTGGATATTTAACATATTGTACGAGACATGCATCACCTCTTCAGGCTCTTCTGTCTGGTTTAGGATAGATGGCATGCACGGAGGGAGATTTACTGCCTCGTAAGGCTCTTCCGTTAGGTTGCGTATCAATGGTGTACCCACAGGGAGATGCGCTGCCTTGTAAGGCTCTTCCGTAACGTTGGGTATCAATGGTGTACTCACAGGGAGATGCGCTGCCTTGTAAGGCTCTTCCAAAACGTTGGATATCAATGGTGTACTCACAGGGAGATGCATTGCCTTGTAAGGCTCTTCCGAAACGTTGGATATCAATGGTGTACTCACAGGGAGATGCACTGCCTTGTAAGGCTCTTCCGTAACATTGGGTATCAATGGTGTACTCACAGGGAGATGCGCTCCCTTGTAAGGCTCTTCCGAAACGTTGGGTATCAATGGTGTACTCACAGGGAGATGCGCTGCCTCGTAAGGCTCTTCCATAACGTTGGGTATCAATGGTGTACTCACAGGGAAATGGGCTGCCTTGTAAGGCTCTTCCATAACGTCGGGTGTCAATGGTGTACTCGCAGGAAGATGCATTGCCTTGTAAGGATCTTCTGAAATGTTGGGTATCAATGGTGTACTCACAGGGAGATGCGCTGCCTTGTAAAGCTCTTCCGTAACGTTGGGTTTCAATGGTGTACTCACAGAGAGATGCGCTGCCTTGTAAGGCTCTTCCGTTATGTTGGGTATCAATGGTGTACTCACAGGGAGATGCGCTGCCTTGTAAGGCTCTTCCGTAACGTTGGGTATCAATGGTGTACTCACAAGTAGATGCGCTGCCTTGAAAGGCTCTTCCGAAACATTGGGTATCAATAGTGTACTCACAGGGAGAAGCGCTCCCTTGTAAGGCTCTTCCGAAACGTTGGATATCAATGGTGTACTCACCGGGAGCTGCATTCCCTCATAAGGCTCTTCTGAAACGTTGGATATCAATGGTGTACTCACAGGGAAATGCGCTGCCTTGTAAGGCTCTTCCGTAAAGTTGGGTATCAATGGTGTACTCACAGGGAGATGCGCTGCCTCGTAAGGCTCTTCCATAACGTTGGGTATCAATGGTGTACTCACAGGGAAATGGGCTGCCTTGTAAGGCTCTTCCATAACGTCGGGTGTCAATGGTGTACTCACAGGGAGATGCGCTCCCTTGTAAGGCTCTTCCGTAACGTTGGGTATCAATGGTGTACTCACAGGGAGATGTGCTGCCTTGTAAGGCTCTTCCAAAACGTTGTGTATCAATGGTGTACTCATAAGGAGATGCGCTGCCTCATAAGGCTCTTCCGAAACGTTGAGTGTCAATGGTGTACTCACAGGGAGATGCCCTGCCTTGTAAGGCTCTTCCAAAACGTTGGGTATCAATGGTGTACTCATAAGGAGATGCGCTGCCTCATAAGGCTCTTCCGAAACGTTGAGTGTCAATGGTGTACTCACAGGGAGATGCCCTGCCTTGTAAGGCTCTTCCAAAACGTTGTGTATCAATGGTGTACTCATAAGGAGATGCGCTGCCTCATAAGGCTCTTCCGAAACGTTGAGTGTCAATGGTGTACTCACAGGGAGATGCACTGCCTTGTAAGGTTCTTCTATCTGGTTTTGTATGGATGGTGCATTGGAAACTTGGCTTAACATTTCACTCATCGGCAGTATCGGTACACTTTGAAACGTGGTACTGGTTAAGTTATTAGACACATTGTTTGCAAGTTCTTCTGGATAAGTAACAAATGCAGTTAAACTGTCAAAAATCATTTCGCCAGTCGGTTGGCTTAAGATATATGTAACTAATTTCTCAAGCATCTTGTTTACCTTTGATGGACGTACATTGGCTGTCAGTCCCTTCCAATATTCGCGAATGCAGGCCACCTTATCTTTAAGGTCATCTGGCAAATCCGTGTTTTGATCAATCGTACCATAGGTCGGATCAATAGCAAGACTGGCACAGAGCGTTTCGCGTATACTTTTCCTCTTCCTAGCATCATTTGTCTTCGTTTCATTGTCGACAGTAGTTGCATTTGTACGTCGATCTCTGTTTCCACGTCTTGTGTCAAAATTGCCCTTTGCTTTTACAATCACGCAAGTGGAATCTGGCGTCCCTTTGTATGTCGTGTCATTGTACAAACACTCTATCAAATCAACAGGTGTCGCATTGGCAGGGTTAGAAACTCGGCGCATTTTATCCCTCATTTTCGATTTTAGATCTACATGGTCTAGTTTTGAGAAAGAGCTTGAAGGCTCGTAACTGTCGTCCAACATAGCGACAGGTGTCGCATTCTCTTTGTTTGAATGGGTGGCTGCTTTAGTCGTTTTCTTCTTCTTCTTGGAGTCGTCGTTTGGTTTTTTGAACTCGTTTAACTCCTGGTTGTGTTGAGAAACTGACACCTTCATGTCTTGCCACGGCAAAGTAGCTGTCGGTTGTTTCTTCTTGGAACGAACAGAGACGGACTTCTCTGTTGAAACAATCTCTGTAAAATACAACCAAGATGGAATATTATGTTTAATAATCGGGTAACAAGGGTGTATTGTGAAAGGGTATCCGGGTCGTAAAAAAGTCGGGTTTCATCATCCCTAATCTAGCCTACTTAACATGAATAAATTTGTAGAATCGGCAAATAATAGCTGGTTTATGGGTCAAAGTGCCTATTATGAACATAAATACTGCTGCAAAAGAGGTTCAGAATGTACGGAATGATTGCACTGTAACTGAAGTTTGCCTGTGTTATGCTGATAAAAGGACAGTTATGGCCGGGTTTACTTGGCTTACTCACCTATCATTGGCAGAGGTGGCAGGTTAACCGTGGGATCTTCTAATCCCTGAATCTCGGCTTCAAGTCTTTTGATTTCATCTGCCAGCTTTTCGCGAACTTGATTGGTGCTGGAACAAGAGTAAAATACAGTAATATTATGTCAAGTTCCATTTCCATATATTTATGTAGTTTTTGCTCAGTAGGCCATTGAAATAATTATCGAGGTGGTATCCCCTTAATCTTGAAGAGTTTAAGCAACACATCAACGTCACTGATCAATGTGTACACGATCAGTCGTTTATATAAACCTTGATTTCCCATGTTATGAGCTGTCCATGAATGATGTCACAAAATGTTGTATAAACCTCCCCCCCCCCCCCCCCCCCCCCCCCCCTAATGATATTATACACAAAAATTAAACACAAAATGTAAGTAAAGAAATGCGGGCGAATTCCCCTCTAACCATGTAACGGCTAGTACGACCTACATATTTCATTGCTCGAAAGTGGCCGAAACAGCAGCCTGAAAACGTCTAACTACTACAACATCGGTAAGTAAAATTAAAAGTTAATATTCAGTATTCATTCACACAAATACATTTAGGACCATATGTGCTTTCATCACTAATTATTATTAAATAAAATTAATTATTTTAATTATAATTTAGTTATTAATTTTAATCAATTAATTATTATTTTAATTATTAATTATGCTCCAAAATTGAACAAAAACAAACAACCTTGAAAAAAATCTTAGCCAATTTAGTTTTGAAGTATTCGACTTATCAATTGCACACCTGATAATAAGTTGAATAGCCGCCACTGCGTACCTGAAATAACTTGTGGTTAGTATAGACACGCATAGCAGATCAGCGAGCGAGACAGGTGAACAAATCTTAGGCGTATTAAAAACCATTAATAATCTTAGCTGCTGTGTTTGATTGTCTCCCATCTACATGCAAAGCACTTGTATGCATCAACTCACCTTGCAATGTCTTCCTTACTGAAGTGTTTGAACGCCTGATCTTCCGCTGTTTCGGGCACTGAAGTAGTCTCCGTGCTTGGCTCAATCTTTATCTGTCAAACAGCAACATGAATTGATATTATGTTGGGAAAAGTAGGTATACTTTGGTCGCATAATATACGTACAAATAAACCAGGCCCAAATGTGGGAAAATTGGGTTTAGAGTTAAAATTGTTGTGTGTGTTCAGGTGGCATTTATGCCACAAATTTCCACTAAAAACACAAAGAGTGATTATTCATTATATTTTAGGCCTATGTAGACAATCTAGGCATACAGAAAATGAATTCAAAATTCAATTTTGCATTCATGTGATACTATAGTTCATGAGAAATTTCCAGTAAGGCAAAAATTAACAAGTCCATATTCATATCAAAATGCCTCCTTTCAACTTGATAATGATTTTAGAACCAACAAAAGAACACACAATCCTTCTGAATAAATATTGAGTCAATCAAATTTACAATACCAATAGGCCTATATAAACGCTAAATGCTACATAGGCTAAAAAAAATAATGTAAAATGAAAAACTATGTAAATATTTGCCTATCAGAATTGGGGAAGTTACCCAAATTTGCAATATTTTTTTTAAAGTTGTCATATTTCCTTCAACTTCAGTTTGCACATGAATCACCTGACTTGTGGTTGATTGGGACCAATTTCATTTTGCAAACTTTTGCGATAATGTAGTTGAGTCCACAAGCTAGCAGCAAAATTAGCAATTATTCTTAAAACGCGAATTAGCTAGCGACATTTAAAACTCAGTCTAACAAATTCTTTATTTTTGTGTATTTTTCGAAATTGACGCTCAAATTCCTGTTGTGCGTTGTCGGGAGGTTTCGTGACCTATATTGGCCAGCCAATGTCGTTGATTACAAGAAGAAGAAAAAATTACTAAAATATCAGAACTATTTTCTTTTTTTTACTCGTACTGGACCAATTTGTTTTTTAAATAGAGAAATTTAACGAAATTCAGTTCCTAAACCAAGAAATACCAAAGATTAAAAACCATTTTTGTGCGCATCTCTATTGATGGGTGATTTCTTATAACAAGTTAACTGCTGTGTATATAATGTATATAATTATGAAACCATCATGACAACAACCAATGATATGCGTACTAAATATGGTTTCATAAGTATAGTTTATACCTTAAAAATGAATATGATATTCGACACTAAATGTGTCAAGAGATAGCACCACTGCTGCGCAACATGGCTGACAGTTAGAGGGTAACAAACTGGCAGGAGATCATGGATCCGCCTAAACATGTTATTGCGCAAAGTAAGTTTTTAACTTTATTCTGAAATATACATATATTTGAAAGCAAATAAAGCCCAAAGGAACCTCAATGAAAGAGAGGAAGTGTTAATCGGTGGCCTTTTAATTGCATGTGGTTAATTAACATTATGATCAGAACATGAACTTCGGGCCTTTGGATGCTTGGTGTGTCCCCTGATCCAAAATCCCCATAATATCAAAGGCATCTTAAATACAAAACGCAACCAGCAAATATCCAGCAAAGCTGGATATTCACTGACGCAACAATATCGCTTATGTTTCTTTGGAATCGTTGCCATTCTCATATAAACACTGACAAATGACACTGACAAATGACATCCAGCGGCTTTGTTGCCCTCTAGCTATTACTTCACGATTTCGCCGCCAGAGATCATATCTGCAACATTTAGTGCCGAATAGTAAATGCCAATTGGCTGGAATAGTAGGCCCTATAGATTTATTGGATCCAACAGCTTACGTTCGTGTAAGATAACGAACTCGAGAGTTGTAGGTGAAAATAGAATATAGGTACAATACAAAAATAACCGAGTCGTTTCGACACGAGGTCTTGATCACTCAAGAAGATGTCTAAAATGACTTAAAAATGAATAACATAAAAGCTAGATAGTAGATAGAGACATAAGTTTAGTGTCGAGTGTTATGCGCGAAAATTCGTAACTCGCCCTCGGACCCCTGTTGCTTCGTTACGTGTGGGGAGGGGGGGGGTAAATTACAAGTCGTTCATTAGGAAGGAATAGAAATTTGTACCGTAAACACTGTATTCTCATCATAATATGATGGAAATATTTAATTACCTTGTGTGGGGGTAGAACGTTGTAGGCTGACCCTGTAGGTTGCGACGTGGTACAAGTGGAGGTTTTGAGTCGTTGAGGCGGCTTAAACTTCTTTCTTTTCCTTGGAGGACTAGCCTCTCCTGCCGAGCTCGGCTCCTTCTTAATAGAAGTTAGTGGACTTTCAGGTGGCGAAGTGGTGCAACTGGACGAGGTCTTACTCGAGGAAGTCTTAGGGGGCTGCGGCAGCTTAAATTTCATTTTCTTTGCAAGGCCAGCCTCTCCTGCGGAGTCCGGCTCCTCCTTGACAGTAGTCGGTAGACTTTTAGGTGGCAACGTGGTGCAACTGGATGATTTTTTACTCCCGGAGGTCTTAGGGGGCTGCGGCAGCTTAAATTTAATTTTCTTTGCAAGGCTAGCCTCTCCTGCTGAGTCTGACTCCTCCTTGACAGTAGTCGGTGGACTTTTAGGTGGCAACGTGGTGCAACTGGATGATTTTTTACTCCCGGAGGTCTTAGGGGGCTGCGGCAGCTTAAATTTCATTTTCTTTGCAAGGCTAGCCTCTCCTGCGGAGTCCGGCTCCTCCTTGACAGTAGTCGGTGGACTTTTAGGTGGCAACGTGGTGCAACTGGATGATTTTTTACTCCAGGAGGTTTTAGGGGGCTGCGGCAGCTTAAATTTCATTTTCTTTGCAAGGCTAGCCTCTCCTGCGGAGTCCGGCTCGTCCTTGACAGTAGTCGGTGGATCTTTAGGTGGCAAAGTGGTGCAACTGGACGAGGTGTTACTCGGGGAAGTCTTAGGGGACTGCGGCAGCTTAAATTTCATTTTCTTTGCAAGACTAGGCTCTCCTGCGGAGTCCGGCTCCTCCTTGACGGTTCTAAGTGGACCTCTTTGCATGAACTCAGGCATCACTACAGGTAAGACGATATTGCCTGCAAACCACATAATCAAGAGTGAAATGTGCACGTATTACATAACAAATTAAAAACCAGTTATAAACACATTTTATTTTCAATTCCTACATATTGAGAAGACGATACATGATATATAATACCATACATTGTAGATCATGTGGTACTTTTGAGTGGGGCACATATCTCTATTGGTTATCAAATCAAATCTTTATTCAGGACTTTGTTATACACTAGGCCTACATATTATAGGCCTACACACCAAGTATACGAGCTACAGAAGGAGACATCTCCTGACTTGTAGCTCTTTATATAGTTACACCATTGAAACTCAATGGTTACACACAGCTTTGTATAGTATAGTATAGTACTGTTTTGAGAACAACAAGGAAATTTAACTTGATGTTCATTTTGTGTTTATGACTCTTAACATGTAAACTTTACCATTGCATTTAAATGACCTTTCCCTATTCTGTAGGCCTACAGTTTGATGACAAACCCTCAGTGAACAAAGTAAGTTTGAACATTCGCACAAGCCAAGTTAACGTGTCAATGTAGTTTTGTAACAAAACTCGCGGGATGGTGTAGAGGGTTCTAGCAACATTTCATATCTGCTATAAACCTAGGGCACAGGTGGGCAATTTATCAAATACATAACGAACAGGCACGTGAGCTCATTGTGGTTTCATAAGAATTAAGAACGTTTCAGACATGGCAGTCGTAAGATCATACATTACCTGATCAAGTTACAAGACGCTTAAGTTAGACAATGTTGCACGAACCGGGGTCATTTGACAGATCTCTAGGCCTAACTGCTTAGCCTAGGTAGGCCTACCTAACCTGACTTCTGTATGAAGTAGGAATTGAACTAATGGTAAATAGGCTAAGAAAATTATGTTGACTAGTTATTTTATACAATTAATCACACTTGCTCACAACTCGTCGAGGTGGTCGGACGTGTTTTCGGGATTTCCGGGCTGATAGATACAATACAATACAAAGGCTGAGCGGCTGAGCTGTCACTGACATACAGCGGAGAAACAAGGGGTGTGGCAGATAAGTACTCCTCTCAAGTATAAGTGGGCATCTTATTTCATTTTTAGGGAAGTGTTGTGGGGTGTTTAATACATTTATTTATAATACATTTTAAGGTGATTTTAGGGATTTTAAATAATTGGATTTTAAAATATTTTAGGCGTTTTATTTCATAATTTTTGCGCAAGTGTTGTAGGTTCCTATTGTTGTTCATATTGTTGTGAGTTATTGTGAAATGGGGGATGATCTATGTGGAGTTTGTGGCAAGCCTGTGGGGGATCAGGATCAGGGGATTGGTTGTGAAGGGAGGTGTCAGGGTTGGTTTCATATAGGTTGTGTGGGCGTATCGCAAGAGGCTTATGAGGGGGTTGGGGGGGAGGGCTTTGAGTGGTATTGTCCCAAGTGTAGGACTGGGAGGGTGGGAATGGCCTGTATTGAGGAGGAGGTTTGGAGAGGTTTGATAGATGAATTGGAGGAGCTGAGAGGCATGAATCGTAGGGTGTTGGGGGAAGAAGGGTTGCTGCAAAGGTTGAAGGAGGAAGTGGAGGGGCTTAGGGAAGTTAATGCAAATTGTGAAAGGAGGATTGAGGAGTTGGAACTCGCCGTAAAGGAGTTGAAAGAGGGGAAAAGAGTGTTGGAGACGTTGACTGGAGGAGGGAAGGGGGGAGGGGGGGAGGTAGCTGTTGATGAAGTGGTATTAGGGGTGGGGATGGGAGTGGAAGTACATAGTGAGTGTGCGGGGTTAGAGAAGGAGGAGTTTAGTGGATTAATTGTGGGAGGAGGTAGGGTTGAGGGGGAGGGTGGGAAGGTTGTAGCTGAGGGCGTGGAGGTAGAGGGAAAGGGTGGTGGTGTCACTGAACGTGTTAGCGACTTGTTTCAAGTGACAGGGGTCCAAGCATTGGCGCATTGCGTGGGGGCGGATTTGAAAATGAGTGCGGGCATTGCAAAGAGTTTTCGGGATAGGTATGGGAGGGTAGAAAATTTGAGGAGGCAGGGGAAGGGTGTAGGGGAGGTAGCAGAGATGGTGGTTGATGGTATGATGTTGTGGTACATGGTGACGAAGGAGAGATCTTGTGGGAAGCCTAAGCTGGAGGATGTGGAAGAGTGTCTGAAGAAAGTGAGGGATAGGTGTGCTGACAAGGGAATTAAGCGGGTGGGTATGCCCAGGGTTGGGTGCGGGTTGGACTGTCTGAAATGGGAGGATGTACGGGGGGTGATGGAGGGGGTTTTCGATGGATCAGGGGTGGAGGTTGTGGTGTGCAGCAGGGAAGAGGGAAGGGAGGGGAGGTTGATGCCAGGAATAAGCAAGTTCCTGCTCATTGGGGATTCCATGATTGGTAAAGCAGCGCGGGTGTGGCAGGCGAATGGTGGAGAAGCGGAGGTGTATGGGGGGATTAGGATAGGCGAAGTGACGGAGATGGTGGAGGGAAGGCGGGGAAGTGATGATATTGAAGTGGTAGTGCTTAATGTGGGTACGAATGACCTGGGGAGGGGTGCAAGTGGTCTGGAGGTGGCAAGGCAAATGGAGGGGTTGGTGAGGATGGTGAAGGAAAGATATAGCCATGCAAGGGTAGTGGTTGCGGGAGTGCTGGATAGGACGGATAGGAAAGGAATTAGGAAGGAAACTATTGTAGAAGTGAATGAGAGGTTGGCCGGGGTGTGTGGGGTGGTCGGGGCGACGTTCGTAGACAGCAGGGTGTGGGTGGGGAGGGAGTTTTTATCGGGGGACGGTCTGCATTTAAACCGCGTTGGGGCGAGGGAGCTAGGGCATCTTCTTGTTAGGGTAGCTCAGAGTCTGGCATGACAGGAAAAAAGGCAAGGAAGTGTTGGTGGAAAAGGGTATGGGTGTGATAGGGGTTGTAGGGTTGGAGTCAGACTTATGGTAGTAAATTGTCGGAGTGTCAGGAGTGTAAATAGGATGGATAGGCTGTGGTCGCTAATTGAGGTCTATGAGCCAGACGTGGTGGTATGCGTTGAGACTTGGTTAGATGAGGAGGTTGGAAATGGAGAGGTAGGTAGGAAAGGGTTTGACATATTTCGTAGGGACAGGAATAAGAATGGTGGTGGCGTTATGGTTGTTAGCAAGAGTGAGGTTAGGGGTAGGTTAATGTGGGAGGACAAAGAAGTGGAGATGTTGTGTGTAAGGGTTACGCTAGGAGAGGGTGTTCATATGGACGTTGTTGGGGTGTATAGACCCAAGGATACTGGTGAATGGGAGGTGTTGGATAGGATTGAGGAGGTAGTGTCGAGGGGGGAGGAGAGGGCGTTGGTGATTGCAGGGGACTTGAATATGCCTGGGGTTCATTGGGAGGGGGGTAGGGAGGATTTGGGTGGAAGGAGACAAGAGTGGGCATGTAGGGTGATTAATGAGGGTTTTGTGCAGGTTGTGAAGGAGGGTACTAGGGCTACTGTAAGTGAAAGGGGACAAAAGAATAACATCTTGGATGTGGTTTTAGTGAGACCGGAGGAGGCGTGGAGTTACTCGGAGGTGGTGGAGGGTATGAGTGATCACAAGGTGCCATTGGTGGAGTTGGAGTTGGAAGTCAAAAAAAGGGTGGATGATCAGGAAGAAAATATAAGAGCGGGAAAAATATGGAAGTATGGTATGGCTAATGTTGAGTGTTTGCAAAGGGAATTGTTGGACAGGTATGAGTCTTGGGCACATAGGGAGGAGGGGGCAAATGAAAAATGGGAAAGTTTTCTTGTTATTTATAGGGAGCTTTTGGAACGATTTGTGCCGTGTGGGAGAAGGAGAGGAGGCGAGGACCCACCTTATTACAACAGGAGGATTAGATGGTTAAAAAGGAAGTGTAGAGGGTTGTATAGGAACTACAGAAGGTCAGGTAAGGGAAGGGATAAACTTAAGGAGTGGGAAGGGATCCTAGCTAGGGTCAAGGTTGAAGCTAGGGATGAGTACATGTTGGGCTTAATGGATGAGGAACGGGGGCAGGGGCAAAGGTTATACCGTTATCTAGGGAGTCGGAAAGGAAAGGGGGAGATTCCGACTTTAAGGGGGGATGGGGGTGAGGTGTTTTCAACTAATATGGAAAAAGCTGAGGCTCTGAATGATTATTATGGAGGGGTGTTTCAGGACGATGGGGGGGTGGGGCTGGGGGGGAGCGACCAGGGTGGGGCGGGAGGGAATACTTTTTCAATATCCAATAGGGATGTGAGAAGGGTGATAAACAGTTTGGGGGAGGGGAAGGCTCCGGGGCTGGATGGGCTGACGAGTAGGTTTCTGAAGATTGGTGCGGGGAGGCAATCGTGTCATATATGGGGGATATATGTAGGAGGTCGTTACAGGAGGGTAAAATCCCAGAAGGGTGGAGGGAGGGTTTAGTTGTGCCAATTTACAAGGGTGGGGAGAGAGGGCAGGTGGGAAATTACAGACCGGTAAGCCTTACATCTGTTGGAAGCAAGGTAATGGAGAGGTTGATTGTAAACTATATTAGGAGGTTGTTGGAGGGGAGTGGGTTTTTCGTTAAAGAGCAGCACGGGTTCAGAGAGGGGCATTCTTGTGAATCGCAGTTGGTGGGTCTGGTACAGGATATAGGGGAGGCTTTGGATGGGGGGCAGGAGGTGGATGCCATATTTTTGGATTTCCAGAAAGCTTTTGATAGGGTACCGCATGGGAGGCTCATAGAGAAGGTTGATGGTTGTGTTGAGGATAAGGGGGTGGTGAATTGGATTAGGGATTTTTTAACAAGCAGGCACCAGAGGGTGAGGGTGGGAAATGACATATCAAGTAGTGCACGCGTCACCTCTGGGGTGCCGCAGGGGTCGGTTTTAGGTCCCCTATTATTTATCATTTTTATGAATGACATTGGAATTGGATTAAAGTCGAATATTAGGCTGTTTGCTGACGATTTCGTCATTTACAGGGTAATAAAGGGGATGATTGATGTAAGGTTGTTGCAAAAGGATTTGGAGGGGATTGAGGAGTGGCTAAGAATAAATGGAATGGGTTTAAATGCGGGTAAGTGTAAGATGGTGGGTTTTACAAGGAAAATGAAGGCGGAGTGCAGGGAGTACATGTTGATGGAAACCTTGTTAGAGAGGGTCGACAGTTACAAGTATTTAGGCATTGTGCTGGCTGACAACTTGGGGTGGGGGAAACAGGTGCAGGAGGTAGTTAGGAAGGGAAATAGGTCTTTAGCATTTGTAATGAGGAATCTGAGGGGGGCTAGTAGGATGGTCAAGGATAAGGCTTATAGGACGGTGGTCCGGCCGGTGTTGGAATACGGAGGAGCAGTGTGGGACCCGTACAGGAAGGGGGAAGTTGAGGAGGTTGAAAAGGTGCAGGGTAGGGCAGCGAGAAAAGTTACAGGGAAGGTTAGGTGGTGGAGATGGGAGGAAGAGGAGGGTGGTAATGGGAGGAGGGTGTACGACAGTGTTTCAGGAATGGTGAGGGAGCTGGGGTGGGAGTCATTGGAGGAAAGGCGGAGAAAGGATAGGCTAGGGAACTTTTATAGGATCGCTAGGGGGGTGGGAGGATGGAAAGAAATGCAAGAAAGATTGGTTAAGGGAAAGTATCGGGCGAGGGGGGACCATGAGTGGAAATTTCAGAGGGAGGGTAGGAATACTGATGTGGGGAAATTTTCTTTTATCGATCGGACAATTAAAGAATGGAACGAGTTGCCTGGGAGGGTAGTTGGGCAGCATTGCGTAAAGAATTTTAGACGGAATCTCATTCAGGGTGCGGGTGGGGAGGGATGAAATTACTAAATTTTTACTAACTTACAAAAAGGGGTTTTATATTATTGAGGGTTGTACTTGTTTTAATTAGTGGACACAGTAAGTAACGTTTTTAATAACTATTTTATACTAGTATTGCTCGTGATTTTGGTACTTTTACTTAAGTGGACAATGGGCATATAGGCTTAATTTAGGCTGATGCCTTGCATTGCTATTTTTATGGACTTGACCGATCAGTGGTTTTAATTATGGACTTGGGCCGTGGTCTTAACGGGGGGATGGGGAGACTGTACCTAAATCATGAGGTAGGGGGGTAAATTTTATTTTGATTTTAATTTGATATGAACATATATATAGATGCCCACTTATTAAATCTTGGGGGGAGGGTTGCCTCTGCCACCGGGTTATAAGGCCCAGCCGCAGAAGAGTGTCAGTAATCACTAGTAATCACTAGTTAATACCCTGTTAAAATCTATTACTATATTATAGAACTTAATTTTAGCAATGACGATGTCCATATATATGTATAATAGGCCTACATATCAACGGAATAATAAAAATGAAAGAAATCCATTTGATCCAGTGACGGTAAATAGACACTCAGTACATGAGGTTAAATTAAAACCAAAGACTACTGAAAACTAAAATCAAGGTTTAAATCTGGCTGGGCCTAGGCCTAGGCCTAGGCCTAGCCTAGTTTAAAACTCACCATTTCCACGGATCATCTCTTGCCGTTGGTAATGTTCATACTGGTTTAACAACTCCAGCTTATCGCCAGCGGGTAAAGCCTCCCAGTCCAACACTGAGAAATATCTCGACACTGCGTCCATTCCGATGATCAAATTATTGCTGATCAAGTTTTAGGGCCTAGGCCTAGGCCTACGCTACTTACAGAGAAAACACCCTAGGCAAGAGGCCTAGGCTAGGCCTAAATACCTGGCTGCTTAGACTGTACAGACCACAGGCAGAATTCTTTATAGAACTTTCTTTTCTTGTCTAATAAATTAATGTACGTATAGGCCTAGGCCTACTCTTTGTGGCATAAGAAACTTTTCCAATAAACGTTTTCACAAACCACTCGAAACACTACGCTCAAACACGCAACAAACGCAGACGGCAGACGGCAGAATGATGAGCGACCACCGACCAACGTCTTTTCATCAGATTCAGATCTTCGATCTTTTTATCTGACGACACATTTATCTCGATCTATTATTTCGATTTGGAACAAATATTCGAAAATTCGTTCTATTTCAGCGCCACCGTCAAAGTCAAGTGAAACACGTTATCATTGTAGCCACAATTGTAGCTTATAAAATATTCAGAGTAATTATGTTGATGCATGGATGTAAAACAACTTTTTATTTATTGAAATTTGTAATCAACGTATTAAACGTTTCATTTTTTCTGAAAATAATTACACACGTGATGTGATTTTCAGTTCGAAATGTGATTAGCGTAGTTGTTGTTGGCAAACGATTGAAATGATTGAAATATTGTTCCAATTTCTCGTGTACATAATAACTTTTTGTGTTGCTAATAAAAGATATTTCATCGATTACAGTATTGAAATGATATAACATGATTTAAATCAATTAATTTGCAATGGAAATATAATATTCTACCTTCCAGCAAGTCTGTCAACAGCAGTGGAGGATCGAAACGCCGAGGCTTGGGAGCGCCCCTAGCGGAGATAAGTGACATTGCTACTGTCATCCATCATTCAAGTGGTTGGCGGGTAGTAAAACATGACGTATCGTTCATATTCAGTCTAATCAAATACCTTAGTATACAATGTAATTATTAAGTTACAAAAAGCTGTACATTATTGTTCTTATGTCTTGTAAGTAAGTAAGTAAGTAAGTAAGTATGTAAGTAAGTAAGAATTAAGTAAGGGAGTGAGTAAATAAGTAAGTAAGTAAGTTAGTAAGTAATTTTATTCATTGGACTGATACATAGTATGTGTAACTCTTACTCCAATTAGATATAGCGAATTAATTAATTAGAATTAATTAGAGAGGGGAGACATGGGTAGGCGCTAGACTACACTTGGTGTACACTTGCCACTTGGTGTACACTTAGTGCTTGCTAGCTCCTACTAGGCGAAGTGACACGACTCCACAACATTCTCTCTTTGTAGCTTGTAGTTTGTAGTTTATTTACTCACCATTATAAATTTAAATTCATTTGGGTTTCGTCATTTTAGCCAGTAGATAGTAGATATAATGTATAATAGTAGGTATAATATCTAAGTATATACTAAGATTATAGGCTAATTATAACAGATCACATTATTCAGTACAAATCAAAGATGGTGCAAATTAATTTGTTACTTAAGTTTAGGACAAATAGTTGCTGACATAATAATGTATACATTTACAACAATTTACAATTGATCATCATGACACTGCAATCTTTTACGACAATTCCCACGTCAATCATAAAAGCTATATCACAGGTGTTGTGTTGGTTTTATTCAGTGTTCAATGCAGACTTTATTTTTGTATAACATTGCATAGCCAATAATTTAGCCGCGGTCGCTTAGCCGGTTCCCATACGAACACTGAAGTGAAGCAACCTCGTGCTAGGTCAAGAGGTGGATGGGTGACCACTCTCCTCTGAAACACTAGTTACCGTTGGTTAGAGCAGATTGGAGGGTTCGAAAGATTATGTAACAGCTTCGTTCTTCTCGTCAACTGCTCGGCAGTCCAGGTTAGTGGAGGAACCTGTATGACTGGTCAAAGTTTCACCGTCCTTTCGGATGGGACGTAAAGCCGATGGTCCCCTTGGTACTTGTCGACAGGAATTGGCTACGTGCCGGTACCAGGCTTCCCTTCCTCATTATCATTCATCAATCATCACTCACCAGGCTAAAGAGGGGATTGTGCCCTACACTGGCCTTAATTACAATAAAATAAATAATTGAACAGATGGGTATAACAAAATTAAAGTGGCGAGGTTCAATAATTACAAAGTTTCTCCACCTAACCAGTGAATAACTTACAATACATACAAATTACATAGTAGGTGGAAAGAACTGGATAGATAAATAAATTTTAGCCAACGGTTTAGCCGCGGTCGTTTAGTTTAGCCGGTTCCCATACGAACACCGAAGTTAAGCAACCTCGGGCTAGGTCAGGAGGTGGATGGGATGACCACTCTTCTCTGAAACACTAGTTACCGTTGGTTAGAGCAGATTGGAGGGTTCGAAACCTTGTGTAAAAGCTTCGTTCTTCTCGTCAACTGCTCGGCAGTCCAGGTTAGTGGAGGAACCTATATGACTGGTCAAAGTTACACCGTCCTTTCGGATGGGACGTAAAGACGATGGTCCCCTTGGTACTTGTCGACAGGAGTAGGCTACGTGCCGGTACCAAGTTTGCCCTCCTCCCTTCTTCATCATCATGCATCGTTGTTAATCATCCGTTGTTATACTATAATACTGGTCACTGTTAAATGGCACAAAATGCTGTACGGGGCCAATTCATAAATAAATAAATAAATAAATAAAAAAAAAAAATGTTTTTTTATGTACAAGGGATAACAAAAAAGTAAAGAAACGATAATCAAGAAAAGAGTAAGAACAGGTCATGTGTAACGGTTGTGTAAAATGGATATTAATTTTAGTTAAAACTAAAAAAAAAATTCATTCAATTCAATTCAATTTATTTCACCATAGAAACACATATACATGATACATTGTAGACTTTGTAAAAGTATTTAAAAGCATAAATGGTACAAAACAAACCAGTGACAGAAACCACACACAAACAACCAAACATTAGAGAAAGAAAGTAAAAATACAAAATGCAGAAATATTAATCTGTAGATGGGGTAATGAAGAAGGAAAAGATTTATTCTAGATTGTAAAATACATGATTTTAAATTTTTAATAGGAATTCTTTTAGCAATAGTTCAGATGATGATGGTGAGATTTTGGCGGATTGTGGGAGATATTGTAGATTTTCATGCATAATTATTGGGGGTTGTGTATCATTGTAACACAGATAAGAAATAGCTAACTGTTTGGGATTGACAATTGACCACCATTTAAATTGGGTACCTCATGTTGATGGTCTGCTAAGTAAGATAGCAAAAGCTACCTTTGCCATTCGAACTCTTGCCCGAGAGTGCAACCTCTCAGTTTTGAGGACAGTATACTTTGCGCAAGTCCAATCCATCATCCAGTATGGTATTATCTTTTGGGGAGGGACACATCAAGCCATCCAAGTCTTCCGCGCTCAAAAACGGGTGATCAGATGCATGGTATCCACTAATGCTCGTCAATCATGCAGGCCTAAATTCCGTGAGCTTAATATAATGCCCTTACCTTGCCTGTACATTTTGGCTATTTATTATTATTATTATTATTATTATTTATTTATCCAACAACAGAATTAACAATTCCAGGCACAATTGGATATAATATACTTAATTGATAGGTTCTCATTAATACATATGTTCCAATAAAATTAACATACACTCACTATTAAAACGACTCATTCAAAAATAAAATAAAAATATACCAACTAAGGTAAGTGGTAGCTATAACAATTAACCCCACTTTTGTCATGAACATAAAATGTTAAAACACTTTGACTTTATTGACCTCACATTGTCATTAAAAACATCAATATGGCTAAAAGATGAACTATTTAACATGGGAACAGTATTACCATGTTATATGCTATATTTGCCTGTTCGTTAAAGGGAATCTCCCCCGTTTCCAAACGGGCAGTCATCATGGACATGGCACGAGATCGGCTGTTAGCCTTATCCATGAGCGGCATGGACTGAAGTCAACGAGCTTAGGTGTCATGCAGATGGGTCGCAAGCTATACAATAAATTGCCTAGGGGCCTGAAGTCCATCCAGGACGGACGAGCGTTCAAGAGTAACCTCAAACGATTTCTTCAGGAAAAGTCATACTACTCGGTGGAAGACCTCCTGGGGGATTCCTTCAGGAAAAGTCATACTACTCGGTGGAAGACCTCCTGGGGGAGAAGTGGAAGTGATCGTAATGCTTTTAATTATCGACACCCTGTGTCTTTTTATAAATCTTTTTAATTCCCTTTTAAATAATTTGTTAATGTTAAGTATATTGTTTGTAATTTTGTATGTGTTTGTTGTACAGATTTTGACCATTACAATACTCGACTGATGTTTTTCAGACTTCCGAGTCATACTGTATGCTTGTTAAATAAATAAATAAATAAATAAATAAAATGAATTGCACATTAACATTATGTCATACCATTGAACTAACAAACTCAATGGTCATACTATTATACTTTGTCCAGTATGTAGTATAGACCCTATGATCTGCTACCGTGTGTAAACACATCCGCGGACAATAACTTTCTATTCCATTAATATTCTATTATATCACTGGCTATTTACTTACTTACTAGATGCAATAGTTCAACATTGAACTTTGCTGGAACGCTCTCCCGGGCTGGGCCCTCTAGAGCAGATGAAGGAATACAGAGGTAAAACGCATAAGCCCGAGGGCTGGGGGGACAATAAAAATTACAGTAGAGTTCCGCGGGAGTTTGCACCATGGCCACACCATATCCCCCCCTTTTTGGACACTCATAGATACGTTGAAAGATAATTTACTCCGGGATTTCTTGTTTTCCTAGAACGATCGGACCTCATCGCCTTGAAGAATGTGATGTATGTATTCAGTCATCTGAATTCCTCGTCCTTTGCTCGAATTTGAATGGAGATAATTGCTCGACTGGACTTTGCTCTAGGGGTGTACCAAAAAAACTACCTAAAAAGGTTGGTGTAAATTCCCGTGGAACTCCACTTGTAGTAGGAGATGAATGAGGGTAGAACCTGCTACAATAGAATCAGTGTGAAAACGACGTTGATAATAATTTGGATCGTTGGTTTTGTGAGAAGAACTCATAATGCCGTAATAGAAAGGATTCTCAGGCGATAACGTTTTATCATTGTCTTAAAATTGACGTAGGAGACTGTCAAGTTTAATTGAGTTAGTCTATTGAGAAGTCTTCTACCAATGTAGTGTATGTGTCTTTCTAGCTTTGTGGTCTTATGAGCAGGGTATTGAAGTACCCGGTATGGTTTATTGTCTTGTATTGTAAGATGTACACTAAAGTATGATCATCAGTCTTATTGGAATTAAAACTGTTACATTTTGGATTGAAGGCGTCTACAAGATAGAAATTATATTCAACACTCAACTAGCGTCGGTTTTCGGGAGGGGGCGGGGCTTTGTCCCCCCGCAAAAATATAAAGAATCAGCCCGCAGACCTGACCATCCTAATCTCCCTATTCATTAGCTCAAACGAGTTTATTTTCTCCTTATTATACAGTTTACAGTAGTCACTTTTACATTAAGTACATAAAATTTAGGCGTCATACAAATTACACTTTATGAGTGACTCAAGTAGATAAAGTTCCTAATCTCCCTATTCATTAGCTCAAACGAGTTTATTTTCTCCTTATTATACAGTTTACAGTAGTCACTTTTACATTAAGTACATAAAACTTAGGCGTCATACAAATTACACTTTATGAGTGACTCAAATAGATAAAGTTAACTTAAATCATGTCGGATACAACATCGAAAATAGAAATTATTACTTGTACCATTCTAGTTCAAAACCCCGCCATAACAAGTTGAGCGAAACTAGCACTGTTCACAAGACAATCTTAGAAGGCAGTAATCGATAGGTCGATATTAATGGTCGACCTATCGATTTATATTGAAATAACTACTCACAAGAACGCGGAACGAACTTCACACAACTGTAACGACAGCGAGTAGGCCTAAAACGAGTCAACTTTAGAATTATTCTGTTAGTTTTCTGTTTTTAAAATTAGATTCAAATCGAATTCATAGCGTATTGCTTCTCCAATTAGGACTGTAAGTATTCATTCTAAATTATGTCGTTTTCTACGGATACATGTCAAAGTTTCAGCCTAGCCAAGCCCACATAACATTCGTGGGCCTACCTAGGTCTAGGCCTAGTTTGCTTATTGGCTACCTGTTGATAAGGAATTGAAAACATTGCGTGTTTTGTGACTGACTGAAGCGCTGCTTTTCATTACAATCATAACCTCAATAAAACTAGCCAGTATATTTAGCATTAGGCGCACACGTACACATATCAAGTTATAGGTTAGTGGTCTAGGGCCTAGGCCTAGGCTAGGCCTAGGCTAGCCCTCGCCTGTATGCTTTGAAGGCCTAGGCCTACTGATGATAATTTTTAAAAAGGGTTATTTTGATCTTGAATGATATTGATAGGTCTCGGAACCTTTTCCTCTAGGCTAGGCCTGGGCCTTGGGTTAGTATTCTTGTTTTTGTATTGGACCTAAGTGACCCAAATCATTGGATTTCGAGTATGTGTTCAAGTAATTTCTTTATACATGAGGAGTTGATCACAACACGCTCGTATCTGAGAGCAAACACAGTTAAGACCAGAGTTGGAGTGGCCCGATCACGCTCTGCCTTGACCTAGGCCCTAGCCCTAGCCCTGTGACAAATTTAATAACCTCTAACCCATCACTACATGTTTACACGGTTAAACGTTTAACCTTCCCATCCCTTCCAGCGTCTAGCCTATATTATTTTTATCATTTTAGGTGAATAGGCCTAAAGTTTATAATCACATTTTGTTTTTTCCTTTTTCAGGGCTATCCTTGCCCGCAGCCAACAATGAAAAAGAAACGGTTTTGAACAACGAAAAGGAAGACAGCTTAGCCAAACTCAACCATGTCGCGGCAGGAGAAGAGAAATACCGGCGGCTTCGTAAGTGTCAAATATTTTTTTTATTTTAAAATTGTATTCCATTGTGTGAGGGCATTGAAATACTAACAGAATCGGCAAACACTCGTTTCTTGTCGTGGCCGCCGAATTTCAATTACAATCACACATGCACCTATACCGGTTTGCCTTGAGTTGTGCGAGTAGGCTACTCAAAAACTCGAGGCGAGTCGAGAAGGCCTAGCTAGGCCTAGTTGGTACTTGACTCGATGCGAGCAAGTTTTTCATGACTTTCAAGTTGAGTAGGCCTATTCCTGCCGATTAATTTTGAACGGAAGTCGACCGAGCGTCCGTGCGGGAAAGGTGCAGGCTATCGTTATCGACATCGTCGTCGCGACGTGTAGGACTCTAAAAATGAACTAACTGTACACAAACAAAACTATGGTACTGTCCGTCATCCTTTTGAAGTAAAAAAAATAATAACACCGTGTAGCCAATCTTTTAGGTTTACGAACATTTCGTTTACGGTTTGCCTGATAGGCCTACCTACTGGGAAGGATGAAAATATAAAGAAGGGTAATTTTAGGGACAAGCTTTGGTGATTCATATCACCCATATAAATCTATTCAATCTTTTTTAGGGATGTGCGGGTATGTAGTGATATTTGAACTCGGGTCAGGCGGTCGGTATTTGAAAGAAATGTAATTTCAATACAAAAATTAAAAGAACTTTTCGTGTGAGGGTACGTTTAACACTTTGGGTGCTGGACGTTGTAGACAGGTCCTTCCCCTGGTGCTGGGGGTTTTTGCCACTTTTCTCGATATTGTACCGAAGGAAGTATCAAAGGTATGTATGTGGGAGTTATACCTAAAAAAAGCTTGACTCTTGGTCTTCAAAACGATTTTTTTTTTTTTAATTATTTTCATATGAATAAGTCATAATTTTGTAAAAAAAGTGACAATTTTGGATTTTAGAAGAAAAAAAAAATACAAATTTTTTTTTTCAAATTTTTTTTATTGACTTATTTTGAAGCTAGAACATTTTCACTCTGTACTGATAATAATAATAAAATAATAACAATAAAATAATAAAACGCCTACTAAAAGCCATTCACACTATTCACGCAAACATCTAGAAATTTTGGCGCCAACAGAAAATAAAAGCGGCTGCCTATGCCATCTAACGGTAAACAACAGTACCAATGTTCTTGCGTAGAAAAGCGTAGAAAAACGTCGGCAGTCACTAGAAGGTTTGATATATGCCCGACGTAATATTACGCCGCCCGCCATCCTGGCATGACATCGCGCGACGTAATATTACGCCGGCCGCACGCTAAGTGTTAAAAACATTGTTTTAAAACGAGGTTAGGCTTAAACATTGTTAAACTTGAGCGGACCAATACATCGAAACCAGGAGTACATTTTCTCTTGGCCCCATTGCTTCAAACTATGTAGTGCTAAGTCTTAGCACAGTTAGGTAGCAGTTGTGTTCTTTCAAGACGGTTGATTTTTCACACCACACAAAAGCTTGTTTGTTGGCTGAGAGAACATCTACTTTATTTTATTGTTGGATTTAAAGGATAGAGCAGAACCTTTTAATCTAGTCCAAAGTGAATAGAGGTCAGTCAGGCAGGATAATTGATTTGAAAAAGGAATAGAGTAGCCTACAACAGCTTGTTAGGTATCATTAGCGGTACCGCAGGCGGTACGTGAAATAGGTTACGTCAGTAAGGATTGTTTTTTAAAATGGCGTGCATGGTTTACTCAGACTAGGATAATTGTAGTAGGCCTGAATGCCTATTTAAAATTAATTTTATGTGGTTTTGTTAACTTTTGTGTGAAAATTTAAATTCTTAAGTACCGGTGGGATTTAAATTCAGCCCATGTGCCGTTGTTTCGAAACCCCGATATGCAAGTTTTTTTTAAGGTCAAGAATAAAATGGATGCTCGTCAAAATGTTAACTTTAAACTCAAAATGTTATATTCGCGTACTTTTAGACTTAAGTCATCATGTATAGGCCTATATACGTGTCCCACAGTACTCGTCCGGAAAAAAACTTGCCGATGGGTTTGTCATCGATGGGTGGTTCGTAGCCAACCATAGTTCGGTATTTGAAACGGAGGCTTGCCGGTTGCAGGGATTTGTGTTTTTTAAATTTTAATTTGAAAAATTAAATACACATTTTTTTAATTAAATTAGGCCTATATTGCCTTGATATATTATTTTTACTTTTTATTATATAAATCTTATTAATTTTAATAAGATTTTTTTCATTCAAATTGCAATTTAAAACTGAACAGTTACAAAGAAAAAGTAGGCCTACTATTGCCTCTGAGCATAGCCTACATTTTTATAATAAATAACCTGAAGTAAATATTCAGAATGATGAAAATAAATTTAATTATGAGGCTTGGGTATATGGGTGAAAAGGCAGTATTATTAATATTTCATTTAAATCAATAATCTTTTTAATACAAAGCATCATCATCATCATTATCCATCGCCGTTTCCTGCTTCTGGCAGGGTCAGCTTGGGTTTCACAGCCAAATTTTTCCACCTCTTCCTATCTTCCCACAATCGTACTTCTTCTACTTGCTCCCAGTTCTCTCCTCTCTTCTGTAAGTCTTCAGCAATCTTTTCCTTCCATCTCTTCCTTGGTCTTCCCCGTCTTCTTCTTCCTTCGATCTTTTTTTCATATTTTCTCCTGTGCATAATATGATTTAAATTAATTTGCCGGTTGGCTACCAATTACTCGTCCATGACGAAGCCACGAGTAAGGGGACAATTAGGCCTATAGTAGTGGGTACCGACCAGTAATTAGTACCTAGGACTTATTGACTCAATACCAAAATGCAAAGTTTGTGTCTCTGGGCCACAAAGCCAACTTATCTTTTCCCCCTCCAAAGCAAATACCTCCCCCTCCCCTTTAAGCAAACCTGCTTGTTTGCCACATCAAAAATATACTGCTTCACGTTTTGACAATATGTGACCAGACCGGGGGGGAATCTATGTTTCATGTAGGCCTACATTGTAGCATTCACACGTCCACTGAATATTATATTTAATTTGTGTATGTGTGGAAAAAATAAAAATGCACCAGTCAATTTTTTATGTAGGTACGTACATCCACTTTCAGGAAATATAATAAATTAATTTTTCGAATATTGTGCCAATTTGTGTTTTTGTAGTTCTGTATTTTTTTTTATATTTTCAATCTGAATTGGTACCTATATAGGCTACCTAATAATTTATGATAAACAAATCTATTTTTGATGATATGAAATAATGAAAAGGTACAAACTAAGTAGCTGATTTTTTCCCAGTTTAAATTTTCACACTAGCCTACTACACCGATTTAAAGGGTGGGAGCGCGGGGGGGGGGTTTAAATGTGTGATTCATATGGTGGACTTTTTGCTACTAACTGTGATTGGGGGGGGGGGGGGGGGGGGAGAATTTCTAGTTTGGTCTCCAAATTGTGTGACCTTTATGGACAATTAATTAATACAAATCTAGGTCCACTTCGACATTGGACCTAGTAGGCATATATAGATATATGAGCATAATAGATGCCTGCACTTGGTTTAAACATTAGGTTTTAAAACGTGTATGGGTCATGTCATGCATGGAATACTTTCCTTAAACTGTGACTGACTGTCTGAGATGACCAAGATAGTCTGAAATTTAAATATTCATCAAGAGTGTGAGTGGGCCAGGCCAGGCCACCTTTGCAACATGCTCTGATAGTCAAGTGTTCGTTGGGTCTGCCTGCATATTATTAAGAGGGATAGGACAGGGCACAACACCGTATAGAGCATCTACATTAAGATGTCAGTTCATAGTTCACGGCAAAAGGAAAGCGAACTTCGCTTGAATTAAAAATTGGAAAAAAGTTATATATAAAAAAAAAATTAGTTCATAGGTAGGCCTACGCTTTCCCCAACATAAAAGCATTACGTCCAATATTACCAACTTAATTGTGTTGTCTGATTGTCTACGTCTGTATATAACCAATCCATCCACGGATGAATAACGTGAAAAAGGGCGGGGAGATAATAAAAGCATGTTTTATAGTACTACACTACATTATTTTTATTTTTTGAAATTTATATTCAGCTACACTCGTTTCCGTTTTCGTTAAGTAAAACCATGTCAGTAGCAGTTTTACAGACGTGTTGGTCGTCCACTAATAATTACTAATAGCCTACTAATAATTAGTAATTACTAATATTACTAATTGAAAAAATGTATAAAAATTACTAATAATTACTAATTAATAAGTAAATATTAATGGGACAATAAATATTTGCATATTTGTACAGGAATGGGCCGAATGGCATACATGTGTGTATTCGTGCAAGTACCTATGCGACAAACCTGTTCAAAAATAATTATAGGCCTACACATTTTTGAACAGGTTCTTCGTATTATTCGACGAGAGTGATTTATTTGTAGGCCTATAACACATACAAATGTGTAGCCTGTATTATTTTTGAACATGTTTATCACAAACGTTTGTATGCCAATACATGGACATGCCATTACTGTACAAGTAGGTAGGCCTACCATTGATAAATATTTATAATAATCCTACTATTAGTTTAAGAGTAATCACTAATCAGTGGACTAGCAAACATCAAAACTACTGCCGAACTGTGGCAAGAGCAAATCTTGTAGTCGACTATAGATAGATATGTAAACAGACACATCCTCCCACTTAACACAGCCGTCAGTACGTCTGCCAAGACCCGATGACGTAATGCCAGTCTTTGTTGTGTGGTCGTGCGTTTATTTATTTTTTACGACAGTTTTCTTGTTGCCATATTTACTGCTTTCTGATTAGTTAAAAAAATTAAACTCGTGTGTCGCAACATGCCTTCTCAAACCATCTTCTAAGTTCAAACTAAAGCTTGTTAGGAAAATATTTTCTCCACTCCATATCGTCGATAAATTGCTAATAATTGCACATTTTAATTTTTTATGTTTTAAACGGAAATTACGTCATTTTTCTTTTGTTCCATTAGATACAGAAGTACAGACATTTTTAGAGTGTTCGGCGCCGTCAAAAATTACCCCCCAAAAAAAAAGGTGAATTCACGACCTTGCGTTGCGCTGAGCTGAGCGTTGGACTTTGTTGCGTTGCGTTGCGTTGACTTCATCATCTGTTCACGACCTTGCTTTAAACTACAGCCTTCTCGACAGGTCAAACCGCGGATTCAAGGTCTACTTGATCTCCGATCAAGAGGGCCTTGCGTGGATTGAACCCAAGGTCCGTCGATCTCCTGGCGGAGGTTAGGTAAACCTCAATGTAAAAACTTGGAAGTTTGACGAGTCCCCGCCAGGGGATTTACGGACCTTGGATTGAACCGACGTTCGAGAAGGCTGTGCTTTAAACCGAGTATCCCGGATAATACATGCCGCGAGGATCAAGAAGGCTTTGCTTTGCGTTATTGCGTTGGAAAGTTGAACTAGAACAATGTTTGCAGCATCG
The DNA here is from genome assembly GCA_945910005.1 of Isoperla grammatica. Taxonomy (NCBI): domain Eukaryota; kingdom Metazoa; phylum Arthropoda; class Insecta; order Plecoptera; family Perlodidae; genus Isoperla; species Isoperla grammatica. Next base: position 38,372,102 of record OX246749.1, read on the forward strand.
CATAGTCGCGCACAGATGATGCTCATGATTGGTTGCTAGGACTTCGAAGTTCAAAGTTGCGTAGCGCAACGCAAGGTCGTGAATTCACCATTATACTTTGACAATTAAAAGATACCTAGGGGTTGTGCGAATCCAACTTTTTGATTTCGAAACCGAAGCAAGAACATCCACGAATCCGAATATATAAAACAGATTTGTATATGTCTACGAAATGAAGAACAATACGTATAGTTTTCGTGACGTAGGTGGCGTCCATGTTACGTGATAGTTCGTTAGGTCATCAACCAATCGATATAATTGCGAGTTTCGATTGCGCGATGATTGATATACATAATTGCGAGTTCCGACAGCTGCGCGAAGATCGATTGTAATTGCGAGTTCCGGTTGCGCGATGATCGATGTAATTGCGAGTTCCGATTGCTGCGCGAAGATCGATATAATTGCGAGTTCCGGTTGCGCGATGATCGATATAATTGCGAGTTCCGATTGCGCGATGATCGATATAATTGCGAGTTTCGATTGCGCGATGATCGATATAATTGCGAGTTCCGATTGCGCGATGATCGATATAATAGCGAGTTTCGATTGCGCGATGATCGATATAATTGCGAGTTTCGATGGCGCGATGATCGATATAATTGCGAGTTCCGGTTGCGCGAAGATCGATTATAATTGCGAGTTCCGATTGCGCGATGATCGATTGTAATTTCGAGTAGTTTCTCGGTTGCATTATTTCGAATACTACTTCGAAATGTGTATTCGAGGGACGAGAATCGAATTGGAATATTAAAAGATTCGATACGGATTCGATAATTTCGAAGCTTCGCACACCCCTAAATTTAACGTTTCAATTTCATTCCATGTTGTGCGTAATTTAGGTGACCATAATTCCATCAAGGTTGAGTCGCGCCATGTTGGATTGGTTCCTTTGTTTGTGACTCATACTCGTATATAATATGCGTCGTCTTGTGATAAACATCTGCTACGCTGCACGGAGCCTGAACCCGACTCTATAATTTACATTTTCCAAATAAAACACATCATGACAATTATTATTAACACTGTAGGACGTGTTAACAGGGAAGGATAACTCTACGTCAAAAAAATAATTTTAATTTTCCCCTACCCGACTTCATTGTTGGACACAGGGAGCAGATATATAAAAAAAAAAATTAAATAATAAAATTAGTATACCCTACCCGATAATTAATGTTGGAAACGGGGTCAAGATATATATATATATATATATAAATTAAATATCAAGAATAGGCTAGGCTTCGAAATCAAAAATTGATGTGTGGTTTGGAAAGCCCTACCATCTCTATGGCCCTACATACTGAATTGCTCTAAATATGTGTCTTACATTATAATTAGTATGGATTTTATTTCTAATTAATTTTATTACTAATTATCGATTTAATAATCAAAATAACTACGCTAATGGTTTCAAATATTTCATTCAGTCTGTAGGGCTTAATGAGTTACCCGAGGAGGTTGTTGAGTGTGAATCAGTAAGGGAATTTAAAAATAGAATGAGGGATATGAAGTGATGAGGGAGGGTGGGGGGAGGTTTGGACAGGTTGCCCCCGGGCAGTTATGGCCCATTTGCAGCCTTGCAGTGTTTAATCTAATCTAATCTAATCTATTCTAATCTAATCTAATCTAAGTACCCAATAACTTAGTGCCGTGTTAACGGTAAATAGTGATTTGTACCAACGATTCAGTTCTGTACCAATAAAAACTTCCCAATTTTGTAATTGTTATTTACGGTAATTAGTTCGATAGGTTTACTAACGTCCTGTATTGACCTTAAGGATGTGTTGTGATAAAACGCCAGGGAATCTATTTATTTTCGTTGAGATAGCGTGCGTGTAAAAGCTGGGTGGAAGATAGATACGGGGGCTCTGAGTTCGACATGAGACTTAAGTTTGGTTGGGACTAGTTTATCTATTTATTTATTTATTTATTTATTTATTTATTTATTTATTTATTTATTTATTTATTTATTTATTTATTTATTTATTTATTTATTTATTTATTTATTTATTTATTTATTGATTTATTTATTTATTTATTTATTATACTTTTGTGCCGTGTCCTAGATCGCTAATTAATCTGTCAACAATTGCCGCCATCTTCAATTACTTGCCTGTGATAGTTAATTAGCACAGCTACTTAGTTCTCTCTCTAGTTCTCTCTAGTTCTCTCTCTTGCAAAGAAATTGGTTCTATTTTTGAACGTCGTTCAACTTGCGTGCGAGAGAGAGAGAGAGAGAGAGAGAGAGAGAGAGAGAGAGAGAGAGAGAGAGAGAGAGAGAGAGAGAGAGAACTCTTACAACACACAGGAGCTTATTCAGAGGTGACGGAATTGCAAAATGTTCTGTCGGCGCCGACGGATTTGTAAATCGGTGTCTTTCCTCTCTCTACTCCGTTTGAACCGGGATGTGTTGGCTATTAATGTACATTGTACAGCCTCGAATCTTCCTTGTACACTCCACGACATCAGGGCGTATATTAGTGGGATATTCTGGCTTGTTTGGGTTGTTCTAAAAATTTGAAGTGGCAAATTTTTAGAATTGAGTTAATTGAGTTTGTGCGACTAATTTGTCTCCCTTAGTACCGTCTAAAATTGGTTGAGAAGCAAGGAGGCAGCGGTGAACGGTGGCTTGTTTTGGTCTAGGACATGAGGTCTTCGATAAAAAGTTTTATGTATTTCTTGTCTGGTTTCTTTAAATTATTCCTTTAAAACCGTTGCCCCCCCCCCTCCCCTGCCAGCCCGAGCCAAACGCCCAGTTTTGTTATTCCGTCTGCCTGCCTATGAGCCACACACCCCCTACCCCTTCTACATTTCCGCTTACTTTGGGTTTGGGTAGGGGTGGGGGTTCGGTCACTTGTTCATTTACACCTGTCAATGTTATGACGTGATGTTCCTAATATTTGTTTTATGGGTTGTTCTGAAAATGTCTTAATATATGCCCTACACGACATTTATAAAAAGGCCTAACGTAAGAAGTCTCATGCCGCCCTCAGATCCACCCTAACTATCTTCCACGCTATCTTCTGTCACGCACGCTGTCACAACGAAAGTCAACAGATTGCCGGGTGTTGCGGTGCATAACTAGAGCATTCAGTATGTATACTAGTCCCAACGAAAGTATTCGCATACCGATCTCAGGTCATTGTCTACTGGCCCCTTTCAACCGCGCCAATTGAAAGAAAATCAACACTGGCGTTCTTTCACACATTCGTAAATGCATCATGGTTCGGTTTAGTCGAGTGCACAGGCGGTTTGGCCACGCCACCGTTACAGGTAACCAACGGAAGGTCCCCAATTGAATTGTTTAGATTAGATGGTAGGAATAAGGTCCAGTCTTAGGGCCGGTTTTTCAATCAGTTTTTTAATCAGTGATTAGATCAACCAGAGCTATTACCAACTTGAGAATGCTGTGATACTGTTAGTTACCAATTATCAAACGTCTCCTAATTACTCTTATCAAATTGATAGAATTCTTATTCCAGCGACTTTAAATTCGTATGTAAACCACATTGTATTAAAGTTCAAACCAGCAATATCATACTATTTATATACAAACTAATAAATAGCTATAATTTATATTGGTCAACATGTGTATTATGATGCAATAGTGTTTTGTTCAGGTAAAAAAACACACCTTTCAACAGTGATTTGAAAGAATTTGGTACAGACAGATCATTGTTGTCTAAACACTGGATGGACCATCAATTTACCAAAGGCTGGTTAGGTACTTCCACGGCCTCTTTTAGGTTGCATAATTTAATATCTTTGTGAGCTTGACAAATGACTTCACTCATCTCAAGCAATAATAGCCAACCAGGAAAACATATAAATACACTATTTTATTTCCTATTTATCAAACATGCAGGCTTATGAATTCAATAAATTAAAACTGAGTTGTGCTTTTTAAAAATTGTTATCATATAGGCCTACAAAATTAGTTTGAACTAAAAACAACAACATTTTTAATATGTTTGGGTTGCATCTACATTTTACATTGACAATGTTGGTAAAAGCCTTGGTTACCCCAACCACTGATTAAAAAACTGATTGAAAAACCGGCCCTTACAATGTCCCAATAACTACTTATTCGTCGAATAGCTTGTTGTCTCCATGGCAACGACTAATCAAAACCATTGAAATCCTCCAAATAGCTTAATAGGCAACACGCGTACGATTTTTTTGTTAAACCAAACACTTAGTTTAATAGTATTAGATACAAAAAGTATATTAATGCAAGTCGCACGTAAAAAAGAAATTTTTAAATAGGTTTAATGTGGTCGTATTTATTGAAGTTTAAACTCGGGGATCTGAAACGCGTACAGGTGGCTGTGACGCAATGGTTGTGTAGACTTGGCGTAACAGACCAATCGCTGAGGCGGTGAGCGTACAAAGAACAAAACCATGACGTCAAATCCACTCTACATGGCGGCGGCTCGTTTTTCGCGCCCTTTTATTTATCGTTACTAAACCAATTATTTTGAGGCATAGACTGATCCGTTTTTCAAAATTCAAAGACACAAAATTATTAAATGAGAGACAAGGTATTTAAAAATTGATTAAAATTTTCATACGCGTGTTCCCTGCTACAAATAACTTTAAATAAATAAATAAATTCACATTAATTAGAGTCTACCCACTCAGTAACTAAACTGATTTACAGTGGGGGACTTTAATTTAAAGTGACTAAACCAACTCTGTAGGCTTCGAACACCATCGACGAGTGAGCGATAACCAATCAAAGATCGATATTTCAATACGAAACATATATGAATCAGTGATTAGACAGTGCGAACACCTGCGGACAAATGCTATAATCAACAAGGCCGATTCAGAACAACTTTGAATTTATTGAGTGCTTCGTTGCTAGGACGGCTCCAAAGTCACCGTTTACTTATTCCTAAGCCAAGAAGTAATGGAACTGAATCCACATTAGAAGTTAAAAAACTTCTGCCTGAAGCGGGATTTGAACCCGGGACCTTCTGCATTGGAAGCAGGGATGCTAACCACTGGACAACTATAGAGAATTACCAAACCACAGTGCGCTGTTGATTCAGATTTTCGATTTCGAAATCCATTCTTCAGATATGATTTAAAAATGAAAATGTTGTGCGGTTTTTGTCGTAGTGCTATCCTTCCCTGTTGACAGAGACATATAAAACAACAAAATTTATGCTGGGTTTACACACCTTAATAAGATTAAATATTTTGTTCTTAAGAAAGTATTTTCCAAACTTATTTACTAGGATCGCTACCATTGGCCGGATTTACAAAAGCTTGTCTCTCATTGGCTGGGCTAAGAATTTTAGGAATAAGAGCTAACAAGTTGGAATAGTTTCAACTTTCGTTCTAGCCCTTAGCTCTTAGGATGTTATGTGAACGCCATTTTGCTTGATTCAACTAAGTTAAACCTTATACCTTAAACCTTATTACCGTGCGTAAACCGGGCTTTAGCGAGCAGGTTCACCATACCAAGTATGAACGTGTACTTACTTACACCGGCTTATCTAGAGCGTGCGAGACGATAAGCCGCGCCGCGGTCTCTTATCAGTATAGACAACATATCATATCATATAGCGTCGCTTTGTTTGCTGCGATCATTCGAGAGATGTGGTGAAGTGGTTTAGTTAGGTGTGTCTCGCCCGCTAGGCTAGATAGATAGAACTCATCGGTCAGAAATGGCTCAGCCAGGGAGAAAAGTGCGGGTTGTTCGACGCAAGACACTGTTGGGAGTTAGGCCCAGCGGGAAAGTAAGTAGGCACTTGTAGAAGAAGGGTGTTTTATTGTTGTATAGTGTCTTGGTATAGTCTTGTCTTCTTGTATAGTCTTGGAAAAACAAGTTAGGCCCAGCGGGAAAGTAAGTAGGTACCGTACAATGATATTCAACAGCTATAGTAGGCTAGATCACCAGTCCCCCAACCTTCCACTGCGTAGCAAGCGTAGCGATTTGAAGCCATCTTAAAATGGGCAATTTACATGCTAATTTGGACCTTTTAGTACTGCTAGCGCTGCCAATGGCAGAAAGTTGCATTAGAAACTCCTATTCCCGCCTGTGTTATTTGCCAATTTCAAGATGGCATCAAATTGACACGCTTGTGGTTCCTAGGCTGCGCATCCAGCCTACTATAGCTGTTGAATATCATTGGTACCGTACTTGTGGAAGAAGCGTGTTTTCTTGTTGTATTGGTGTGGTTGTCTTGGCAAAACAAGTTATAGTAATAATATGCTGGCTTTTGGAAGTAGTGCTGTTATATCACATGATCTAACAATATTTCTCGTTACAAAAGATATTATTAGATCATGGGTGTTAGTTGGTGTTAGAACTTGCCGCTAAATATCTAGTCCGGGCCTCCTAAGAGTTTTCTCAATAAACAGATAGAAAAGTGCGGGACTATAGTAGATGAAGGCGTCGTACAACAACTCCGGTAATGCTTTCGTCATCAATCAATGACGTGTTTACGGTCTCGGCCAACCCGAGCAGGTATCTGAATTAGCCACGACTGCTGGTTGGCTGCCGCTCACCCACCCGTGACGGAAGCATTACCGAAGTTGTTGTACGATGACTATAGTAGATAGGCTATATATCAAATTCACAGATATTTTGGAAAAAAGGGATGTCAAATTAATTGCGATTAGTTATACAATTTTGCGATTCCGAATGTAGGTAATACATTTTGAATGCTTTTTCAAGAATATATCTATCTGTATCTAGATAATATTTTCCCCCACATAATTCCAAAATTTGAATATATCGAATGGCGCGAATGACGAATGGCGGTGGGCGGGGGTCAAAGTTCATGTTGAAAGTCATCAATTTGACACACACTTATGTACTCGGATGTAAAACAAGAGAGAAATCCTGTCCTATTATCGGTTTAGGCGTGACGAGTGTGTTTAGTTAAGCCCGATTCACAATTGAAATAAGACTTGCAATAAGAAACAGTGAAATAGTGAAATAACAAGCAACTGGTTCACAACCGACGACTAGTTGCTTATTTCAGTAGTCAAAGCAGCGCCTTAATTGTGAACTTACTATCATTGACTACAACAGTGTCAGCAAAATATCCGGTACCACTGGTTTTGTTTTGATTTCCGTAGTTGACCATCTCATATGGCTCTTCTGCGTTCTGATTGGTTCGTCACATGGGAAGTTGAAATAAGAAATGGAATTGATTCAATTCTTATGACTATTTCAATCCACTGTGACAGTTGTGAACCACAGCATTGTTATTGCATGTTCCAATTCGCTTCTTAAACCTTATTGCTATTTCACTATTGCAACTCTTATTTCAATTGTGAATCAGCCTTTTAGACGCATGTTTTAGCGGTAAAATGACTTATCTCCGAACGTTCTAAAACCAACGATTTAGAAATTCAAATTCTAATCGCATGGTCCTCTAGGTAGGTGGCAGTGTGCATGTCCCGAGCACACGGGAAGTGTATCTGTGTGGCCGTGACTCTTTTGTCTCAACCGGACGCTCAACAGATAAAGAGCCATGCCTGTTATCTACGCAGCCTGTTGCATGTTGTTATGTCTTATCTTGTTCGGTATTAGCAGCAAGTGTGAACACAGATATAAACTTTGTCTCACTGCAGGATGAGACCGCGAGAAATGGCAAATGCCAATACAAGAGTAGGGTTTTACCGACCCCTGAGATTCCTTTATTGTGAACACCCGCGCGCTTCGTCCACTCGACATTCTTGACAACCAATTATCGGCTAATCGTGCATGACCGAAAATCCTAATACAGTATGATGATTGAAAATTTTCTTAGAACCAACACCTGTTCCAATGGCCGTAATATTTAATACAATACTAAAAACTCAACAACTTGCCCAGTTTTCGAAGTAGAGCTTCCATTCAAAATTTCACATTCATGAAATACCAAAAATAAAAACCTACTGTTATTTTATATGATGTAGTAGTGCTAATTCAGTTGCCTATTGCATATTGCATATATTGCACTGGTAGTTATTTCTGGTATTTGACCGCGATCATGTGAATCAATTAGGGAAGCTGTCATTCCATTCATCTGTGTGGCTGTGAGCGCCGAGCTACAATTAGGGTTGCACAAAATCTGGAGTGCGGAAAAACCGGTTTGACTAGTCTCATCCTACGATGAGACGAAGTTTAGATACACGTATTCGCGTTGTCGTGAAACATGTTCCAAGCGTGACTCTGTTGGTCGTACGAGCCGATATACCCCACCCAATATATACTCCCTGTTATATCACTTACTTTTTCTACCTACTTGTGTGACCCTTTCCTTCAATACTCTTTCCCCCCCTCCTCTTTCGGCAAGAATAAAGTCCAAAGTAGCTCTGCGTGTCGTACGACGTGATCTGGTAGAGGCCCTCCCCTTATCCTTTTGTCCCCAGTAGACAGGCCTATACCCCGTTTTAATATTTTTCATTTTCCTTGAATTTTTATTTATTTATTTATTTATTTATTTATTTATTTATTTATTTATTTATTTATCTAGTTAGCTATTTATTTGATCCTTTCAGTTACCTCAAATCCTCTCCTTCTTTCGGCCAAAAGCAGAGTAAGTGCAAAGTAGCTCTGTCTATCGTACGAGGGGTTGATTTAAAGATTAGTACCCCCCCCCCCCCTTCCCTTTGTCCCCGGAACCATGTTTTTATATATTTTTCGGCCGTTTTTTTTTCAATTTGGTCATACTAATTATTCTAGATTGAAAATATAACAATCGAAAGATCAAAATATCGAATCGCATTATTAACTCGATTTCGAACGAGATCACATCGTGTTTTTGTTTTCATTGGTCGAACGAACTAAATTACATAATGTAAATAGAACAATCGATATTATATCGAAATATCAAGTATCGAATCGAATTCTTAATTCGATTTCGAACGTCATCACATCGTGTTTTTGTTTTCATACTGGTCGAACTAAACTACATATCGTAAAATAGAAACAATCAATATTGTTATTAGGCTAGATCGAAAGATAAAAATAAAAAAATTATGGAATCGTATCGAAAACTCGAACGGCAACTCGCGGGATGTTCTGATGGAATCGTGGGCAGTTTAGTATTTGGTATAACTTGTCAGTCAGTCTTGCAAAACACCTCTGGGCTATTCATTCAACTCGCCTCTGTATTTCGAGTAATGATGTTGTACACACAAAAACCATCGCAAATAGCTGCGGCCCGCGGGCTATGCATGTGTGTGGTTGCATGTATAGTTAGCGCAAGAAATTAGGCCTAGCGCTATGATGTAGGGACGGTATGTGTAAACGCCCGTTTGCCGATTTTCCGTGAACAGTTATCGATTCATTGAATAGACCTTTTTCGGAATTGATCTAGGACCCTTAGATAGAGCTAATGACAGCTCTAGATCTTCAACGACAACAATGCACAACAGTGAAAAATGCACCTTAACATAACTATCAAGGACCCTTAGATAGAGCTTATCACGGCCCTCTAGATCTTCAATGACAACAATGCACAACAGTGAAAAATTCACCTTCACATAACTATAATTAAAAAGTCATATTTAATTTACTCCAGCAGTATGTATTTTGTATTTTGAGTATTTTCAAAATACAAAATTGCCAGATGTATTAATTGTATCTTGTATTGGAAAATACTGTGTTGCAAAGTATTTTGTATTTCAACACATTTTTTTTTTGTATTTTACCCATCTCTGTCTGCCTATACTTCATAATATATACATTCTTATAAACTCTAACTGAACGATCGCCGCTGCTGCTGTATCTAATTGAACCCTGTTTGCATTTACATTTATGAATGTTGAACACTTTACTCTTACTGCCTTTTAAAGTAAACAAAGCCAAGGCTGTCTCGGGTGTCTGCGGCGGCTGCTGGGTTCGAACACAGATGAAAGCCTTCTTGTAGCTTAGCCGGTTCCGAAGTTACCCACCCGAGCGCTAACCTCTTCATCCCCACATCCAACCACATATATTACAACCACAGTCCTACCAACCCACCTTTGCAGTAAAGTTTACAACAAACTTCCCCAATCAGTAAAAAAAAAAACTCTACATCTCTTTCACTTTTTTTTAAATACAGACTAAAAAATGTCCTCTTAATTTTAAACCATTCTACACTTTGAAAGAATTACTTTGATGATAACTAACAACTTAAATTCCCGTTTCTCTGACCCATCCATAATGTTATTTCTGAATGTAGGCCTATGTATATTTTGTAGTTCTGTATGTGTATTTTATTTTGTATGTATAGTAGTCTGTCTCTGTATCAATATTTGTACTCTGTACAAATCGCATGGTGAAATAAAATAAATAAATAAATAAATAAATAAGCAACATCGGGCTAGGTCAGGAAGTGTATGGGTGATCACTCTCTTCTGAAACACTAGTTACCGTTGGTTAGAGTGGATTGGAGGGTTTGTGTACCAGCTTCGTTCTTCTCGTCAACTGCTCGGCAGTCCAGGTTAGTGGAGGAACCTGTACGACTGGTCTCAAAGTTACACCGTCCTTCCTTTCGGATGGTGGGACGTAAAGCCGATGGTCCCCTTGGTACTTTTTGACAGAAGTAGGCTACGTGCCGGTACCAGGCTTCCCCTCCTCCCTTCCTCATCATCATTCGTCAATCATCACTCTCGTAAGCCAAGAAGAGAAACTGGTTGATATGTACACAGTATCCAAGACCAAAAAAATAAGGAAGAAAAAGAAGACCTGCACCGCTTCAGTGGCGGCGTCTACACTTAGGACACACACATACACGTCATAATGTATTGTTTGTTATACTGTCTGTACCTAATTTTGTTATCTATTTTTAGAATTGGGTACTTAGAAAAATATTCATTGAAAATTATATGATAAAAATGTTTTAAATAAATTGAAAAAAAATTAAGAATAGTAAATTGAATTGTTGAATATAATTAATTGTAATAATGACGATGATGATAAAACACGCGAAAGTTTATATTTTTTCAGTTCAAATCGAAGAAAAAATTTGTTCGAAAAATTTCACGTTTCCTTCTTTTGAATTACCAGGTTCGAATCCTTGATTGGTCTAGTTGGATCTAATCTGATCTAAATCGAATATTTCACCAAATAGCGTAGATGTCGTAAAAAAGCGGATTATTTCATTCTTCGTTGTGTTCTTACCACTGATGATATTCTTACTACGGTATCGCCTACTACTATCCAATCGGCAAACATCGTTCCCGTCCGCGCGCCATATCGGCCATGTGCCACATTAGAGGTATGCACGGGCCTAACTAAGTATAGAAGCCCGGCCCGGTATTTCAGGCCCGGGCCCATACCGGTGTAACAGAATATCTTTACCCTTGGAATATTATTACTCAGATTGCGTTACACGTTGCGAAGCGAACTTCAGAAGAAAACGTGGGGTCTCAAAATAACCTTAACCTAACCTAACCTAACGTAACCTAACCTAACATAACCTAACTAACCCAATTTAACCTTAGTATTACGTAGCTTAACCTTTTCTTTGTTCGCAACGTGTAACGGCTGCTTGAGTGTATTAGTAATGATGGGCTATGCGTAAAGATATTCCAATACACCGGCCTTGACTGAGTAAGCTAATCAAAGCCCAGGCCCGCCTGAAGTGTAATTTGGCTCGTAAAAGCCCGTTCAACTGTTTAAGTGGCAAGTTGATTTCTATAGTATTTGGCAAGAAATACGAACGACGGGGTGGGAACAAAAAGGAGATTAGATGAAACGAAATTAGTAACTATTGCCAGTGAAAGTATATATGTAACGAAAAGAATTACAACACAAATGTTGTGACCGGAAGTTTATACTATTTCGTGTTTGTTTTAAGTTTCGGAAATGTTGGTAAAATTACTTTTAACATTACTTTTCTTTCATTGCAATAAAATAAAAAAACGAAAAGTCCTTCCTCGTTCAGTGATATGTAGGCCCAGGCCCGGCCCGGGCCCGTCTTAAGAAACATATCAAGGCCCGTATCCGGGCCCGTACCCGTGTAGACCTCTATGCCACATGAGCAACCTCGGGCTAGGTCAGGAGGTGGATGGGTGACCACTCTCTTCTGAAACACTAGTTACCGTTGGTTAGAGGAGATTGGAGGGTTCGAAAGCTTGTGTAACAGCTTCGTTCTTCTCATTAACAGTCCAGGCTATTGGAGGAACCTATATGACTGGTCAAAGTTACACCGTCCTTTCGAATGGGACGTAAAGCCGATGGTCCCATTGGTACTTTTCGACAGGAGTAGGCTACGTGCCGGTACCAGGCTTCCCCTCCTCCCTTCCTCATCACCAATCATCACTCATCAGACTAGAGAGGGCGTTGTGCCCTACACTGGGCTTAATTACAATCAAATAAATAAAATATGCCACATGGGCCGCATGTTTGCCGGACGGTCTGTCTGTATACGCGACCTTGCCACTAGTGTCGATGATGTAATGATTACGTCACAGTGTACCCGGTGCCGGCATGGCTGCGGCGTGCGAGGGGGGGGGGAGGGGGAGCGGTTAGTCACCTGCCTGCCTTCTACCCACCCACCCACCTGTTTGCCAGCCTGCCGTTGTTAGATAGAATACCACTACGTAAACGTGTTTGTGTGTGATGCATGCACACATTATACATTGGGTAGGTAAGGTCCAGTCCGGACACGTCCTATAGAAGTAGATGGCTGGCATTTCCGCGTGACATTTGGATATATATATATACATATATATATATATATATATATATATATATATATATATATATATATATATATATATATATATGCCTACACGTTATAGTCGTCGTACAGCAACTACAGGAATGCTTTCATCATCAATCAATGACGTGTTTACGGTCTCGGCCAACCCGAGCAGGTATTTGAATTAGCCACGGCCGCTGGTTGGCTGCCGCTCACCTTCCTGTGACGGAAGCATTACCGGTACCGAAGTTGTTGTACGACAACTATATAACAGGGATGGGTAGGCCCTAGTTTCTCCATGGTACTATTATAAATCCATGGTCTCTCTTTAGATGATTTTCAGAATTGATCTAGAAAGTCGTGATTAGCTCTTATCTAAGGGTCCTAGCTATCAATTCTGAAAAAGGTCTAACATCTCAAATATCAATTATGAATGCTGATCGTAGTAAAAAAGTGAAAACTGCCGTCTCAATACTTGGTTCGATAGAACTAATAATACTATTGTGATGCTTGTTATTATAAATTTGATTAATTAATTAATTAATTAATTGCAAAGTAAACTAGAAATACAAATCCTGGTATTGATGATTGCAATATTTTTGTTTTAAACTTACTTTTTACGTAATACAAATTATTTGTTTACAAGTTGGACAGATAGGTTGTAATTAAATCTTTAAAAAAAAATTGCGATTGTAGCAAAAGCATTTTTCCCCAATTTGTCCGTTTTTTTTTTTTTTTTTTTTTTTTTTAAGCACCAATTCTGGTCATTGAGTTCCTATCGGTGTTACAGATACTTATTAATGACTCGAGTTAATCTATCCATATAATGTACCTCCAAACAATTAGTTTTTTCGAAATTTAAAAAAAATCTTACTGAAAAAACAGTTTCCCACCAATTAAAAAAAAAAAAAAATGTATTTTAACATTAAAATCCGTAGCGCTGATTATTGTGTTCTATCGATGTCGCAGCTTCTCTTCTAACTAATGGCTCTTTAGTTTATCTCTCGTGTTCTCTCCATCCTAATCTACCTCGGAAGACTTAGTTTTATCTTCGTAGATTTATCTACCACACAGATTAGTGTTAATATGCTTGTTATCTCAAGGTAAGGTACCAGTTCATTTTTACTCGGATCACACAGAAAATAGATCAGTGGGAGTGGTGCCACTTTATATTCGATGTGGAAGGATTCTGGTAATAATAAGATTACTGAGGCAGCTCCGGTTCTGACTGAGGAAAGTCCCCGAGGTTACCTCAGTCAAAAGGTGAATATATCTATTTATTTTATTGTAATTAGGCCAGTGTAGGGCACAATGCCCTCTTTAGCCTGATAAGTGATGAATGATAATGAGGGAGGGAGGAGGGAAAGCCTGGTACCGGCACGTAGCCTACTCCTGTCGAAAAGTACCAAGGGGACCATCGGCTTTACGTCCCATCCGAAAGGACGGTGTAACTTTGACCAGTCATATAGGTTCCTCCACTAACCTGGACTGCCGAGCAGTTGACGAGAAGAACGAAGCTGTTACACAAGCTTTCGAACCCTCCAATCTGCTCTAACCAACGGTAACTAGTGTTTCAGAGGAGAGTGGTCACCCATCCACCTCCTGACCTAGCCCGAGGTTGCTTAAATAAAAATAAATAAATAAATTCACATTTAGAGTCTACCCACTCAGTAATTAAACTTATTTGCAGTGGGGGACTTTAATTTAAAGTGACTAAACCAACCCTGTAGGCTCCGAACACCATCGACGAGTGAGCGATAACCAATCACAGATCGATATTTCAAATACGAAACATATGAATCAGTGATCGGACAGTGCAAACACCTGCGGACAAATGCCAGAATCAACAAGGCCGATTCAGAACAACTTTGAATTTATTGAGTGCTTCGTTGCTAGGACGGCTCCAAAGTCACCGTTTATTTATTCCTAAGCCAAGAAGTAATGGAATTGAATTTACATTAGAAGTTAAAAAACTTCGGTGTTCGTATGGGAACCGGCTAAGCGACCGCGGCTAAACCGTTGGCTAATATATCTATAAAGTCTGTCCGCTCATAGAAGAAACGAAACGTTTAGAGCTAATGAGTGACCAATGTTTGTCTAATAGACCATGAAATAGTGCTTAAGGGCCAACAGGTAGCGGCGCGCTGTTGTCATTTCATTGCAATTCTTTTTCTTTCAAAGGGTGACATTCTTTCGACTTCCGTTATTATCAAATTGGCAACCGTGTTTTTCTATAGTAAATCTTGGTTTACAATTTGGACGTTTGGATGGTGGCAATAAGGTACAGTTTCCTTTTGCTTGACAATCTCGACCGGACAGTGTCCTTAAGAGAAGTACGGTAAGAACTAAGAATACAGGTGTGATGGATGTGTTGCTGAAGGCAGAACGTTTGGAATAAGAATGAAATGGCCCGAAGGCAGATGGAATTTAGAGTGATATTAGTATGAAATTAATAGAAGAGGTTGGGTTTACAACTACTAGGAATAAAATAGGTAAGTTCAGGAAGGGTCCTGGGAATGAATAGAGGTACTACCTCACCCGTATTTTCTTGGCAAAGAGGGGAAGGCGAATGTTGCGGTGGCGTCCACATGCCTGTGGGTTGGGAGGCCTGAATTCATGGGTGTTTATGCTCGCGACTGGACGGAGAAATTTATCATGAGGGTTGGGCATAAAGTCCAACTGTGACCTCACGAGAGGGTTTGGGTGCTGTGATAAAGATTTAAAGAATTTAAGGGATCGATCCAGAACCAGCGTGTCTACCAGAGGTAGATCCAGAGAAGTGTGGAGCGGAACGATGGGGGTGTATTTGGGAAGGTGCATCACCACTCGGAGGACAGTATTTTGAAGGCGCTGTAATTTTAGGAAATTAGAATATGATGTGGTGCCCCATATGGGAGCGGCATATAGAAATGTGGGTTATAATGGTTCAATACACAATCATGGGGCATTAGCTCTAAACGTTTCGTTTCTACTATGAGCGGTTCAGACCTATCTATACTTTGTGTTATACTACGAAGTTGGCAGTCTTGGGCAAGTGCCCCCGAAAAGGGAACCAGACAAGTTTCTTGCTTAAAAAAGGAACTGAGACGTCCCTCTAAAGGAACTTAGTTCCTTTTACGTTCCTTTTAAAACTACTTTCAATCTAATTCTTCTAGAAAAGAGAAGACTCCATCTACTCTGCATCTCTTTTTTTTTAGTATGAATAACGTGTTTCTAATATGTTGACGCGTTATCAAAATATCAATAAAACAGCCGTTAATTTAGTGAGTTTCCCTCCCCTTTACCCCCCCCCCCCCCTTTACCCCCCCCCCCCCCCCTCCTTGCTCTCACTTTTTGTACATACGTCTGCAGTGACTTGACTGATAGAGAAATAACGTCGGCGCCGGCCGGCCGGCTGGCCCGCGAGCCACGACAATCTGTGATAACCGAAACATCTCAGGAATGCGCTTTGTTTATGTACAGTGTATGCATATGTATTGGATGCTATAATGAGTTGACACGTAAGCGCTGGACTACAACAGCCACACTAGAGTAGCTTTGTTCGGCTGTCTTACACTGGCTGGGTTTTACACTGGCCAGTGTAGCAAAGTGTCATCATTCACACGGCTAAATAGCTTGTGTACAAAGCTCCTGCCTGAACTGGCTACACACTGTATAGTGGAAGTTTTAATTATTACAGGCGAACGCCATAAAAATATTAATACTTACACGGAGATAAGAGAAAGAAAGAAAGAAAGAAAGAAAGAATTACAAAGAAAAAAAGAAACGTGTAAGAAAGAATTCGACCTTTTTTAGTTTGACATAGTTCGAAGCTCCACCCCCTGGCTACGTATGTGACCACCGCTTAGCATAACAAAAATGGCTGATTATAAACAACTTAATATGAAATGAATAAATATGATATGATTGTCGGGTTGTCCGTGGGGTAAGGGGTGTCACATAGCGATGGACGGGAGCGTCAAACTAAGAAAATCTCAAGTCTAAAGTGTATTCCAACGAATGAATTCACTGACGTAGCCGCATTTCCCCTCCGACCCCGCCAAGGGTCTTCTCCCACTACTCGGCCGCGCGGCGAGTTCGAGGGACTGACCGTAAATTATTCCTGTCAAGATGCCCTCTATTCAGTCTCTATTGATACAGTTAATCGCTTCAGTAACACATACAAAATCTACAGATTCAAAATTTCTTAACTTTTAACCAATTATTTGGATTCTTGAATAAAAATCAACACGTTTTTATGTTTGAAACGTCCCAATAGACCGACTACATCACAAGAAGATAATACTGACACTTCAATACGGTATGAATAACTTCTTCAGATGACGTAACCGATTAATCACAACACATACGTTAATTGGATGTGGAAAGTGGCATAATAGGCATAATAATAGGCATAATGGGCATAATAGGCCTATAGATGGAAGATGATCCAAGTTATAATACGTAAATTATGATGATCATTCTTTCAAAGTCGAAAACGGCGAACCATCGGCAAATCCCAAATCGCACGTGCGGAATAAGCGGGTCAGTCACCTCTAACTGACCAACCCTTCCTTACACAATTGTCACATCACCGTTACTCATCAACGCATTCTTTTGTCACTCGTCCTACCCCTTAGTATATTTTGAAAGAAAGTTGAATGTCCCGCGATACACCTGTAAGTGACTTGGCGACATCGAAAAATGACATCTGGCAGGAAAACAACATCTTCAATGCTCTTTTGTTAAATAATTGCCTTTTGTTGGAAAGATTAGTCGACGGTTTCGTGTCTTCGACGTGAGACGACGGATTTAATGTTTATTGTACAACTAAATTATAATAATCTACTCGTGCTTGGGTGTGTATCAGCAGAGTGCATAAGACTGAGGTCCGTACGAATTCAGAGTCGATAATTAATTGCATTAGAACTCAACACTATTTGCTAGGGTTTTTTTGTATGGAAAATATCACGTATAAAATAATTAGCAACAGTTTATACAGATTTCCAATGGGGTAGGGGTCGACTATGAACACTTGTATTCACACTATATGGCTCATAAAGTGAAAACAAGTTTCTATTTTAGTGTGCGAATGCCTTCGTGCATGATCTGTGAATTGATATGTATACCAAGTTTAGTTATTTATTTAGGCCTATTTGTTTTTTGCATAACATCAACTCTCAACAGGTACAGAACCCACAAATGACGAATAATACAAACATGGTTTAATTAAGCACTGAAGATAAATATAAACAAATGAACAAATGAGTGATAAAAACATATAACAAACACCATGACGGAAACTGTCAGTCAATAAAAAAATGAGTTAAAACTTTACACATGTCGCCGAATTTCCTGTTTTAAATAATAAAACAAAATAAATAAAATAAAAATAAATTTGTATTTATAATTTACAATAATTTATAATAACTCCTAAGTAATGCATTTGTATTTTGTATAGTGACTGAGAGTATACGGCAAAGTAGTGACTGTTTCTTCTTTATGAAGCTGTTGGCCTATTAGGACGATTCAAACATGGAAACGTATTGGTTTTTATTCAAGAATCCAAATAACGTGTTAAAACTTACGAAATAATGAATCTGTGGATTTTGTATGTGTGACTACAGTATGAATAGAGGACATTTACAACAGGACAGGACAGGTATAATTTACGAGCAGTCTCTCACTCTGAGCGCGCGGCCGGGTGGTGGGGGAAGACCCTTGGCGCGCATAGCAGTTGCGTGCAAAAACGGCAGTGAATTCATTCGTTGGAATACACTTTAGTTACTGACACCGACTTCCACTAGTGATGATTAATGGGGCAACAATGGCTAATCGAGACGATGAGCGGGTGATAATGAAGATGAGAAAGATGATGATGAAGAATAAATAAAGCCACATCCGAATCAGATCCACTGTACGTCGCGTGGGTCGTCATACGGGAGTCCAGCAAGGGAGGGCAGGGCCAAGTGGGAGGAGAAATATTCAGTGGGACAGTGGGGGGGGGGGGAAGGGGGGGGACAGGGTCTCCTTCCGTCGCCTCTTACGACTAGCAGAGTCACTCTGGGCCTATTCTACCCCGGGCCCAGACGGGTCTCCTTTCGTCGCCTCTTACGACTAGCAGAGTCACTCTGGGCCTATTCTACCCCGGACCGAGACGGGTCTCCTTTCGTCGCCTCTTACGACTAGCAGAGTCACTCTGGGCCTATTCTACCCCGGACCGAGACGGGTCTCCTTTCGTCGCCTCTTACGACTAGCAGAGTCACTCTGGGCCAATTCTACCCTGGACCGAGAGTGGTCTCCTTCCGTCGCCTCTTACGACTAGCAGAGTCACTCTTGGCATATTCTTCCCCGGGCCCAGACGGACAGACTTACACTAGTGTCTGTCAAGTGGTGTAGGACAGGTGAACGAAGCTTATGTATGATTAACCGAAACATGCCGAGAATGCAGCTTGTTTCTGTGTTTATGTGTCGGGTGTTGCTAAATGAGTTGTCACGTAGGCAACAGCAGCACTGACTTACACCAGTCGGTGTATAAAGTGTAGGACAGGCGAACGAAGCTTATAAATAAATAAATAAAGAAATAAATATTTAACGACGGCTCAATTAGTCACCTCGAACGCTTGGCAGAGATGACCTAAGAAAGGGGGGGGGGGAGGAGGAATGCGCCGTGTTTATGTGTTTATGTATCAGGGTGTTGCTAATGAGTTGTCACGTGGGCTACAGCATCATCGGCCGACTGATGTCATCTGGTGACGGTGACGACGGCTGCTCGCGCGTGGGAGGGAGGGGGGGGGGGGGGGGGGACTATGTCATCGATACATACATACACAACACTGTGCACACAGTAGTAGTTACGAAGAGATCTCGGCGCTAGTTGCTGCTTTGCTGCATCTTTCTCCGTTGCATTCAACGCATACTTACGTATTTCGTTGGAATAGTCAGTCACGTGTGATCTGTCTGTGGTATTGGTTGGTTCCGTGATACCGTTTGCGTATTATGTCTTACCCCCGTGTGTGCATCTTGGTTGCTCAAGCACAGTATTTACTATTTTTTAGTATCTATCCATCTATCTATCTATCTAGCTAGTAGCTACCGTACATACTGCGGTTTAATAAAATTGCGAGTGTTATGTTTTGCGTGCATATTGGACGGGGGGGCTGACTATGTCATCGATACATACATACACAACACTGTGCACACAGTAGTAGTTATGAAGAAATCACGGCGCTAGTTGCTGCATCTTTCCGTTGCATTCAACGCATTCACATCTGTATTTCGTTGGAATAGTCACGGCGTGTGGTCTTGTCTGTGGTATTGGTTGATTCTGTGATCACGTTTGCGCATTATTTCTTACCCCCCGTGTATCTTAGTTGTTCAAGTACAGTATTTACTATTTTTTAGTATCCATCTATTTATCTAGCTAGTAGCTACCGTACATGTTACTGCGGTTTAATAAAATTGCGAGTTTTTATGTTTTGCGTGCATATTGGACGGGGGGGCTGACTATGTCATCGATACATACATACACAACACTGTGCACACAGTAGTAGTTATGAAGAGATCTCGCCGCTAGTTGCTCTGCTGCATCTTACTCCAGTGGCGTATCCAGGAATTGGGAAAGGGGGGGGTTTTCAACCCATATTATAGAGAGTGGAGCCGAAACATAATTGGGGTTCCGGGGGGCTTGCCCCCCGAAAAAAATCTCGTCAAGGTCATTTTAGTGCAAATCTGTGCGTTTTGCAGCGGCCAACTGAAACAAGATTACTTAGTTTCTGGCAACACATTTTTTCCTTAGCACCGCTAATAAAAGGAACCTCAATCAATAATTTGCATATTTTTCGTATTGCTTTTGCTTTTAATTACTAAAATATACAATAATTATAAAGTAAAACATCTAACTGTCTATTGAAATACTGTCTATTGATACTGTCTATTGAAATACTGTCTATTGAAATGAAATGTAAACGGTCATTTTCCATGTTTCCTTTGCAAAAGGGGGGGGTTTTGTCCCCCCCCCCTCCCCCCCCCCGTGAATACGCCACTGTCTTACTCCGTTGCATTCATCGCATATACGTATTTCGTTGGAATAGTCACGGCTCACGGCGTGTGATCTGTCTGTGGTATTGGTTGGTTCTGTGTTATACCTTTTGCGCATCATTATTTCTTATCCCCTGTGTGTATCTTGGTTGTTCGAGCACAACAGTATTTAGTATTTCGTAGTGTCTGTCTTTATCTACCTGCCGTAAATATTGCAGTTTGCGTCTATGTTTTGTGTGTGTATTGTGGGGGGATTCCGTATTTAATTTTGTATTGTATCTCAACGCTGTTCCATAGAAGCAGAAATGAATATATTTGCAATTTTCGAACCAGGATTGTTTGCGGTATATATGCGACATCAGTAAATCGAGAGGCTCAGGTGATACCTGATGATAGCACGCGTTTACTATTTTCTTGATAACTGGTAGAGCTGCACTCATTTTTTATCCGATATATCGTATGGTTTTACTGATATTTATTTTCTCAGCAATGCGTATGTTTGCCTATTGATTCGTAAATTCGTATGAGTCACAACACAACAAACTATAGGGTGAGGTTAGGTTAGTGTTAATACAAGTTACACATGTCCGATCCCCGATAATATCAACGAGTGTGGATGGGATTCTTCGTGGGCCATTATTATAAAACGTTCCGTGGTTTCTGGGTTCGATTCCTAGTCGGTGCAAATTTGCGTGAATCACGTATAACGTAGGCCTATTGTATTTTAGATTACATTTGAGAATCCAGTGAAAGTTTAACGTGTATTTTCTTGCCCCAGTGATGTACGTACGTAATGTGGGAGTGCCGCCCGCCCGTGTTTATAGCTTTTAGCACCTGTTGTTCTGCTAATGTGCAAGTGAGCCCAACCTAATTAACATGCACACCTTGCATCAACAGACGGCGGTTTGCGCACCTATTGTAGGGCACGGTGTATTGTGATAACATTTATATATATAGTGGCCCCAACGAAAGTATTCGCGTACCGATCTCAGGTCATTGTTTATTGCCCCTTTCAACCGCGCCAATTGAAAGAAAATCAACAGATACCTGGCGTTCTGCCATACATTCGTAAATGCACGGTTTGGCTTAAGCTGGATTCATGACATTGCGTTGTTCTACGGGACGGTGCGCGACGGAGGTTTTGGGCCAATCAGGAGCGACCTGCGTGTCCCGCAGAACAACGCAATGTCATGAATCCAGCTTTAGTCGAGTGCACAGGCGGTTTGGCCACACCCACCGTTACAGGTAACCAACGGAAGGTTTTAAAATATCCCCAATGGACCTGTTTAGATTAGATGGTAGGAATTATAGCGAAGTAGAAGTAGAAGTAGTTGTGATCTTGGACTCGGCTGTGTCGTAAGCATCGGAATACTTTCGTTGGGGCAACTTTAATATTGTTTCTTCAACTAAGGTCACACACACACATACTCGCGAAATATTGAGGCCTAGACGTACTTAATGTCGGCGACGTGCGCGCAATATATATATATTGGGGGGGGGGGGGGGGGGGAGGGCTAGATTATTAGCATTCCAAATAAACTGCAATATATTTGATGCAATCGATATTCTTATATAGGCCTATATATTTATTTTTCTGAGTGAGAAAATGTACTGTTTTTTTGTGTGGAATATTTGTGTTGGAACTTGATAGTGCCTTATGCAGGGGGGGGGGGGGGGGGGAGGGTGAGAAAGCTAGAATACCCATTTAGATGATACGAAACATTCTATCGTACAATTTTACGAAAATTGTGTGTTGATGAAGTAGTAGTGTTTTTAGGATTTATTTGAAATTTTAAATTTATGAAAATCTGATTCATTTTTATTTTTATATGTCGCTACATTGCATTTCAGATCATCATCTCGAGTGAATTCTATATTTGCAACGTAACTGCGAATACGTTACGACAAACGAATACATTGTACGTAAAATGTCTGTTGTATAGCGACAAGTGATTATCGTAAACTTTTATTCGTACTTACTAACGTCCGTCCTGTGAACAGTCGTTATAATGGTTTGGGAACGAGTGCGTCTAGCAGTGTTGTTAAGTGTGCGGCGCCATCTAAGTGAACCGCTCGCCATTAATTATTCGTCGTACTAGAGACTTGTTTCCGAGTGCGCACGTTCACGACTATACGTAGCCCGCACACAACACAATGTACCTCTTCGGTAATATATTCCAGGTAATAAATATAAATGAGTTAATTATGTATTTTTAACCGTAATGGGTTGACCACCGAAGTGTTTGCCTTAAACTAACTGGTCTGTTGTTTACTTTTGTAAGCTTGTTAACGTTTTTGCTAATTAGTGAGTAAGAAAGTAAGTAAGGATGTCTGGTTATAATTTATGTTGATTGATGTCTCGAAGGGATTTGTTCTGTGGAAAGTAAACGCGAAAAATGTGGGATAATTAAAATTTAACAATGTGTCAATCTGGCTTTATCTTGATTTATTCACTCCAGTGTTGCAGTGGTATTTAATATTTATACTTGGCCCCAGATTACCTTGCATATGCTTTCATCACAGGCGAGGCACTCGTGGCCAACCAGCGAACCGCCCTAGACACACCCGCGCAAATAACGATCGCTGATTGGCTACGAACCCGTCGCCTGTGACGAAAGCACGTGTGAGGTAGTCTTGGGACAATACTATAGTACTGGTATTTTAAAATATTAGCCTGGATTTAGCGTGGATGTGTGATCTTACGTTACACGCTTCTACTTCATACCATTTTAGTCGAGAGCTTTCGGAAGTAGTCATTTTATCGCTAAAACATGCGTCTAAACTTACACTCCTCACGCCTAAACCGATAATTGGATTTCTCTCTGATTTTACGTCCTGGTATAAAAGTGTCAAATTGATGACTTTCATTACGAAAACACAATATATTAGTTAATCTCGAATGAGTATAAAATTATAAAATATATAAATTTGTACACATTGGAACTACATTGTGTACAAATTTATGTATTTTATAATTTTGTATACTCTTTCAAGATTAAGGTCTTGTGTTTTTGTAATGAAAGTCAACAATTAGACACTTTTAAACCTGGACGTAAAATTATAGGGGAATCCTATTATCGGTTTAGGCGTGAGGAGTGTACGCTTAGACGCATCATGTTTTAGCGATAAAATTAATACTTCCGAACGTTCTCCCATGTTCCCAATGTTCAGTTACGATTGATTGATAGTTGGGCTTAACATCTTATATTTTTGCAACTTGGCTAATCAAGACAATGAGTGGGTGATAATGAAGATGAAATTGAGGGCTCTTTGGAGGAAAGGGGCAAGTAGGAGGGCGCATGAGGAAAGGGGATTGGGGAGGAAGGGGGAAGAAAGAGGAGTGGGGAAGTTGTGGACTTAATTGTGTTCTAATGAGAGTATGAATGCAAAGTTATGAACGTACGCTTACAGTACTTCGAATGAGGCTTGGCCTCTCTTGGAAAACACATTTGCCCGTCTGACCCGCCCAAAATACTTTATGACAAAATGTGTTTTGATGAAAAAGTAGTTGGCTACTCGGAGCTGAGTTTTGTTATGTTGGGAAGTTTTTGTGTGGCTCCGGCTCGTTGGTCTAGCTAGCGGGTTTATTTCTGGTTCAAATGTAGATAGATGGTCCAGTGTTCGATTCCCGGTTTGGACAGTTTTTTTTTTAAACTTAAGTTTTTGTTTTCAATCCATTTTGGGCATGACACGTGGTGTATTATACATTAACGGTGACTTTGAAGCCCTCATATAGAAATGAAGCACTAAATAGGCATAACAATGTCCCCCACTGGAAAGCACTTCTTGTTATTGTATGGGTCGACTATAAATACAAATTCATTTTTTTTATTTGTATCTGATTTTATATGTGTACTTTTATCTAGAATCACTGGTACCTAACTATTTGCTTAGTGTCAAGAATATTGTGTTGAGCCATATGGCCCATATTATATATATATAGCCATCAGTACTCGGAAATGCCTATAACTGTACCAGTTATCCCTCTTATCTGCACCAATGTCATCTGCATCAACGTCAGCTGCTGTGCAGACTTGTCTGTACCGCAGCCTGCCTTCCGTGCGTGAAATGAGATGTTACCCCACCGCTGAATAATTTTTACAAATTTCTTTCTCTCTGTCTTTCTTTCTTGCTTGCTTCTTCCAGATGAGGTTCAAGGTAAGAACGTTTTACTGTTCCTCCTTCTCTCTGCTTGCGTCGATGTTCGTATCAGTGTACGACATTAGTTTCAGTGGCATTCACATTCACTTGAATGCAGATCAGGTTCAAGCACGAAAATAAAAAGTTTGGTCAAAATTAAAAACTGAACTGTCCCAAAATGAATTCACTCTTGAATTCACTCTTTTAGAGCTCGAGTTTAATTTTTGCCAAATTACATTTTTTTGATTTAAATAAAATAAATTTTATATATATATTTTTTTTAATTTATTTTTTTCTGTCCTATCTGTCTGTCTGTCTGTCTGTCTCATCATGTCTCTGTCTATCTATCTATCTATCTATCTATCTATCTATCTATCTATCTAACTATCTATCTATCGCCTGTCTGTCTGTCTCATCATGTCTCTGTCTATCTATCTATCTATCTATCTAACTATCTATCTATCTGCCTGTCTGCCTGTCTGCCTGTCTGTCTGTCTGTCTCATCATGTCTCTGTCTATCTATCTATCTATCTAACTATCTATCTATCTGCCTGTCTGCCTGTCTGGCTGCCTGTCTGTCTGTCTGTCTCATCATGTCTCTGTCTGTCTCATCATGTGTCTCTGTCTGTCACAGCTGGAGTTGTTCAAGGCTCGCAAGGGGGGCAACATGCCGCGACCCAAGTCCGAGACCGACTTCTCCGAGGTGGTTGCCGAGCAGGAGTCGTTCATCATGTCTCTGTCTGTCTGTCTGTCTGTCTGTCTGTCTGTCTGTCTGTCTGTCTGTCTGTCTCATCATGTCTCTGTCTGTCTGTGTGTCTGTCTGACTGTCTGTCTGTCTGTCTGTCTGTCTGTCTGTCTGCCTGTCTCATCATGTCTCTGTCTGTCTGTGTGTCTGTCTGTCTGTCTGTCTGTCTGTCTGTCTGTCTGTCTGTCTGTCTGTCTGTCTCATCATGTCTCTGTCTGTCTGTCACAGCTGGAGTTGTTCAAGGCTCGCAAGGGGAGCAACATGCCGCGACCCAAGTCCGAGACCGACTTCTCCGAGGTGGTTGCCGAGCAGGAGTCGTTCATCATGTCTCTGTCTGTCTGTCTGTCTGTCTCGCAGCTGGAGTTGTTCAAGGCTCGCAAGGGGAGCAACATGCCGCGACCCAAGTCCGAGACCGACTTCTCCGAGGTGGTTGCCGAGCAGGAGTCGTTCATCATGTCTCTGTCTGTCTGTCTGTCTCATCATGTCTCTGTCTGTCTGTCTGTCTGTCTGTCTCATCATCTCTCTGTCTGTCTGTCACAGCTGGAGTTGTTCAAGGCTCGCAAGGGGAGCAACATGCCGCGACCCAAGTCCGAGACCGACTTCTCCGAGGTGGTTGCCGAGCAGGAGTCGTTCATCATGTCTGTCTGTCTGTATCATCATATCTCTGTCTGTCTGTCTGTCTGTCTCATCATGTCTCTGTCTGTCTGTGTGTCTGTCTGTCTGTCTGTCTGTCTGTCTGTCTGTCTGTCTGTCTGTCTGTCTGTCTCATCATCTCTCTGTCTGTCTGTCTCGCAGCTGGAGTTGTTCAAGGCTCGCAAGGGGAGCAACATGCCGCGACCCAAGTCCGAGACCGACTTCTCCGAGGTGGTTGCCGAGCAGGAGTCGTTCATCATGTCTGTCTGTCTGTCTGTCTGTCTGTCTGTCTGTCTGTCTGTCTGTCTGTCTGTCTCATCATGTCTCTGTCTGTCTGTCTCGCAGCTGGAGTTGTTCAAGGCTCGCAAGGGGAGCAACATGCCGCGACCCAAGTCCGAGACCGACTTCTCCGAGGTGGTTGCCGAGCAGGAGTCGTTCATCATGTCTCTGTCTGTCTGTCTGTCTCATCATGTCTCTGTCTGTCTGTCTGTCTGTCTGTCTCATCATGTCTCTGTCTGTCTGTCACAGCTGGAGTTGTTCAAGGCTCGCAAGGGGGGCAACATGCCGCGACCCAAGTCCGAGACCGACTTCTCCGAGGTGGTTGCCGAGCAGGAGTCGTTCATCGAGCACCTGGACGAGGCTGCGCTAAACTCCAAGTTTGAGGAGATGCTCAACGACATGAACCTGAACGAGGAGAAGAAGGAGCCGCTACGTAGTCAGCCCAGCATGAACAAGAAGAAGATGCTTGTCATGCACTACAAGGGAGCCACGCTGGTAAATAAATAAACTAGGAAAACGCTCTGTTTGACGCGTTGATAAGCGAGCGCGTCCATATCTACGAACATTCTGGCGAAAAGATCTCAAAGCTAATAAAAACAACAATTCAAGAATGTGCATTTCAAATTTTTTTCTTATTTCCATAGCTATTATACTTCCCGATATTGTTGAATGCAGTGCAAGTGCAATTTGCGTTGCTAAGAATTTTCGTTGTCATTCTGTCTAGTGCTAGTGTTTTCGCGGCGGTCCGCCACCGTTACTAACAGTTACTGAGTGTAACTTTGTAACTTTTCAAACGATTTTGCCTCAAAACTATACACCTTCAATCCACATCGAGGCTTGTGGATGGTCCAAATTTCAAGTTGATCGGACTTTCCGTTCGACCGCTATCGACAGACATAAAAACAAAACAAAAAACAAACAGAATAAGTGCCATAAGAGTCTAGTACAAAAAAAAAACAGAACAAAGTGCCATAAGAGTCTCGTGGAGACGCTCGCTTCGCTCGCTTAATAAATAAATGAATCAATGAATAAATTCACATTTAGAGTCTACCCACTCAGTAACTAAACTGATTTGCAGTGGGGGACTTTAATTTAAAGCGACTAAACCAACCCTGTAGGCTCCGAACACCGTCGACGAGTGAGCGATAACCGATCAAAGATCGATATTTCGAATACGAAACATATGAATCGGTGATTGGACAGTGCGAGCTAACACCTGCAGACAGATGCCAGAATCAACACGGCCGATTCAGAACAACTTTGAATTTATTGAGTGCATCGTTGCTAGGACCAGTGTTGGGGCAGTTCTTTTTTTAAATGAACTTTCTAAAAGTTCAGTTCACAGCTCAAATAATGAACTTTAATAAAGTTCAAGTTCTTTTCAAAACCTAAAATTTTGAAAAGTTCAAGTTCGTCTAAAATATGAACTAAGTTCTTTTAAAAGTTCTTTTGTGAAAAAGTGTCACCACATTGTATTAACAGTCATGCGAATAATCGATTGCCTTGTATGGCTTAAATAGGAAGAAAAACATGCATGTTAAGGTAAGATATTGAATGCTGGCATTAGGTGTCTGATGTAGGGCTATAGGCGCCTACCATTGTAGAAATAGAAAACTTAAGAACTTCAAGGAAGGATAATTGTATTGTTGTTTCAGTTTATATTATTACAGACATGTGAAAATAGCGATTAGTGTATCGATTAATTAGTGATAGTGATAGCGATTAGTGATAGTGTATGTATATGTATGTACAAAAGTGCTGTTTGGTGGATAGAGTTCGAACGGCCAGACTTGAATGCAATTCTACTCCATGAATGGTGGCCGGTAGCTTTTTAAAATCAGCTGAAGGAGAACCGAAAACGATTCGCGTGTTCCTCGACGGCGCGTTGACAGATGCTCAATCATCGAACAGAATGAACTTTCAAAAGAACTTTCTAAAATTGAAAAGTTCGTTCTCAAAAAGAACTTTTGGAAGTTCAAGTTCACTCATTTGAAAAAAGAGTAAGTTCGTTGGAAAGTTCACAAAAAAAGAACGCGTTCTCGGGAACGCGTTCTTTTAAAAGTTCTCGCCCCAACACTGGCTAGGACGTACAGGTGGCTCGTTGGTACAGTGGTTAGCATCGCCGCTTCCAATGCAGAAGGTCCCGGGTTCAAATACCGGTGCAGGCAGAAGTTTTGTATCTTCTAATTAGGGATGGGACGTTTAAACGATTAAACGTGGGAGTGGCTTTAAACGTTTGTACTTTTTACGCCTCGTTTAAACGTGTGTGCAGAAGTGTTTGTATGTAAGATAAGAAACAAATATTTTACAACGGAGCGTATTGCAGTACTAGTCTACTATTATAGTTTTTTCTAGCTACAAATTTTAATTTTACCCTATGTTTCGGAACTTTTCGGTAATTTACTGCATAGGTCATTTTATTCATCTCGTGGCAGGGGAAAGAGCGAATAAAACGTTTAAACGCGAGTTTTAAAAACGGTTAAACGTTTAGGCTATTAAACGTATTTGCCCATCCCTACTTCTAACAAGGATTCAGTTCCTTTACTTCTTGGCTTAGGAATAAGTAAACGGTGACTTTGGAGCCGTCCTAGCAACGAAGCACTCAATAAATTCAAAGTTGTTCAGGAATTGGCCTTGTTGATTCCGGCATCTGTCCGCAGGTGTTCGCACTGTCCAATCACTGATTCATGTGTTTCGTATATAAATGTCGATCTTTGATTGGTTATCGCTCGCTCGTCGACGGTGTTCGGAGCCTACAGGGTTGGTTTAGGCGCTTTAAATCAAAGTCCCCCGCTGCAAATCAGTTTCGTTACTGAGTGGGTAGACTCTAAATGTGAATTTATTTATTGTATTTATTTGTATGCCAATTTTCAGAAATGTTTACCTTTTAACACTTTTTTTTAAAATATGGTGTAGCGTTCTGCCATATATATATTTTTTTTAAACAATTGAAATCGAAGGGCAGTGCTAATTTGTTGCTTATCACAATCTAAGGTGCAATCTTGATTATAGATACATAGATAAATCATTTTATTTCCATAATGATTTTTTGTGTTAATGTATGTATAGTCTACAGTGCAAAAAACAGTGTTAAGTTCTATTATTCTTGTGTACATACACTTATAAATGTGTAAAATTATCATTGCAGAAAATCACTAGGCCTAAGAAATTAACGATGACTTTTGAGTGGAGTAAAACAGTTATTATTATTACTGTAGCTACATGTCTCATGTATGCACACAAAATATAGGTAATGTATTATTAACGTGAAGTAACAACAAAGTGTAACCTAGTCTCACCATAGTAACCGTGCGAAATTAACGGTTTTTAGTAACATCTTGATAACGCTAACTATACCCAATACAGTATTAAAAAAAAGTGATAAATAGGCCTACCAGAATTGTAGTTTCGTAAAAATCCATATTGAAAATTTTTTAATACAGTTGCTTGGTAATGTAAAATGATTGCAGTTAATTACTAATTACCCGAT
Organism: Isoperla grammatica; assembly: GCA_945910005.1. Classification (NCBI taxonomy): domain Eukaryota; kingdom Metazoa; phylum Arthropoda; class Insecta; order Plecoptera; family Perlodidae; genus Isoperla; species Isoperla grammatica. The sequence continues at coordinate 38,402,082 of OX246749.1, forward strand.
AACGATAAAAATATTCGAAACTTGTAGAATCCAGTTTTTTAGTTCTTACCAAACCTCAATTCGGTCATTTATCACTTTTTTATTGTTGTGTAGCATTCACAAGATATTACCCATTTACTTTCCCATTTACTAAATTCAATAAAAGGTCTTTAAACTTTGTCCGTAGCAAAGCTGAGAACGCCGCAGGGCATTTGTTTCACCGCATTTATAATAAGTTGTTTGTACACCCCGAGTGCGACCGCAGATTCCTTCAATTTGTTGGGTCCAACTGTCAAAAAGTAATCATACAAATATAATCGTTTGTTTATTGTGTGGACGCCTAGGCCTACATTATTTGACTAGATGTGGTGTTTCCAAGAAATGTGCGCATGGTTGAACTTCTGTTATGGCTTCCGCCGGTAATGAATTCGGGGATTTCGTCTCGTGTTTGTGCTAGCCAGGTAGTGGGGTGTACATTTGTGAATTGCCGAGATCGACGAAAGATCGACTGATATTCTTGTTCTCAACTAAGCCACAGACCCACTGTAAATCCATACCTGCCAACTTTCCCGATTTAGTCGGGAAATGCCCGATTTTTAACCTTCCTTATTTTCCGATTTCCCGATTTGGCACAGAACTTGTACGATTTTCACGAATTTTCAAGTATTTCACTGTAAATAGATCAATTTTGGTACTATTTTCGGACCTAAAAGTTGGAATTTTTTCGAAGCTTGACCGCCAATATCTTGATGCCCAGTGTGCAGTGAGTTCAAACTCTGCCCACTCACGTAATTTTTCTCCAAAACCAGTCCTGGTACATGCACTGTTATTGCTATTTTTCACTGTTTATAACTATTTTTTGTCTTTCTTCTTTTTGTCTTTGATGAATTGCGTTTTCGCAATAGGCCCGCCAATACCATAAAGGCTATGTTTCTTTTTTTATAAATCTCCCTATTTTCAGTTTTGATAAGTTGCAGGTATGTAAATCATAGGGCTGCCCAACGATATCGATAATTCGATACGATATCGATGATGGAAAAATAATCCGATATCGATATAGAATTATTATATCGTAGATATCGCGATATCGAACTTGCACCTAATAAGCTAATTGTTTCGAAAGAAAACGACTACGTCACGTCACGCCAATCACAATATTGCTGTTTTGTGTGGATATATTAAATTTTGAATAGTATACACACAAATTGACACACATAATAAGACATTTCAAAGTTCAAACATTTATTTACGTATTACGGTAATGTTGTTTATAATAAGTGGCCTCTGGCTGGTCTGGAAATCCTAAAAACACACGAGGAAAGTTTCGATATCGCCGATATCGATACGTTTCTTGATAAGTTCGATATCGCGACACGATATCGATAGTTCTTCCCGCGATATCGATATGATCTTTTTTATTGTTGGGCAGCCCTAGTAAATCAATCGTGTGTTTGTATTGTGTAGAGCGAGACGCGGAGCAAGTTTGACAAGCCTGCCGACTACATCCAGTACCTGAGCCAGCCAGACCTGAGCGTCAACAAGATCTACAACTGTATAGAGTCGCTCCGCATAGCGCTGACAAACAACACGCTCAGCTGGGTGCAAGAGTTCGGCACCAAGGGCCTCGCGGAGCTACTCAAACAACTCAACGAGTGCTACGCCAGGAAGTAAGTAGTTGCTGTTATTAGTACGTCTTATATCTACGAGTGTATAGAGTTGTAGCGCTGACAAACAACACGCTCAGCTGGGTGCAAGAGTTCGGCACCAAGGGTCTCGCGGAGCTCCTCAAACAACTCAACGAGTGCTACGCCAGGAAGTAAGTCGTCGTTCTCGTGTTATTATCGGAGGTGCTTGTTTTCTGTTGGAAACAGCGAAATCGCGAAAAGCGCCGATAATGAGTAGGGATGTGAATAGAGTGTTCATTTGTCGATTGGCGCATGAAAACGAAACGAAATTCCACCGCTAAATGTATAATTTAGGACGCATCTCCGATGCCCCACTCTCCGATGCCCCACCTACCTGCTCAAGAAGCCCTTGCTACACCACGTAAAATAAGCACACGCACACCCCAAATATAATACTACCCTAAAATATAGTATAATACTACCCTAACCTAATAATACAACCCTAACCTAACCTTATAGTAAAATAGTACCCTAACCTAATAATACTACCCTACCCTAACCTAACCTAACCTAACCTAACCTCTATCCCTACCGCTTACCGCGCAGTAGACGTGCGATTAAATTGCGTGGTGTAACATGGGCTTTAGAAAACGGGTAGAGCAGGTAGTGGGGTATCGGAGACTAAAAAGGTTGGTGGGGCATCGGAGAGCCCCCCATAATTTGCCAGTCATAACATTGGAATTTGTTTGTGTTAATTAGCGAAACGATCGCAGTATCAACTTTTTTTTTCTTTAACTTAAATAGAGATGGACCAAGATTGGAGTACCTATGTGCAATAGATAATTGATATTTATATTTATATTCTATATAATATAACTTTGTACTATAAGCTTAATATAAGTTTCAATGACATGTAATATACTCTGACCATGGTCTACATGTAAAGTCATAAATTATGCAAATAAAATCTATCTAATAATAAAGGACATGCATTGTAATGGATGTAGAACTGAACAAGACAGGCAGAAGAGAGGCAAAAATTTAGAGATGTTTTACACCGATCCATGGATTGATAACATTAGGAACGAAGACATTCAATGTTGATAACTATAGGTATGACTAGGGCTGCCCAACGATATCGATAATTCGATACGATATCGATAATAGAAAAATAATTCGATATCGATATAGAATTAATATATCGTACGTTTCGCGATATCGATTAAGTGTCAACTATCGTAAAAAAAAAAAGTTTGGCGGTGTTGTGCTTCTGCATCTTTGTGATATATACACTGCAACATTCGCGCTGGTACCTACTCGCCCTCATCGCCCGCCGGCCGGGAGTCTGTTGCGCCCGCGCTCGTTCTGCCAGTCTGTCACACTCACGTCACGTCACGCCAATCACAACATCGCTGTTTTGCGGATACATTTTAAATAATACACCACACAAATTGACGCACATAGTAAAACATTTCGACGTTAAATTATTCATATTAAATTCTTTATAATGAATGGTCTCTGGCTGGTTTGAAAAAAAAATACGATATCGGCGATATCGATACCGAGTTTAAAAAATTCGATATCGCGATACGATATCGATAATTACATCCGCGATATCGATATGAATTTTTTTATCGTTGGACAGCCCTAGGTGTGACAGTCTAATGGTAATTACACATTTTTCAAATTTGTAGATTTTAAAATTTTCCTCACATAATTATTAATTATACATTGTAAAACTAAATTGTAACGTTTAATTAGTGTAATTTTATCAGGAAATCGTGAGTGAATTAATCTATCAAACCATTTTCTTTGTTTGTTTGTGCTTCTTTGATGTGGCTCCACTTTAGTTGCTACAGGTAAGTGTCGAGTTAATATTAGGTTCTATAGAATTAATCACTGAATTACAGCTTATAGCTCATGTTGATACGTAACCTGGAAGCTTGTTAAGTTCCTTCCTATGAGGGTCTAGGAAAAAAAAAAATAATTCAAACTACAGGTACATTATGGCTTTTATCGACAATTCAAAATAGGAAAGTGTAAAAAAGACATTGAGAAAATTACATTTAAAAAAGTCCCGGTCATTTTTTAGTTGTCTCAAGCAAACAATTACATTTACAAAATCCGAGTAAAAACTTATTTTCAAGATAAAATTCAAATTCTTGTTTTTAACTAAAAATCCGAAATTTTGGTAAATATTGGCTCTCCCACTAAAAAAAAAAAAAAAAATCGACAATTTTGTTATGATTACACTAAAATAACAATTTAAAACAAAGTTTCCTGAATGGTTTTTAAGGCAGTTATACCGTGCTAATGTGTGTTTCGTGTACTTGCAGTGACTCCCGCTACGACCGGATACAGTACGAGTGTCTGCGATGCATCAAGGCCATCATGAACAACACGGTCGGCATCAAACAGGTGTTCAGTCGGAAGGAGGCGCTGACGATAGTCGCGCGGTCGCTCAACCCGTCCAAGGAACTAGTCATGCTGGAGGCCCTCAGGGTAAGAAGTGAACCCCCTTCTTATTAGTCCTTGCAACAATACGGTCGGCATCAAACAGGTGTTCAGTCGGAAGGAGGCGCTGACGATAGTCGCGCGGTCGCTCAACCCGTCCAAGGAACTAGTCATGCTGGAGGCCCTCAGGGTAAGAAGTGAACCCCCTTCTTATTAGTCCTTGCAACAATACGGTCGGCATCAAACAGGTGTTCAGTCGGAAGGAGGCGCTGACGATAGTCGCGCGGTCGCTCAACCCGTCCAAGGAACTAGTCATGCTGGAGGCCCTCAGGGTAAGAAGTGAACCCCCTTCTTATTAGTCCTTGCAACAACACGGTCAGCATCAAACAGGTGTTCAGTCGGAAGGAGGTGCTGACGATAGTCGCGCGGTCGCTCAACCCGTCCAAGGAACTAGTCATGCTGGAGGCCCTCAGGGTAAGAAGTGAACCCCCTTCTTATTAGTCCTTGCAACAATACGGTCGGCATCAAACAGGTGTTCAGTCGGAAGGAGGCGCTGACGATAGTCGCGCGGTCGCTCAACCCGTCCAAGGAACTAGTCATGCTGGAGGCCCTCAGGGTAAGAAGTGAACCCCCTTCTTATTAGTCCTTGCAACAATACGGTCGGCATCAAACAGGTGTTCAGTCGGAAGGAGGCGCTGACGATAGTCGCGCGGTCGCTCAACCCGTCCAAGGAACTAGTCATGCTGGAGGCCCTCAGGGTAAGAAGTGAACCCCCTTCTTATTAGTCCTTGCAACAATACGGTCGGCATCAAACAGGTGTTCAGTCGGAAGGAGGCGCTGACGATAGTCGCGCGGTCGCTCAACCCGTCCAAGGAACTAGTCATGCTGGAGGCCCTCAGGGTAAGAAGTGAACCCCCTTCTTATTAGTCCTTGCAACAATACGGTCGGCATCAAACAGGTGTTCAGTCGGAAGGAGGCGCTGACGATAGTCGCGCGGTCGCTCAACCCGTCCAAGGAACTAGTCATGCTGGAGGCCCTCAGGGTAAGAAGTGAACCCCCTTCTTATTAGTCCTTGCAACAATACGGTCGGCATCAAACAGGTGTTCAGTCGGAAGGAGGCGCTGACGATAGTCGCGCGGTCGCTCAACCCGTCCAAGGAACTAGTCATGCTGGAGGCCCTCAGGGTAAGAAGTGAACCCCCTTCTTATTAGTCCTTGCAACAATACGGTCGGCATCAAACAGGTGTTCAGTCGGAAGGAGGCGCTGACGATAGTCGCGCGGTCGCTCAACCCGTCCAAGGAACTAGTCATGCTGGAGGCCCTCAGGGTAAGAAGTGAACCCCCTTCTTATTAGTCCTTGCAACAATACGGTCGGCATCAAACAGGTGTTCAGTCGGAAGGAGGCGCTGACGATAGTCGCGCGGTCGCTCAACCCGTCCAAGGAACTAGTCATGCTGGAGGCCCTCAGGGTAAGAAGTGAACCGCCTTCTTAAATTAGTGTTTGCAACATCAGCATCAATTAGCAGTTATAGGGATAAAATGGTAAAAAAAAAAAATTATTTGTAGAAATTATTTGACAACTTATTATGCAAAATTTTGTTTTTTTTAGATTGTTTTCTATAGAAATAGACTAAAAATGTCAATGATTATGAAGAGTAATTTTAGAATGTAGTCTAAAACTGGAAAATAGGTAGTGTTAAACAAAACAACCTATTTTGTGGTTCTATTATTACTTACAATGAACGTCAACATTATCCCCACGTGCATGTCCTCTTCTGCGCAAGGAAAAATGTGGTAGTGTAGTTTCACACTGTTTCTGAAATAACAGTCAAATTTCAAACAGGACATAATTTGAATTTTGAATAGTTAAGCTAAACAAAAATACGTCCAATCTGCAAAGAGTAAGACTAGGATGCAGGAAACTTACAATGTGTGTCTCCCTAAAAACAGAAAGGGATCAAATGAGGGGGAAAACTTCGAAGGAAATATGTGGCAAACCTTTATTGGGCTGCTTGGCTGAGAATGGCATATACGCTCCAACTCTTGAGTGTTTGCAAGAGGAAGTAGAAGATAATTTGATTTTGAACTACAGGCAAATTATTTTAATTTAATAAATACTGTACGATCTTCCCTGAACCTTAATCTTATAAACTACACATATATTGTTACACTTTGTTCCTTCTTCATTTAGTTGGGTAAAGAGGTCTTTCCACCAACAGTCTAGGGCGTCACGGCCACCTCACACTCCCCTTCCCACGACAAATAAACTTCAATAACAAATCAAATTTCAAACTCCAAAAAGCATAATTTGAATTATAGCCAAATTATCCAAAATTATTATCTTCTCTGAATCTTTTGTCTAAGAAAAAAAATCTCTTGTATTTGTAAAAAAAAAAAAAAAAAAAAAACCCCAGATAATTTATAAATAAAATGCTAATTGTGTGTTGTGTTTCAGGTGTTGGCGCCCGTGTGCCTGATCGAGCCGGACGGCCACCAGCGCGTGGTGTACGCTGTGACTGAGAGCGGCGAGATGGGTCGGGACGGCTCGGCCCGCGATCGCTTCGTCCCAGTGGTTCAGGGGCTCGGAAACATTGGCAACGAGCCGTTGCGCGTCGCCTGTCTCACGCTCATCAACGCCATCGTCTCCATGCCCGAAGACCTGGACTTCAGGCAGCACCTCCGCAACGAGATCATGCGTACGGGGCTCGGAGACCTACTAGAGGTGAGATACAGGAAGCCATCGTGTATTTAATTGCACAAAACATTTATTTATTTCATTACAAAAACACTCATTAACAGTAGGTTGACCATCTGTCCCGGAAAACTGGGATTGTCTCAGATTTCTGCCCCTAGTGTCCTGAAAGCGTTTCAGATTTATGTCGAAACGTAAGATTACCGGTACTGAACTTTCCTATTTTTGGTACTAAGAAACTGAACCTTAAGCAAATGGAAATGAGAGATCCGTTGACTAAATACAAGACTAACGTAGGCCTACATTACAACTACTTTATAATGTTAATTAATATTCCCTTCCCTTAGTAAAATAATTTTTAAACCTACATCAAAGATGATATCGTCCACTTTCAAAGCAGCCAGTGTCACCAAAACACCTCCAAAAACTCTCTTTAAAAAAAAATTCTGCAGGGGTGTTTATTGGAGTTGGGGGGGGGGGGGGGGGGGGGCCTTGCCCCACAACCCCCCCCTCGCGGTTCGTCAGCTTTGCGACTACTACGATAGCTTGTTTTCATGTTTATTAGTGGCAAATTTTCTTTTTAGAAGAATGGCCACCCTAGTAACTGTGTTGACCATGTCAAGTTAAAAAAAAAAAAAAAAACAGTACTAAAATTACAACACGTGCTAAACTGTGCGCTTGCTCACCCCGCAGGTCCTGGATAAGGACGCCTCCAAGGACCTGTCGATCCAGCTGGCCTGTTTCAAGGACCACAAAGAGGACGACTACCACGAACTGATGCAACGGTTCGACAACGTTCGGATGGAGCTGGACGATATCAACGACTGTTACGAGATAGTCAAGAATCTCGTGATGGACTCTCCCGCCGAGCCGTACCTTCTCTCCATCTTCCAGCACCTGTTGTTCATACGTGATGATGCCGTCTACAGGTAGGTCTACACTGAAAAAGACTGGTTGTTTAATGGTTGTTAATATATGGCTGTCTAAACCAGGGGTGGACAATTACCGGTCGCCCGGTCGCCGTGGCGACTAAAAATTTCATGCTGGCCCCTAAATTATCAAGAACTAAAAAGTACTAATTTTCATTCATTACAGGGGGGAAAAAACATTTTTTTTTTTTTTATGTTAGCCTAATTAACTTAAATTAAATTTATAATTGGATGGAATCAATTTTTTTGTTCGCCCTTGATTAACTAGTGACATCTTCCTTCACCGACAGCTGATACGAATCGCGAGGGCTGACACGCGCCTTTTTCAAACCCAAAGCTTTTACTCTTATACTTTCAGTGCGAATTTATGTGACACTTCAATGCGACGTTGGCTTAGGGCCTCGTAAAAATGAAACGTGGATACGGTGGGCCTACGGATAGACCTTCAAAACAGTTGAAGTTAACAAGTTTCCTGTCAGTAAGTAGGCCTAGGCCTAGTAGTACGACTAATTCAGTTGAAATTGAATTGGGGGAAACAGGTTCTTCCTTACGTGTGGATGTTTCAATGTTAACTCCGCCTACTAGGCCTACACCAGTAACGGGGATAGGCCTAGGCCTAGCCGTAGAAGCAAATGAATCTCGACCAGCACCTGCACCGACAATTACGGCCGCTTCAAACAAAACACGTAACTAAATAAATAACGTAAAATAAATACCTAAAATACCTGTCCCTTAGTCTACTTCAAGTTCATTTTTAGCCTGCAATATAAGCTTCCTATGTCACCCTATTTGTTCTGCAAATTCGCCTGAAATCGCGTTTCAGACAGTCAAACGTACTGCAATCCTCAAAAAAAATTTGCGCCTTCGGCGAAATTGCCCTCTGGCAGCTGGGGCTTTGCCCCAGACCCCGTACTTGCCACGCGACCTCGTTGCTTTGCCAGATTGTTGCTGGCGCCTAAGATTTTTTGCTGGCTCCTAGATTATTGAAAGATTTGTCCACCCCTGGTCTAAACCTTGTAAATTTGTGTTGTAGCCCAATGTGTTCAACGTTTCAAACGTGTGTAGTTTTCCCACCACTAACGATGCGTATCGGTGGGTTTCAGGCCGGCGTACTACAAGCTCATAGAGGAGTGCGTGTCGCAGATAGTCCTTCAGAGAAGCGGCTGTGATCCGGACTTCGCCACAAAGCGGTTTCACATCGACGTCCAGCCGCTCATAGACGGACTAGTCGGTGAGTAATAGACGGACTAGTCGGTGAGTAATAGACGGACTAGTCGGTGAGTAATAGACGGACTAGTCGGTGAGTAATAGACGGACTAGTCGGTGAGTAATAGACGGACTAGTCGGTGAGTAATAGACGGACTAGTCGGTGAGTAATAGACGGACTAGTCTGTGAGTAATAGACGGACTAGTCTGTGAGTAATAGACGGACTAGTCGGTGAGTAATAGACGGACTAGTCGGTGAGTAGCCTCCTTCTCGACCACCGCCTTGTTGGTGTCCCGGCGCCAAATACCCTGGGGCCTCATTCCAGTACATTTGCAAACTTGACCCCGGTGTTAGTCAATAGCCAATCAAGAGTCAGCAATTGAGACGCCGATCGAAGGAAGACATTGTTGAAAAAACGTGACAAAATAAAAACAATAACAAACAAAAGCAGTCCAATAACCTCAAAACGTCGACAAAATACTCAATAAAACTACATATTTACATGTGTAGAACCTATATAATGTACTGTAAGTACTCAAAATTGTTTATAAACTTCAATAAACACATAAAGTAACGTAGCCATTAAATAGGATATCCTCAATAAAGAATTTAAATGTGACACTTGTGAAACTACACACACGGGCATTGACAAAATGGCGGCATTTCAAAGTATTGTTGAGATAACTCTTCTTAACCCTACTATCAGACAGGGTCATATTTGCTTCCGAATTATGCAGGGAAGCCTGGGGAGGAGCTAACCCCGGGGTCATTTTAACATGGGGTTAGCGAGAGTTAAGGAGAGTTAAAAAAATGTACAGGAATGAGGCCCCTGGCGGGGGCTCGTCGAACTCCCAAGTCAGGTCGTCCCGTCCATTTCCACAATGTTAAAACCCCATGTTATGCAAATGTCCAATCATTACTGATTCACATTAGGTTTCGTATTTGAAATATCGATCTTTGATTGGTTGTCGCTCACTCGTCGACGGTGTTCGGAGCCTACAGGGTTGGTTTAGTAGTTTTAAATTAAAGTCCCCCACTGAGAATCCATTTCGTTACCGATTGGGTAGACTCTAAATGTGAATTTGTTTTTATTTATTTATTCATCAAAATAAATGAATTGACCTCTCAACTCAAAACCAATTCTGGCTCAAAACCGCATTACCGGTACATCTAATTGAAATAATTTAATTATACTTGTAGTCTTATCTACATTTTTAAGTGAAGTATTCTGAAATCAAATTTTGCTTAGTAGATTTAAGTAATAAACCAGTTTTTGTAGTGGGCACGAGAATGGTGATTTTCGTGCCTATGAGAATACCTTACTTTGAGGTTTACCGAACCTCCGCCAGGGGATCGGCGGACCTTGCATTCAAAAAACTACTATGAGCCCAAGTGCATGGCATGGATCGATAGGCGCAGACAAGGTCTACTTGATCTCAGCCTAGCGGAGATCAAGATGACCTTGAGTGGTCCATCCATCCAGCAGGTTTGACGGCGGCATTTTGCACACAAAGCTTGCCGTAGATAGCGCCACTGTATATGTAGTACCGGTCTGGTAGTAGGCTAGCGCTGCGAGTGGTGAAAAGTGGCAGCGAGAAGCCGCATTAGAACCCTCTCATGCATACCGGTCTTAAATGAGGACAGCTATTACAACAGTTAATTGAAGCTTGAGTTATTCAAATCTGGCACCGTAGACTAGTTTATTACCGTCACACTGCAACTGCGATTTTTTTCTTGGAAATTTGTCTTATCGGGACGTATTTTTACATTTCGACAAAATTGTCGACTGTAAAAATTTAAAAATTTAAAAAACAAATGAATACTGTACTGCCTACCAGTATTTTGAAATTTTGATTAGTTTAATTTGAAAACAATCAGGCCCCAAAAATTTGAAGAGGAACAAGCAATTTTGATGAAATAATGATTTCCAGACTCATAAAAAATTATATTTCAAAAAAGTTGCAAATTTTTGGATATGTATCGAAAAGAACAAGGTTTAAAAACATTCAACCAATTTTCAAAAAAAAAAAAAATTTGTTGAACGGTATTTAACGTCATGATTAATGACGTCGTGGCTCTCCCAACATTGGCTCATAATACTCACAGTAGACTTAGTTAAATACAGTTATGTTCCTGTTCATCCGCCAACGTGCGTTGTCTACTGTTGTTACAGAGAAGTCCAGGTCAGAGGACGAGAAGCGAGTGGAGGAAATGTCCCGCAAGGTTGAGGATGCTCTCGCCCAGAGACAGGAGGCCGAGGCAAAGATCGTCGTGCTCGAGACCAAGATAGCTCAAATGCAGCAGGGTGGGGGAGCCAGGGTGAGGACACCACAAAAAGCGTTTTGATTTGAAACACATTGGAATATAAAATAAATTTATTTTTGCATCATTCTAAAAAATTGCTAATTTTTTTTTTATTGTAGTTATAATTTTTTTTTTTTTACATTTCTGAGCAAAATTTGGTTTTGTAATAAAATCCAAATTTGAAATAAATAGGCCCGTATCCACATTTTAATTATATTTTGGAAAGAAGATTGTTTCTGATTTTTTCATAACTTGTTTTTCATTCACGGTGAAGCTTACGTTTCTTTTTTCTTTCTTTTTATTTCACTTTCTTTTGTTGGGGAAAGGAGAAAGGAAACCAACAACTCGCCCGAAACTAGCGTGGTAGGTAGGGGGCGGCGTGAGGAGTAAAACGGTTCACACAAAATATTTCCAACTTTGTAGTCCTAACGTAACTTTGTTGGTCACTGAATCACCGTCTTAATGGAGTTATATTTCTAATTTTTAAGAGGGTGGGCTAAATCAGGGTTGCCACCAAGTCAATTTTTTTATCCTTGAAAGAAACTAAAAAAATCCTGAGAAATCCTTGAAAACAGTTATATTCAGCATTAGCATATTATAACTGCAAAGGAATGTTACAAATTTTCAGGTTTCATGCCAAAATATGTTATGCCAGCCTGATTTTCGAGAATCTAGCCAACATAACGTGCAGAAACGCATAAGAATCGGAATTTTCTTTGAATATATTTAACGTTTTACTTTTACTCACCATAACTACCACTTGCGGGAAATGTTATGCAGTCACTTATGTTTATTTTTACTAGTACCTGATGTTCTTTTACTGTCTACATTGCGTTTTTAGCTGAATTTTTTAAAATGTATTAATTTAATGTATTTGTTAAAGACAGTAGAAAATCCTAAGATTTTGCCCAAAATCCTGTTATCCTTGAGACACTCTAAAAATCCTGAGAAAAGGATAAAATCCTTGAAAGTGGCAACCCTGGGCTAAATAGATAAACAAGGAGCTTGAAAAACCTGAGAATGTGAGGTCTTTTTTTATCATCTTTAAAAGTGGGGTTTAGTGCAGCTTTTAAAAAAAAATATTTGCGGAAAAAAAATTTGCAAATAAAAATTTGTTGCAGAAAAATGTGTTATTTATTTATTTAATGTCTATCCTATTCAGTTATAAAAACTGATTTACAAAGGAGGACCTTACTTACTTTACTCTTGTGTTACTGCTTAGGCATCGTAACGCAATGGCACCGGCCCCCATAACGACGTGTTTATCGTTCGCAGGTTGGGCCCCCGCCCCCTCCAATGCCCGGGATGCCCGGAATGATGGGACCTCCACCACCTCCTATGCCCGGAGGGGTGGCGCTACCGGGCATGATGGGCCCACCCCCACCCCCCATGCCGGGCATGGGAGGCATGGGACCTCCGCCCCCTCCTATGCCCGGCATGGGAGGACCCCCGCCACCCCCTATGCCTGGAATGGGGGGACCACCCCCACCTCCTTTCCCAGGTAAGCAGCGGCGTGATGGTTTCTACAGTGGAGTTCCGCGGGAGTTTACACCAACCTTTTATTTATTTATTTATTTATTTATTTATTTATTTATTTATTTATTTATTTATTTATTTATTTATTTATTTATTTATTTATTTATTTATTTATTTATTTATTTATTTATTTATTTATTTATTTATTTATTTATTTATTTATTTATTTATTTATTTATTTGTTTATTTATTTGTTTATTTATTTATTTATTTATTTATTTATTTATTTATTTATTTATTTATTTAATGTCTATCCTATTCTGTTATAAAAACTGATTTACAAAGGAGGACCTTAAATAAAACTAAGCTATGCAAACAGTTAATAATAATGAAATCATAAATTTAACAATAACAACAAAAACAAAACAAACTACTTAACTGTATGAAATAAAATCAAGAAAAGAAAAAATAATTGAGAAATGAAATAAAATCAAATGAAGTGGAAATTCAACATATTAAATAATAAAAATAGAAGTATGCAAATAAGAAAGAACATGAAGAGCAAAGTCCAGTCGAGCAATTATCCCCATTCAAACTCGAGCAAAGGACGAGGGATTCACATGACTGAATACACAAATCACATTCTTTAAGGTCCGATCGTTCTAGGAAAACAAGAAATACCGTGGTAGCTTATCTTTCAACATATCTATGGGTGTCCAAAACGGGGGGAAAATGGTGGGGCCATGGTGTAAACTCCCGCGGAACTCTACTGTATGATCGTTTTGAAGAACGGTTTTGTTGAGATCTCCTTAAACCACTTGAAATTGAGGTGTTTAATTACTATGCCATCTTGAAGGATGCAACAAAATATTGAAAAAGTCACAACCATGCATAATTTGATGTTGTAAAGAGCAAAAACTATAAACTGAATTTTAAAAAGTTTGTGTATTTTAATTGTGCTTTTTTATATTGCAAAGTAATTGTTCATACATGTAATGAATTAACAAAAACATACCAGTTCACATCTTTGAAACTCTTTTAGTCCAGGTAGCTATTAGTTCCTAAGCCTACGAGACTAAATTGTTGATATTGGCCAATTTATAGAGCCCTACAGAAATGGTTTTATTTTTTCACAAATTTCGTTTTTCAAAATATGAATTTCGCATTTTGGCGGTGTTATTTTTCAAAAGACAAATACAGTAAAACCCCGATGGATCGTTCCCGCATCGGTCGTTTTCCCGCCATAATCGTTATATTTAGAAAGTTTTTGTAAAAGTCCCATTTAAACAATGTTAAATTTTCCCGCATCCACCGTTCCTCAATCGATCGTTTTCCTCGCTGTATCGTTCAAAATGTTGTCATTCTCAATGTTAAATTTACCCTAATGGATCGTTTTCGACCAACCGAGCGAGTATGTGTGTTCTGTTCTGTTCCACCACTGATATCTCCTTCCACCCGCTACTGAACTGGCAACAGCGGACTGGCTATAAATAGACCGCCAATGAATAGACCGGTTCCCCCCCCCCCCCCCCCTCCCACACTCCGGAGCGCGCCCAAGCATCGTCGCATCGTTGAGTCATTGTGTTTGTACAATGCTCGAGCCTTCACAACAGCTAGCCAACCCCCTCCCCTCCCTCCACTTTCAACCTGTTGCAGCAGGCTTTGTTTGTTCAGTCCAGTTCAGTCTTTCCGAGATCACCGACTTGTCACCGACCGTGTTTAGTAGTTAAAATGGCACCAATAAAAAAAACTGTTAGGACTTTAGACGAACGATTAAAAATAGTGAAGGAAGTGGAAAACAGCCCAGGCGAAACGCGAGTGAGCATTGCGAAACGATTAGGCATAGCTACGTCCACTTTAAATTCAATATTTAAAGAACGTGTCAAAATCCGCGAAGAAATTTCGAAATGTGGGTCTTCCTCTAAAATAAGGAAAACTAGCCGAACGTCACCATACCAAGAAATGGAAACCGTCTTAATCCAATGGTTCCGACAGGCAAGGGCCAACAACCTGGTGTTAAGTGGGCCTGTGATACGGGAGAAGGCCATTCAAATAGCAGACCGGCTGGGTGTTGAAAACTTCGTTGCATCCAATGGCTGGATCGATCGATTTCGACAACGCCATGACCTTGCTTATCGGCAAGTGTCTGGTGAAAGCGCCGCCGTAAATACCCAAAGTACCGAGTTTTGGAAAACTGAAACCTTGCCCGATCTCATCCGCGATTATGAATTGAGAGACATTTTTAATGCGGATGAGACCGGGCTGTTTTACAGCTTAATGCCCGACAAAACATGGACATTCCGGGGCGAAACATGTCACGGAGGCAAATGCTCGAAAGCACGATTAACCGTGTTGCTAACGTGCAATGCTGACGGCAGTGAAATGCTGCAACCTTATGTAATCGGCAAGTCAAAGAAGCCGCGCGGGTTTAAGGCTACAAAGAAACTTCCTGTGGAGTATAAAGCGAACAAGAAAGCGTGGATGACGGGAGCCCTATTCTCAGACTACTTGAAAGCTTTGGACGCCAAGATGGGCGCAAAGAAACGGAAGGTAAGAGATATTGCATATCTACTAATTATTATATTATTATCATGTAAATTGCGCCTATACCAATTAAAACTGTAACCCACATTACTTTAGTGTTAATAATATTGTTCTTTATTAAATAGGTGTTGCTGTTCATCGACAACTGCCCCGCGCACCCTCCAGATGTTGTGCTGAAAAATATCACACTGGCTTTTTTCCCTCCTAACTGCACAAGCCACCTGCAGCCGTTGGATATGGGAGTGATTAGATGTCTCAAGAGTCACTACCGAAAATTTCTAGTACGGAAGGCCTTGGCTCTAATGGAGGCAGGTAGTGACCCTTCCAAAATGAAAGTGGACGTTTTACACGCAATCCACTACATTTCGAATGCGTGGAAGAAAGTTGCGCCCGTCACAATCAGCAACTGCTTTCGCAAAGCTGGATTTGTGAAAGCAGGTGAGATATTGGATGACAACCCAGACGATGATGTGATTGAGATCGCCGATGAAAACGACGCAGCAGACTGGGCTACGATCACGGGCAACATCGACGCCGACCTTTCATTCGACAACTACATCAACATCGACGATGAAGTTGTGACGAGTGGCACGCTGACCGTCGATGAAATCGTCGATGCCAACCTCCCTGATAGCGAACCTGAAGAGGAGCAGGAGGAGGAGGAGGAGGAGCCTACCCCAGCATTCAATGATGTTATAAAAGCATTCGAAACACTCAAGTTGTTCATGATCAGACAAGACATTGACGATGGAGAATCGGCCAGCATCGCCAATATTGAACATTCCCTTTGTCGATTCCGACACCAACGAAAACAGACGCAACAAGACATTACTAGCTACTTCACTCGCACTAAAAAATAAATTGCGCGATGTCCTAATGCCGTGCGATTGCATAATTCTTTTTAACCGATCATTTTTGTTGCCTGTTGGCCTATAAAACGTGTGTTTTATTTACGCGCGAGTGTTTTGCTAATAATATTGCGATGTTCTAGTGCCGTGTTTTCTAAGAGAGTGTATTTTTGTTTTATTGAGTTGAGGCATGAAGTCGAGTGCGCAGAGATATTGCGATGTTCTGGTGCCATGTAATTCTAAGAGATTGTATTTTTGTTTTATTGAGTTGAGGCATTTAAGTCGAGTGCGTCGAACCGTGGACTAGTGGAGATTAGTTATCTGTGCGTAGAGTGATTTGTTAGCTTTCTCAACTTCTCCAGCTGTTGGAGGGCGTGGCCTCCACTGTCGTCTGCACTGTGTGCCCGAGTGGCAGAGTAGGCGGGCCTGGCACATAGCGAATGTGGCGGCCAGCTGTAGCTTATAGTTGCCTACAGTACAACGTACGGTAGGCTTAGCCGTCTGAATTAACTTACTTCACCTACATATTTTAACTTCATTGTGCATATGTAACTTACTTATTAACACCATTAAATAACTACATTGGTATATTCTTGTGTGACTTATTATTTCAAATGAAATACCCTAGAAAATTCATTTTTTTTTTTTTTTTTATATACCTAACTAGGCCTAGGCTTAATACATCGTTTTATTGAATTTCCCGTTTTGACCGTTTTCCTCGATCCATCGTTTTTTTGTACTCTACCATGGAAAACGATCGATAGGGGTTTTACTGTAACAAGCAAAAAAAAAAAAAAAAAAACGGTCAATTCAGGAATCACACTCAAATAAGTGGGTCGTGGAGACAGTACTTCGTTTTTATCTTTTTATTTCACTGCAAAGCACGATACAAAAACAAACACAACGGATGTCGTTAAAATAATGAAAGAGTCTACTTGAAGGCCACCATTGTGCAGATTTCAGCATTTTCGGGCTTGAGGCTTCTGCGTCACGCCTATTCTTTCGCCTCGACATAACACGAGACCGAAGCGAAAACTGACATTTGCCTAGTCCGGTGAACGCAGCCGTGCACACGTAGAGTGCGACTGAAAGGGATGCTGGTCCGCTGGGCCTCAGGCTTTGACGAAGTCGTGACAAGATTGTTGAGTTGTCTGACGAGTTAGCGATGGTTGGGGGGGGGGGGGGGGGTAGGTTGACGGGAGCGGTGGCCAGCAAGCTTTCTAAATAGCCAGTATCGCGTCGCACGCACGCGAGTAAAGACATGTTTTAGCGCTGCGCACGGCCAGGCGACGTATTATTTGGACTTTTTTCGATTTGATCGCAACGTGATGTCTAAATTTTCATACCTTCATTTCCCCCGAAAACAGATTAAAATAAGACTGGTCACAAAAGAGTTGCCGGCCGATAGACAGCGTTGTTAGCCTTGCGAACTAACGAAACGAACTGCAAGTGCCAAGGTCATGTACTCATGCAGAAGTCATGTCCGGAGCAGATCGGGTGTCCTCGTATTGCGTTCGTGGAAGAACAAACGAAACCGAACGAGTGTTGATTAGCTTGACGGGCAGGCAGTCGGCGGTCGCCTTGGTCTAGGAAACTTGTCGGGGTGTGGAAGGGCTGCGAGGGGGGGGGGGGGGGTATGCTGCCTCGCTCGCTGATGTGATGTGTCACTCGAGCCACTTGCAGTGGACTTTACACGGCACACAAATTCACAACTGGAAATCAACCCAGCCAGACACGGACGCGGATTTTTGGCCAATATTTAACACTTTTCGTAATTTCGGTCTTATTTCGCGAATGCACAGATATTTCGTGGATTTCGTGGTTAAAGCTCCAAATCGCGTTATTTCGTGATTCAAAATTTACATAATTAGCATACTGACATGACGTCTCGTCCACAAATATCATTTTGAGGGATATAACAACAGTTTCGTTTTATTTCGTATCGCGAATTTTACTTGGCTCTACCAATTTATCAAGTTTTGCGGTCTGAAAAAATATACTGGTGACTACAAAAGAGTAATTTTGCATAATTTTGCATGAATTTCAATAGACTTGTGAAATGAATGCCTATCTATATGATATACCTGTTATGTCTGTCACCAGGCATGGGCCCCCCACCCCCGCCTATGATGGGTGGCTTCATGATGCCCCCCGCCCCCAGACCAGATGTCCTGCCTCACGGACTTAAGCCCAAGAAGAAGTGGGAGACGGACGGTCCGCTCAAGAGAGCCAACTGGAAGGCGGTGAGTTTCTATATACAGCTTAGACCATATAAAAACGGTAGACAGAGTGCACGCCTATATCTGCCATTGCAGCGGTTGAAGCCGAGCTGAGAACAAAATGAATGAGAGAAAGGGAGCGATTCTCGGAAGTCGGTCAGGGCAGAGATATTAGTTCCATTCCGATTTAGCGTGGAATGATAATCCAGACTTTTCCAGCTCTAAACGTACAGCCAAACGCAGCGCAAGAGTTCACCATGAACTAGGTCTGGGCAATGTTTTGCCCAGACCTAGTGCTTGGAACTGCCGCAGCTCGGCTTCACGAAAAGAGCCGAGCTATCCGTCTACCCAAAGGGTATAGATGATCTAAGATACAGGGTTCCCAACAACCTGGAAAGTCAGGGGAAATAAAAAACTGGTCAGGAAAAGTTTAGGGAAATAAACCAAAATGCTAGTTAGTCTGGGGAAGTCAGCTTGCAATGCAGAAAGCCCAGGGTTCGAATCCCGGTTCGGGCATCCCTGCTTCCAATGCAGAAGGTCTTGGGTTCAAATCCCGCTTCAGGCAGAAGTTTTTTAACTTCTAATGTGGATTCAATTCCATCACTTCATGTCTTAGGAATAAGTAAACGGTGACTTTGGAGCCGTCCTAGCAACGAAGCACTCAATAAATTCAAAGTTGTTCGGAATCGGCCTCGTTGATTCTGGCATTTGTCCACAGGTGTTCGCACTGTCCAATCACTGATTTATATGTTATGTATTTGAAATATCAATCTTTGATTGGTTATCGCTCACTCGTCGATGGTGTTCAAAGCCTACAGGGTTGGTTTAGTTGCTTTAAATTAAAGTTCCCCACTGCAAATCAGTTTAGATTCTGAGTGGGTAGACTCTAAATGTGAATTTATTTATTTTTGGGTTTTTTAACGTTGAAACTTGACTTTAATCTATCATTCGATATGATACTGGTGGTGGGTGCATTTGAAGATGGTGACTTTCGAGCCTTCACAGCAACAAGTTGATTTATTTATTTAGTTTTATTTATTTATTTATTTATTTATTTATTTATTTATTTATTTATTTATTTATTTATTTATTTATTTATTTATTTATTTATTTATTTATTTATTTATTTATTTATTTATTTATTTATTTGTTATTTATTTTTCTATTTAGTTTTATTTATTTATTTGTTAATTTGTTTAGGTACAGTGGAGCATCAATTATACGTTTCGTACTTATACGTTTTTCGTATTTATACGTGTTTTCCATATGGTCCCGGCCATTTCCCATAAGAATCAATGTTAAAATAATTTAATTATACGTTATTTGGTTATACGTTATTCTCGGTTATACGCGACAGAAATTGTTCCCCCCAGACATCTTGGTAGCGATTATACGCTAATTGGTTTTATTTGTCATCCGAAATCACTTCCTGGAAGCGCAAGCTTTATCTCGTTCGGGATATGCAGCTGTGAATGCGCGAGAATGGAATGTTGTTATTGTCAAGCGGTCACCCCACCTCGCCCCCCTCCCCTCCTCCCATTCGCTACCCTTGCTCACGTCCGGCTCTTGGCAGGTAGCCCAAGCCCCGAGGCATCGTATAGCGCCAGCCCCTCACCCCTCCCACCATACTACGTTTCACAGAGCGTCTGTCTGTCCATGCAGATTGTTCCAAGTTTGTTGGTGTTTTTAAATTGATACCACGTGTTCATAATGGCTTGTTTTGTCGATTGGTTGTTTTATTACTATCCTCTGATTTTATAGTAACATTTCACGTATTGATCTGATCGTTTCTTCAATTTGTTGATTTAAAATAATTATCCGTGCCCCCGACCTTGCCGACGTAATAGGCCTGCGGGCCGAGCGCGGGCGCTGTGTGATACATCCCTCCCGGGCGCTGAGCCGACAGCTGCCGCCAGCTCGTGATAGCGGTCTCTCGGTGACGCGCGGGCGTACAGTCGCGTCCAAAAAACACTTACGTAGCGGTTGCTGAAACTTGTTTCCGCGTTGACATTTATAACCGAAAAACGATTAATCGAGGTAAATATTGATCTGGGACGGGAAAAATAAAGCGATCGATGCTGAAAAACGGTACGGCGAGCAACGATATTTGGAATAAAATGATTTAGATATCACTTTCAGTTGGGACTATTCGAAATAAAGACGACGATTTTCACGACGGAACATGTAAAATATATATTTAGGCCTAAGCACCATTTCAACCCCCCCCCCCCCTCTCCGGAGTACGTTCGCTAGAACACACCGTGAAGGGAATTTTTGTACTGCAGAAAGAGGAGACTGCCGAGTCACTATTTCCACTCATTGCAAACGAAAACAAATGTAATTGTAGTTATACGTTTTTTGTACTTATACGTTTTTTTCGGGTTGGCCCTTGGAAAACGTATAATTGATGCTCCACTGTATTTATTTATGTATTTATTTAATTATTTATTTATTTAGTATTATTTATTTGTTTGTTTATTTACCCTATTTATTTATTTATTTATTTATTTATTTATTTATTTATTTATTTATTTATTTATTTATTTATTTATTTATTTATTTATTTATTTATTTATTCATTTATTTATTTATTAATTAATTTATTTATTTATTTATTTATTTATTTATTTAACCATTTAACAACTCACTCACTCATTTATAAATTGCACCAAAGAAATAAGCATTCGCTCACGCATCGCTATTTGGTCGTCGACACGAACGAAATCACTCGACTTGAAGCAACAAGTCAAATATCTGACGTGTGCTTTGTTTGGTCTCGTCCACCAGATAATCCCCCAGAAGATGTCCGAGAAGTCGTTCTGGGTCCGGGTCCGAGAGGAGAAACACGCAGACCCGGATATTCTCAGCGGCCTCTCCACAAAGTTCTCGTCCAAACCCGCCGGCAAGAAGATAGACGACACGGTCGACAGGTGGGTAGAGATGCCGGGGGGGGGGGGGGGATGTTATCGACTATCTCAGGGTTGCCGTTTTTGCGGAGTTTATCCTCTTTTGCGGATTTTTAGGGTGCCTCGCGGACATGAGGATTAACAGCCAAATTGGCGGATTTTCTACCATTATTGTAAAAACCGTGAAATTTACTATAATTTGAAAATTCCGCCATAAAGAACGATTTAATAACGTAAAAAGTAAAGTTGGACAATCTACACTTGAACCCGCAGCATAGACAAGATGTCTCAAAACACGTGTGAAATATCGAGATTTCAACTGTGTTTTTGTAAGTTGTCTTGCTATACTAGCAAGCAGAGGGTGGAGCTTGTGTGGGAGACAGCCAATGGGGTACCTAAAGCGTTGTGATTGGTCTAGTAGTAAGTAGCGTCCTCTATCGTCAACTTTGCAGAACGTGTGTGTTCTTTTAGTGTACGATAGAGCGCGTTGCCCTTGCCTCGTTGATAACAAGCAGAACAGTGAGGTGAGCGTGAGCCCGTGACGTGACGACTGTCTTTTTATGAGTCTATGCTGTTATTTGCCTGGTTTCTTGTTTGACAAATTAATTTATTAGCCTATTTATTTATTTATATATAAATTATAATGGAGAGGTAAATTCTTAAAGATCATCTGGCATAATGCATAACCTAAAAATAAACATAACCTAAAATTTTTTTTTATTCTTTCACACTTTAGGCCTATAATATGCTAAGTAACAGCAGAATAAATGTGTTTTGGAGGATTTTTGTGGATTTTTTTTATATCTTCAGAGGATTTAAAAAAATACTTGGTGGCAACCCTGGACTATCTATTTAAGGACTAGGGATGGGAAGGTTAAGCGTTGAACCGTTTACACGTGTAGTGGTGGGTTAGAGGTTAATAAATTTGTCACAGGGTTAGCAACTGTTAATCGAGTAAGAGGAATATCATAAAAATGGGGATTTTGACATATGCTTGATCCACAAACTAGTACCGTTAATATTCAAAATGTTTTGGTTGGGTGGGTGCCTGAAGGGGGTGGGGGGGGGATTAACGACCCTCATTCATCACAGCACTGAAGTACCAACAAGACTTAATTCAAGTGTCTTCTTTGCAGCTGTGAGGGAGTACAGGGGATCATTTAAGCAATGTTAGGACTACTAAATCAGAATTAAAAACAGATTTTTTTCTTGGAGGGGAGGAGGGGGGGCGGTTAACCATTTACCCTAATCGCGATTAATTCATGGGTTTAAAGGAAAATGGCTGGTTTTTCCCATCCCTATTAAGGACGTTGAATTGATTTTCAATCGTTTTGGAAAATGATCGCATTGATCGATAGTGATTATCAAACGGCAACCCTGAGGTGTAGCCTACTGGTATGGTAGGTATTATTGAGGACTCAAAACTTAACACACAGATAGCGCTGCTAAGCAGCGTCCTTATAGCGACATGATTTAATAATTACGCACAACTGACAACAGCTGACAGCTGACCACTTCCTCATAATTAGGGGCACAGATTTATGGTGTTTTCAAATTCAAAATATCGGTGTTTTGAAACCCTCAAAGCGGTGAATATACCATCAAATTAACGCTTTCAGCGGTGTTTTCAAAATACTATTTGTTACACATTATTCAGGAATTGGAGTAGGAACGATATTAGTAGGTATGTTTTTAAGGCTGATTTACGATTCAAGGGCCATGTACAGTAAACCAAAGCAAACCTAGGGCTACGAGTGGCTGAAATAACTGCACTTTGCTTTACTTAGGCTCAAGAACACTGCATTGTTGTACCACATTTTACAAAAACAGTTTCTCCACGTGTCCATCACCCGTACAATAGCCTTTTGAAGTAAAACAAAGATATGCAGTTTTTTTTACTAAATATACGAATTTAATAACCCCGTTTACATGGCGGACTGAGCCCGGTACCGAGTACGGTCCACGCCATGTAAACACCTAGAAAATGGGACCGAACCGACTGGGTCCGGTCCGCCCAAAAAGCTAGACTAGGCCTAGGCCTAGACCGAAAGACCGTAGTATGTAAATAAGTAGGCCTAGAACAGACTGACTGAAGAACTGAAACTTTGAGCGAACGCTGTTTGTAGGTGAATAAGGTGGAAAATGATTGTAGTTGTCATCAACAAAAATCAAGTAAAATAGTTACAATGGCTTGTAACCTTTTGTTCACCGGGATGCATCTTTAAATTAGTTTTATATGGCAGAAGGGAAAAGTAGGGTTATGTACGACCAAAACGAACAAGTGCAGCGCGAGACCGAAATCAAGTTGCCACCAAAAGCCTAGAAGAGGCACTGGTTTAGTTCAAGTCAATTTTCTTTTACTAAAATATATGAATTTAATGTAGATATTTACAAGTCAAGTTATTTTCTTTTTTCAAGGCATTTTATTTTCTTTCTTCGCGTGGATAACTGTTCACTCGTCAGTTCACGTGTTGTTTGTTATGAACAGGAAGCGGAAAAAACATGTCATCACTCGGCATCGACCCTACCTGCCAGTCGAAAATATATCGAAGTCGAAGGTCGGGTCGGTAAAGAAGTTTTCGACTGTTACATGAGCCGATAAAAGTAAAACCTACTTGACCGATTTTTCACGCAAATTGACGGAGAAGTTTTACTTTTTACATTTTACGACGTTGATTTTTTGCAAATTGTTGAAAACTCGATAAATATCTTGTTTTTTCGCGGTTATTTCGTATTTTCACAGTTATTTGCGATATTTCGTGAATTTTAATAAATTTCGCGATATTTCGTGATTCAATTTCACTGCCAACAGGCTGCTAGTGGGTGATTTCATCCACAAATACGAAAAAAAAACGTTATTTATTTTTTTCGTGCTTTTGTTGAACGCGAAAATTCGATGCCTCTACTCATAATAGTTTATTCTCTTGACACTACCAAAATGCATCGTCTATTTTGAGTGGCCAATAAATAAATAAGCTCTCCTTCCTCTGCCAAAGAGTTTTAAGAAATGATGATGATGATGATATAATAAATGATGATGATGATGATGATGATGATGATGATGATGATGACGATGAGGATCCGATGATGATGACGATGACGACGATGATGATGATCTATTTTTTTTAAATAAATGTAATGTAAAATTTAAAAAAAATTTAAATGAGACTTACGGTTTCTATTTTAAAAAAATTAATTTAAAATTGAAAAAAAAATTAAACGAGGCTAACTGAACGGTTGTTGTTGTTGCCTGCAGGCCCAACTCCAAGAAGGTCAAGGATCTGAAGGTGTTGGACGGCAAGGCTGCCCAGAACATCTCCATCCTGCTGGGAGGCGCGCTCAAGCACATGACCTACGCCCAGGTCAAGGCGAGCATACTGCGATGCGATGACGGCGTTCTATCGGACAACGTGCTGGAACAACTCATCAACTATCTGCCGCCGCCCGACCAGCTCAAGAAGCTCGAGGACTATCGGAACCAGTACGACGAGCTGACGGACGCGGAGCAGTTCGCCGTCACCGTGAGTCGGAGTAGTCGTGACGAAACGGATTTTTTTTTTTTAATTTTTCTCTTTTTTTTTAATTTCTTTAAAAAAATGCCAATTTTTCTTTTTTTGGAATCACTGTAAAGAGCCGATCGTGCAAAGCAGTTTGCAGTCGCCGTGGGATGTAGCTTATGTTCGGGGCGAAGACTTTGATTTTGGGGGGAAAACGAATACAAATTTGTTTTAGGGTTTCATTTCTTTGCAGTCTCTAAAATTATTTAAACTGTTATATTACAAATTTTAGGTAGGCATAGGGCAAAATTGTCAATTTTGAAAATAGAATATTCAAAACAACGTTCTTTCCTTTCTTTTCCGTGGTGAATTTGGTTTGTGTCATTCAAAATGACAGTGAAAAGAAACCATTTGTCTTCTTAACGAGCTACAATAAAAGAAAAACAAAGTGCGACTTTGTTATTATTTGCACTAATAAATCGTATTTTAATCGTCATCATTCGTTTATCACTGACCGTCAACTATGCTTCTGCAATCCTGTCTCTTCTTTTCACATTACTAGCTAGCTGGGTTTATTATTTCCAAGTTGGTGTCTTCCTCACCCCGTTCTGGAGCCCTTTGACGGGATTTTATCCAACTCGACTGCTCGACTCATCGCTT
Organism: Isoperla grammatica; assembly: GCA_945910005.1. NCBI lineage: Eukaryota > Metazoa > Arthropoda > Insecta > Plecoptera > Perlodidae > Isoperla > Isoperla grammatica. Next base: position 38,427,421 of record OX246749.1, read on the forward strand.
GTTTGTGTTTCAGTTGGCCGAGATCAAGCGACTTCTACCCCGACTCAAGTCCATTAAGTTCAAATTAAGACAGAGCGAAATGGTTCAAGACATCAAACCTGTAAGTGTCAACATTAAAAAATATGGAATTTTCTTATTAATATTTAAAAAAAAAACGTGTTTTTTCTCCGTTGGTTAGAACTTGAAAATCGGGTAATGCTTTTTGACCACATCCAGGCCTACCTATTACTCAGCTCAAAATTTCAGGTTCTGGAACACCTCTAAATTTTGGAAAGAACTAAATGGATATGGTAGTATCTTCCAGAATAATGCAGTAGAGGCGTCCGAATTAGAGAGATTCCACCGTAGTTGTAAAAACTAAAAAGTAGGAGTTCCGAGTCAGTGATCTACCATACCTCTCACAAATACTCTTACGTAGACAGTGTCTTCGTGATGTGAATGTGTTTGAGTGCCTAACGGCTTTGGATATGTAGCAATTGGGAAGGATAGGAAGGAAACCAACAGCTTACCTTGTTACTGACGACCTTTGGAGTTGGTAGACACATAAACAACGTAGAAAGACTAGACAATAACGTCGATACTGTTTCGGCCTGACGTGGTCCTTGTTCACCCGACGAAGGTGGAGAGGAGACTATGGACTCCTCTCTCCTCTTCACCTTCGTCGGGTGAACAAGGCCACGTCATGCCGAAACAGTTCCGACGTTATTGTCTAGTCTTTCTATGTTGTTTTATGTGTCTACCAACTCCGAAGGTGGCAGAAGCAACAAGGTAAGCTGTTGGTTTCCTTCCTGTCCACCCCCATTGCTAAATATAAGGACGTGTCTGAATACTGTTCTTGATTTCATTCGTGTTCTTATTCTTATTCTTAGTCTTGTTCTTGGTCTTGTTCTTATTCTCACTCTAGTCTCACGTATTCGGGCGGGAGCCAAACATTACTTGATGCAAGTAGAGTTCAGTTCGTAACCCGTAATCAGATCCACATTATTTTCTTTAAATCGACATGTGTAACCAAAATGTAAGATCAAATATGTATTTTATTTAATAATAGTTACATTGTAGTAACTTTTGAAGGCCACAGGCTTTAAATACTTAACAATTAACTGAGATATGTTCTGACCCATCGTCCGCCATCTAACGGAATGAAATCTAGTGTGCACTTTCAATTCTTGTTCTTATTCTTACTGACGTCACGCCGCACGACAGTATTCGGACTATTGATGACGTAAAGTCAAGACTAGGAATAAGAATGAACGTCGTTTTGGTACTATTCGGACACGTCCTAAGTAGACAGTGTCTTACCGCGCGTGTGTTAACTTTTCCGCACGCTCGCAGGACATCGTTAGCGGGGCGGCCGCATGCGAGGAGGTCAAGAAGAGTAAGAAGTTCGCTCAGATCCTAGAGCTGATCCTGTTGGTCGGCAACTACATGAACAGCGGCTCGAAGAACGGCCAGGCTTTCGGCTTCGAGATCAGCTTCCTGCCCAAGGTATTTATTTATTTATTTATTTATTTATTTATTTATTTATTTATTTATTTATCTATTTATTTATTTATTTATTTATTTATTTATTTATTTATTTATTTATTTATTTATTTATTTATTTATTTATTTATTTATTTATTTATTTATTTATTCATTTATTTATTTAATGTCTATCCTATTCAGTTATAAAAACTGATTTACAAAGGAGGACCTTAAAGAAAACTAAGCTATGCAAACAATTAATAATAATGAAATCATAAATAACAATAACAACAAAAACAAAACAAACTACTGAACTATATAAAATAAAAATATAATTAAGAACAAGAAAAAAAAATTGAGAAATGAAATAAAATCACGTGGTACGAGTACTACTGTGTTGAATAACTGTTACTCCCCTTACTTGTTGCAACTCCGCGCCCTGAGACTGTTGTAGAGGTTTGTCCGTACGTGGCAAACGTCTCTCGCGGGGCGCGGTAGATAATATTGTAGGTAAATTATCCGCGTGTAACAATCTGTTGCACGCGGTCAGTCACCTTTACTACACTTGTGTGTTTTCTCTGAATAATTATAAGCATATAATAATACTTTTGATTGATTTTATATTATTTATTTTTTGGGCCTTTTTATTTATTTGTTTGTTTTACCGTGTAATTATTGTTTCTCCGCGGCCCGACTATTACAGAGGTTTGTCCCCACGTGGCAGACATCTTTCATGGGGCGCGGCAGATAATATTGTAGGTAAATTAGCCGCGTATAACAATCTGTCACACGTGGTCAGTCACCTTTACTACACTTGCGTGTGTAAGTTGTTACTTGTTGTTATTTATTGTATCATATACATACTACAATTTTACTACAATTTAATGTAAAGAAAAAATATGTTAAATATGTCTCATGTTGTTTCGGTGGGACCATCCAAAATTATTATCCCGTTAGGTAATAATACTCTTCGCGATTTCTTCTCCGCGCCCCGACTGTTGTAGAGGTTTGTCGGCATGTGGCAAACGTCTCTCGCGGGGCGCGGTAGATAATATTGTAGGTAAATTAGCCGCGTATAACAATCTGTTACACGTGGTCAGTCACCGTTACTACACTCGTACGTTAGTTGTAACTTGTAATGCTTTTTATTGTTTTTACTACAGTTTATTGTGATCAGTTATATGTTAGAAAGAAAATTGGTGAAATTAATTTCGTAAATTATTATTTATTTATTTATTTATTTATTTTATTTAGTTAACATCTTTCATTACAATAATTATCATCCCAACATATTTTGGATTTTATTGGATTGTGTATTTGTTGCTTCTCCGGTCCCCGACTATTACAGAGGTTTGTCCGTATGTGGCAAACGTCTCTCGCGGGGCGCGGCAGATAATACTGTAGGTAAATTAGCCGCGTATAACAATCTGTTGCACACGGTCAGTCACCTTTACTACACTTGGGTGTGTTTTCTCTTAATAATTATAAGCATATAATAATACTTTTGATTGATTTTATATTATTTATTTTTTGGGCCTATTTATTTATTTGTTTGTTTTACCGTGTAATTATTGTTTCTCCGCGGCCCGACTATTACAGAGGTTTGTCCCCACGTGGCAGACATCTTTCATGGGGCGCGGCAGATAATACTGTAGGTAAATTAGCCGCGTATAACAATCTGTCACACGCGGTCAGTCACCTTTACTACACTTGTGTGTGTAAGTTGTTACTTGTTGTTAGTTATTGTATCATATTCATACTACAATTTTACTACAATTTAATGTAAAGAAAAAATATGTTAAATATGTCTCATGTTGTTTCGGTAGGACCATCCAAAATTATTATCCCGTTAGGTAATAATACTCTTCGCGATTTCTTCTCCGCGCCCCGACTGTTGTAGAGGTTTGTAGGCATGTGGCAAACGTCTCTCGCGGGGCGCGGTAGATAATATTGTAGGTAAATTAGCCGCGTATAACAATCTGTTACACATGGTCAGTCACCCTTACTATACTTGCGTACGTTTACTTATAGGCCTAGGCCTAGTTGTCACTTATTATATTTATTTGATAAATTATTTGATTTCTGATTGATTGTGTAGAGAAATATTTTGAAATCACTTCTTTCACAAAAAGATTGTTCCAATGTACGTAATTGTTTTGTTAAATTATAATTCTAACCACTAACCTGTCCAAAAAAACTTTCATCCTTTGCTTCTCCGCGGCCCGACTATTGTAGAGGTTTGTCCGTGCGTGGCAAACGTCTTGCACGGGCCGCGGCAGATAATACTGTAGGTAAATTAGCCGCGTATAACAATCTGCTAGACGCGGTCAGTCACCTTTACTACACTTGCGTGTGTGTTAGTTATAACTTGTAATACTATTTATGTTTTTACTACAGTTGCTTGCGATCGGTTTTATGTAAGAAAGAAAAATGTTGAAATTAATATCGTAAATTATTATTTTGTTAAATCCTTTCATTAAAACAATTATAATCCCAACATATTACTTTTGGATTTTATTGGATTGTGTATTTGTTGATTCTCCGCACCCCGACTATTACAGAGGTTTGTCCGCACGTTGCAAACATCTCTCACGGGATGCGGCAGATAATATTGTAGGTAAATTAGCCGTGTATAACAATCTGTTGCACGTGGTCAGTCACCGTTACTACACCTGCGTGTGTGTTAGTTGTAACTTGTAATACTATTTATTGTTTTTACAACAGTTTATTGTGATCGGTTATATGTTAGAGAGAAAAATGTTGAAATGAATATCGTAAATTATTATTTCGTTAATCTTTTCATTAAAATAATTATAATTCCAACATAGGCCTATTACTCAATGGAATTTATTGGATTGTGTATTTATTGCTTCTCCGCTCCCCGACTATTACAGAGGTTTGTCCACACGTGGCAAACATCTTTCAAGGGATGCGGCAGATAATACTGTAGGTAAATTAGCCGCGTATAACAATCTGTTGCTTGCGGTCAGTCACCTTTACTACACTTGCGTGTGTTAGTTGTAACTTGTAATACTATTTACTTAATATTTATTGATGTGTACTACAGTTGAATTACGATTTTTATTTATTTATTTATTTATTTATTTATTTATTTATTTATTTATTTATTTATTTATTTATTTATTTATTTATTTATTTATTTATTTATTTATTTATTTCATTAGATATGTTAGGAAGAAAAATGTTGAGATTGTTATCCCAAATTATTATTTCATTACAGCCTTTCGTTAAATAATTATAAACGCACCATAATACTTCTGTTTACTTTAATTGAATTTTTAATTGCTTCTCCGTGCCCCGACTGTTATAGAGGTTTGTCCCCACGTGGCAGACGTCTTTCACGGGGCGCGGCAGATAATATTGTAGGTAAATTAGCCGCTTACATCAATCTGTTGCACGCGGTCAGTCACCTTTACTACACTTGTGTGTGTGTTAGTTCTAACTTGTAATACTATTATTGTTTTTACTAGTTTATTGCGATCGGTTATATGTTAGAAAGAAAATTTTTGTAATTAATATCGTAAATTATTATTTCGTTACATCCTTCCACTAAAATGAAGTACGGAATAATTTTTGTTTGATTTTATTTTATTTATTTTTTGAGCGTATTGTTTTTATTTGTTTTACTATAAAATTATTGCTTCTCCGCTCCCCGACTATTACAGAGGTTTGTCCGCATGTGGCAAATATCTTTCACGGGGTGCGGCAGATAATATTGTAGGTAAATTAGCCGCGTATAACAATCTGTTGCACGCGGTCAGTCACCTTTACTACACTTGCGTACGTTATGGTTGTCACTCGTTACTACACCACAGTCGAACTACAATTTGATTGTGTAGAGAAGAGAAACGTAAAAACTACTTGTTTAGCATGAAGGTGATCTCACTGGAATCATTTTGGTAGTTATTTCATTTTATAAATAGTTAGCAAGATAGTTGTTAAACTATCTAGATAGTTGTTTCATTAAATAATTGTTATTAACTATACCCGTAATACTCTTCTCGATTGCTTCTCCGTGTCCCGAGTATTGTAGATCTTTGTCCGCACGTGGCAAACGTCTTCACGGGGCGCGGCAGATAATATTGTAGGTAAATGGGCCGCTTTCAATCGTCTGTTGCGTGCGGACAGTCATCTTTACTACACTTGCGTGTGTGTTATCGTTGTCACTTCTTTTATAATATATTAATAGATATAGAGTGATTATAATTGGTGCCTATTGTAAAGAAGTCCTGCCCCCCCTTTGTCCCAATCCACCCTCTGGTTTACTGAAAGTAAATGTAAGTCAAATGTAAAAATGTAAGTGTAACTAGAAAAAAAATCGATTTTTCACAAAAAGTGAAATCGTGAGTGTTTAATTCCAACACAGGCACAATTAGATCGGATTGTGATTAGCCTGACAATTATATTTTCATCTTGCGGAATTGTCGCGAGCACCTGCGCTTTCGACTTCGAGTTCGACCCATCCAAGATGGCGTTTCCGCGTCCCGCGATCGCATCGCATCACGTGATTGTTGAGTGTTTACTTTGGTGTGTGGATGAATAATCATGACGAGAAACTAGAAAGTAAAGACTAATGTCTGGAGAAGAGAATAGAATATTTTTACTGAAATCTCTGTTAAAAAGAAATTGATACGTATTTGTCATACGTGGACTGACAACATGTAGGCCTAAGCCTAAATAAAATAAAATGTGAAAATGATAACATTTTAAATTATTGTTCACTTTTATTCTTGGTTGTGTGTTTGTTGTAGAATAGGTATCGGTATTGGACATTGGTATCGTTTAGGAAATAAATGGTATCGGTATTGGTATCGTTTAGGAAATAAATGGTATCGGTATTGGTATCGTTAAGGAAATAAATGGTGTCGGTATTGGTATCAGCAAACTATGGTATCGGTCCACCTCTACTTAAAAGCATCCCCTAACGTCAGCGTCTTGTGTTTGCCCTCCTAACGTCAGCGTCTTGTGTTTGCACCCCTAACGTCAGCGTCTTGTGTTGTTCCAGCTGACGAGCACCAAGGACATTGAGAACAAGACGACGTTGCCCCACTACCTGGTCTTGTGTTTGCACCCCTAACGTCAGCGTCTTGTGTTGTTCCAGCTGACGAGCACCAAGGACATTGAGAACAAGACGACGCTGCTGCTCCACTACCTGGTCTTGTGTTTGCACCCCTAACGTCAGCGTCTTGTGTTGTTCCAGCTGACGAGCACCAAGGACATTGAGAACAAGACGACGTTGCCCCACCACTACCTGGTCTTGTGTTTGCATCCCTAACGTCAGCGTCTTGTGTTGTTCCAGCTGACGAGCACCGAGGACATTGAGAACAAGACGACGTTGCCCCACTACCTGGTCTTGTGTTTGCACCCCTAACGTCAGCGTCTTGTGTTGTTCCAGCTGACGAGCACCAAGGACATTGAGAACAAGACGACGCTGCCCCGCTACCTGGTCTTGTGTTTGCACCCCTAACGTCAGCGTCTTGTGTTGTTCCAGCTGACGAGCACCAAGGACATTGAGAACAAGACGACGCTGCCCCGCTACCTGGTCTTGTGTTTGCACCCCTAACGTCAGCGTCTTGTGTTGTTCCAGCTGACGAGCACCAAGGACATTGAGAACAAGACGACGCTGCCCCGCTACCTGGTCTTGTGTTTGCACCCCTAACGTCAGCGTCTTGTGTTTGCATCCCTAACGTCAGCGTCTTGTGTTGTTCCAGCTGACGAGCACCAAGGACATTGAGAACAAGACGACGCTGCCCCACTACCTGGTCTTGTGTTTGCATCCCTAACGTCAGCGTCTTGTGTTGTTCCAGCTGACGAGCAACAAGGACATTGAGAACAAGACGACGCTGCCCCGCTACCTGGTCTTGTGTTTGCACCCCTAACGTCAGCGTCTTGTGTTTGCATCCCTAACGTCAGCGTCTTGTGTTGTTCCAGCTGACGAGCACCAAGGACATTGAGAACAAGACGACGCTGCCCCACTACCTGGTCTTGTGTTTGCATCCCTAACGTCAGCGTCTTGTGTTTGCACCCCTAACGTCAGCGTCTTGTGTTGTTCCAGCTGACGAGCACCAAGGACATTGAGAACAAGACGACGCTGCCCCACTACCTGGTCTTGTGTTTGCATCCCTAACGTCAGCGTCTTGTGTTGTTCCAGCTGACGAGCACCAAGGACATTGAGAACAAGACGACGCTGCCCCACTACCTGGTCTTGTGTTTGCATCCCCTAACGTCAGCGTCTTGTGTTTGCACCCCTAACGTCAGCGTCTTGTGTTTGCACCCCTAACGTCAGCGTCTTGTGTTGTTCCAGCTGACGAGCACCAAGGACATTGAGAACAAGACGACGCTGCTGCTTCACTACCTGGTCTTGTGTTTGCACCCCTAACGTCAGCGTCTTGTGTTGTTCCAGCTGACGAGCACCAAGGACATTGAGAACAAGACGACGTTGCCCCACTACCAGGTCTTGTGTTTGCACCCCTAACGTCAGCGTCTTGTGTTGTTCCAGCTGACGAGCACCAAGGACATTGAGAACAAGACGACGTTGCCCCACTACCAGGTCTTGTGTTTGCACCCCTAACGTCAGCGTCTTGTGTTGTTCCAGCTGACGAGCACCAAGGACATTGAGAACAAGACGACGTTGCCCCACTACCTGGTCTTGTGTTTGCATCCCTAACGTCAGCGTCTTGTGTTGTTCCAGCTGACGAGCACCAAGGACATTGAGAACAAGACCACGTTGCCCCACTACCTGGTCTTGTGTTTGCATCCCTAACGTCAGCGTCTTGTGTTTGCACCCCTAACGTCAGCGTCTTGTGTTGTTCCAGCTGACGAGCACCAAGGACATTGAGAACAAGACGACGTTGCCCCACTACCAGGTCTTGTGTTTGCACCCCTAACGTCAGCGTCTTGTGTTGTTCCAGCTGACGAGCACCAAGGACATTGAGAACAAGACGACGCTGCTGCCCCACTACCTGGTCTTGTGTTTGCATCCCTAACGTCAGCGTCTTGTGTTGTTCCAGCTGACGAGCACCAAGGACATTGAGAACAAGACGACGTTGCCCCACTACCAGGTCTTGTGTTTGCACCCCTAACGTCAGCGTCTTGTGTTGTTCCAGCTGACGAGCACCAAGGACATTGAGAACAAGACGACGTTGCCCCACTACCTGGTCTTGTGTTTGCATCCCTAACGTCAGCGTCTTGTGTTGTTCCAGCTGACGAGCACCAAGGACATTGAGAACAAGACCACGTTGCCCCACTACCTGGTCTTGTGTTTGCATCCCTAACGTCAGCGTCTTGTGTTTGCACCCCTAACGTCAGCGTCTTGTGTTGTTCCAGCTGACGAGCACCAAGGACATTGAGAACAAGACGACGCTGCCCCACTACCTGGTCTTGTGTTTGCATCCCTAACGTCAGCGTCTTGTGTTGTTCCAGCTGACGAGCACCGAGGACATTGAGAACAAGACGACGTTGCTGCCCCACTACCTGGTCTTGTGTTTGCATCCCTAACGTCAGCGTCTTGTGTTTGCATCCCTAACGTCAGCGTCTTGTGTTGTTCCAGCTGACGAGCACCAAGGACATTGAGAACAAGACGACGCTGCCCCACTACCTGGTCTTGTGTTTGCCCCCCTAACGTCAGCGTCTTGTGTTGTTCCAGCTGACGAGCACCAAGGACATTGAGAACAAGACGACGCTGCCCCGCTACCTGGTCTTGTGTTTGCACCCCTAACGTCAGCGTCTTGTGTTGTTCCAGCTGACGAGCACCAAGGACATTGAGAACAAGACGACGTTGCTCCGCTACCTGGTCTTGTGTTTGCATCCCTAACGTCAGCGTCTTGTGTTGTTCCAGCTGACGAGCACCAAGGACATTGAGAACAAGACGACGCTGCTGCCCCACTACCTGGTCTTGTGTTTGCATCCCTAACGTCAGCGTCTTGTGTTGTTCCAGCTGACGAGCACCAAGGACATTGAGAACAAGACGACGTCGCTCCACTACCTGGTCTTGTGTTTGCATCCCTAACGTCAGCGTCTTGTGTTGTTCCAGCTGACGAGCACCAAGGACATTGAGAACAAGACGACGTTGCTCCACTACCTGGTCTTGTGTTTGCATCCCTAACGTCAGCGTCTTGTGTTGTTCCAGCTGACGAGCACCAAGGACATTGAGAACAAGACGACGCTGCTGCTCCACTACCTGGTCTTGTGTTTGCATCCCTAACGTCAGCGTCTTGTGTTGTTCCAGCTGACGAGCACCAAGGACATTGAGAACAAGACGACGTTGCCCCACTACCTGGTCTTGTGTTTGCATCCCTAACGTCAGCGTCTTGTGTTGTTCCAGCTGACGAGCACCAAGGACATTGAGAACAAGACGACGCTGCTGCTCCACTACCTGGTCTTGTGTTTGCATCCCTAACGTCAGCGTCTTGTGTTGTTCCAGCTGACGAGCACCGAGGACATTGAGAACAAGACGACGCTGCTGCTCCACTACCTGGTCTTGTGTTTGCATCCCTAACGTCAGCGTCTTGTGTTGTTCCAGCTGACGAGCACCGAGGACATTGAGAACAAGACGACGCTGCCCCACTACCTGGTCTTGTGTTTGCATCCCTAACGTCAGCGTCTTGTGTTGTTCCAGCTGACGAGCACCAAGGACATTGAGAACAAGACGACGCTGCCCCACTACCAGGTCTTGTGTTTGCATCCCTAACGTCAGCGTCTTGTGTTGTTCCAGCTGACGAGCACCGAGGACATTGAGAACAAGACCACGCTGCCCCACTACCTGGTCTTGTGTTTGCATCCCTAACGTCAGCGTCTTGTGTTGTTCCAGCTGACGAGCACCAAGGACATTGAGAACAAGACGACGCTGCTGCTCCACTACCTGGTCTTGTGTTTGCACCCCTAACGTCAGCGTCTTGTGTTGTTCCAGCTGACGAGCACCAAGGACATTGAGAACAAGACGACGCTGCCGCTCCACTACCTGGTCTTGTGTTTGCATCCCTAACGTCAGCGTCTTGTGTTGTTCCAGCTGACGAGCACCAAGGACATTGAGAACAAGACGACTCTGCTGCTCCACTACCTGGTCTTGTGTTTGCACCCCTAACGTCAGCGTCTTGTGTTGTTCCAGCTGACGAGCACCAAGGACATTGAGAACAAGACGACGCTGCCCCACTACCTGGTCTTGTGTTTGCATCCCTAACGTCAGCGTCTTGTGTTTGCATCCCTAACGTCAGCGTCTTGTGTTGTTCCAGCTGACGAGCACCAAGGACATTGAGAACAAGACGACGTTGCTCCACTACCTGGTCTTGTGTTTGCATCCCTAACGTCAGCGTCTTGTGTTTGCACCCCTAACGTCAGCGTCTTGTGTTGTTCCAGCTGACGAGCACCAAGGACATTGAGAACAAGACGACGCTGCCCCACTACCTGGTCTTGTGTTTGCATCCCTAACGTCAGCGTCTTGTGTTGTTCCAGCTGACGAGCACCAAGGACATTGAGAACAAGACGACGTTGCTCCGCTACCTGGTCTTGTGTTTGCATCCCTAACGTCAGCGTCTTGTGTTTGCACCCCTAACGTCAGCGTCTTGTGTTGTTCCAGCTGACGAGCACCAAGGACATTGAGAACAAGACGACGCTGCCCCACTACCTGGTCTTGTGTTTGCATCCCTAACGTCAGCGTCTTGTGTTGTTCCAGCTGACGAGCACCAAGGACATTGAGAACAAGACGACGCTGCCCCGCTACCTGGTCTTGTGTTTGCATCCCTAACGTCAGCGTCTTGTGTTTGCACCCCTAACGTCAGCGTCTTGTGTTGTTCCAGCTGACGAGCACCAAGGACATTGAGAACAAGACGACGCTGCCGCTCCACTACCTGGTCTTGTGTTTGCATCCCTAACGTCAGCGTCTTGTGTTGTTCCAGCTGACGAGCACCAAGGACATTGAGAACAAGACGACGCTGCCCCGCTACCTGGTCTTGTGTTTGCATCCCTAACGTCAGCGTCTTGTGTTGTTCCAGCTGACGAGCACCAAGGACATTGAGAACAAGACGACGCTGCCCCGCTACCTGGTCTTGTGTTTGCACCCCTAACGTCAGCGTCTTGTGTTGTTCCAGCTGACGAGCACCAAGGACATTGAGAACAAGACGACGCTGCCGCTCCACTACCTGGTCTTGTGTTTGCATCCCTAACGTCAGCGTCTTGTGTTGTTCCAGCTGACGAGCACCAAGGACATTGAGAACAAGACGACGCTGCCCCACTACCTGGTCTTGTGTTTGCACCCCTAACGTCAGCGTCTTGTGTTGTTCCAGCTGACGAGCACCAAGGACATTGAGAACAAGACGACGTTGCTGCACTACCTGGTCTTGTGTTTGCATCCCTAACGTCAGCGTCTTGTGTTGTTCCAGCTGACGAGCACCAAGGACATTGAGAACAAGACGACGCTGCTGCCCCACTACCTGGTCTTGTGTTTGCATCCCTAACGTCAGCGTCTTGTGTTGTTCCAGCTGACGAGCACCAAGGACATTGAGAACAAGACGACGTTGCTGCACCACTACCTGGTCTTGTGTTTGCACCCCTAACGTCAGCGTCTTGTGTTGTTCCAGCTGACGAGCACCAAGGACATTGAGAACAAGACGACGCTGCCCCGCTACCTGGTCTTGTGTTTGCATCCCTAACGTCAGCGTCTTGTGTTGTTCCAGCTGACGAGCACCAAGGACATTGAGAACAAGACGACGTTGCTGCACCACTACCTGGTCTTGTGTTTGCACCCCTAACGTCAGCGTCTTGTGTTGTTCCAGCTGACGAGCACCAAGGACATTGAGAACAAGACGACGTTGCTTCACTACCTGGTCTTGTGTTTGCCCCCCTAACGTCAGCGTCTTGTGTTGTTCCAGCTGACGAGCACCAAGGACATTGAGAACAAGACGACGCTGCCCCGCTACCTGGTCTTGTGTTTGCACCCCTAACGTCAGCGTCTTGTGTTGTTCCAGCTGACGAGCACCAAGGACATTGAGAACAAGACGACGCTGCTGCTCCGCTACCTGGTCTTGTGTTTGCACCCCTAACGTCAGCGTCTTGTGTTGTTCCAGCTGACTAGCACCAAGGACATTGAGAACAAGACGACGCTGCCCCGCTACCTGGTCTTGTGTTTGCACCCCTAACGTCAGCGTCTTGTGTTGTTCCAGCTGACGAGCACCGAGGACATTGAGAACAAGACGACGTTGCCCCACTACCTGGTCTTGTGTTTGCATCCCTAACGTCAGCGTCTTGTGTTGTTCCAGCTGACGAGCACCAAGGACATTGAGAA